>OX637520.1:4745998-5345998 GCA_951799955.1 Apamea anceps
TACGAGTATTTGGAAGCTAATTTCCTTTTATCATACAGTAAAATGTTACTGTGCCTCACAAAACGCAAAACATTCTCATTAGTAAAAAAAACAAACCGAACTTTGTGGCTAAAGCACTGACTTGTTCCTACCATCACATAGTATTGTTATAATTACCTCCCGCTGTCACATATTGTCCTGGTAGATAGGTGCTACATTAACGTAATGAACTACTGAGTGAACATCAATTAACTGCGTTCTGCTGTCCGAAAATAGATCATTCTATTAGTACGTGTTACATGAAAATGTTAAATTTTTTTAACCGACTTCAGAAGAGGAGTTCTCAATTTTGATGTTATTTTTTATGTACGTTCGGACATAACTCCTAAAAAAAGAAATTTTGCAAATTGGTCTATGTAATGAATATAGATGGATTTGCAAAATTCATTTTTTTATGGATAAGGTATGCCTCAGGGGTTGTCCCATATTTTTATTAACTTTGCTTCGTAGTTTTTGAGTTTGCTACAATAATACGATTTTATTTCACTTAGATTAGTGATGTTTTAATAACTTCCTGTCACTGATATTTACATAGCAAGTTGTGTTATATGAATTTTTGTGGGGTTGGTTACAACTAAGAAGTGAAAAATTGGAAGTCGGTTATTTTGTTATAAAAATGCGTTTTTTACACTAGTTACTTAATCAAATAGCTAACCGGGCACTAAGGTGTAGAAGTACTCCTCCACATAGTTGTCATTCAGACACTTGCCTAAAAGACTGGCAGCATTGCCACGTTGATTGGCAATGATATATAATTATTTGACCAAAGAAAAAGCCAGCCCTCTCGAAATTTCCGCACTCGATCCCATGACCCGAGATTTTCAACCCCAATCTAAAAATTATTATGATTGATTTTTTAGATACCTAATCATTGATACGTTAACGATCAGCTCTTTGAAGAGAAATTCATATATCTGTGTGCACACATAATATTCTATTACAGAATGTAAACAACAAATCCTATATATTCCGGTTATTCGAATTGTATAAATGCCAGTAGACACCGGATTTTGGATAATATCAAACAAGGATCGGTTTTGGTGTTAGGTCAGACAAAAAAAGGAATGTGTAGGTTGTACCTACATATATCAATATGTGTTACAAATAGGATCTGGGCAAATCACTTCAATAACTTTTGGTCAAAAGGTCGAAAGATCATCGCCAAACAAAGGTAGGTTTGTATTCGTCTGTACATAATACTGATATTTAAGTATTACTGACATTTTAGGCGGTAAAAAATTAAGAAAAGCTCTAAAAACTATAGGTACGCCAAGAGCTATTAATTCTCTCCTGGATTACACACGGTATTTTTATTTCGCAGATTTAGTTTTCTCCGAAATCGAGCTCCGTTGCACGCGCTGAAAACTTGTTTATTTCTAACTAGATTTTACCCGCGGCTTTGCTCGTGTGCCCATCGGAAATTATCCCACGGGACCGTATTACCGGGTTCTAGCGATATCTACAACGGCACATGCGAACAACGGCACGCAAAATCCTGCATCTCGCAAGCAGAGTTTACCGTGCAACTAACATGGCCGGCCCGACATGAATCATCGAGGATCTCCCTATTCTATGAAAGATGAGTGAACTTTACACCTTGTTCCTCGTACCTCTATAAAAAATGTATCTTCATATTATCTTAGTACACACGGCTACACATCAAGCTATACATTTCCAGTTTTAGCTGACCTCGCATTATTTAGGTTATTCGTACAATCAGAAGTCAGCTTATACTGGTTATGTATTGCTTAATGTGTAGCCGTGCGTACTAACCCAGGTCATGGCCTACCCATGTGTCGAACAGCGAAAAACATTCAGCCGTTAGGGCGTGAAAGGTACCAGACAGGACATTAACATCAACACCATCAGCCTAGCTTTTTCCGGGTGCATCTAAAACTAGTATTTACATGGAGCGACTGCCTCCAGAACCCAGTTACTCGTAACGACTGTCAAAGATCCACGAATGACAGCCGGCACCAACGGCTTAACGTGCTTTCCGAGACACGGAGGGGTATCGGTACGTAAAGATGGTCTCCACAGACCAACCGCGGCCAACGTAGCTTAACCTGATCGATCAACCTGTGCGGTTGTTATTATTTAGCCACGGGCCGAGTTACTTTAACATTTATTATATTAGTATGGAAGTATGGATAGTATTATGTATGTAGAATGTAGATACGTTTTGGAGTTAGCTCTGAAGTCCCATCTCAAACGCTTACTGAAATTGAATAGTCGTACACATATTTACATATGTGAGTGCACGTAAAATATGTTTTTGAACATGCGAATTCCATTTAAAGTATTCGTTTTGCAGGATTACCGCTTTCAGTTCAATCGGGGCGCATAAATATATTTCGTTCATCATATTCGTTATACATATATAATACGTACTTACATATTTTTAAGAAATATTTTTTTAAGTATTTTTTCGAAAACTCGTTAGTCGTAGTTTTTTTGAAATCTATGTTCCAGTATTGCAATGTACAATATTGAGATGGACAAAACATACATTTTTGTCCTGAATCTCTTATCCTATAAGAATTGCATGTACAAAAGTTTTTTTAAATGCATTTTACACTCAAAACATACAATTAAACAGTGTGATTTTGATTTTGTCTGTATTCAATAGCACACGAATCTTTGTATCTCCTGGCGCTATAGATTCAGGTAGTATTTTTCATAAAACATATTAATTTGAGTTCCAGCATTTTAAGATTCCCCAGCGCACTGAACAATTAGGTTAAAAAAAATTATGACCTAAAAACTCCTTTATAAGACTGCTGCCCTAGTCTCGAAACCTTTTGGGTTCGCCCCAGAGGTTGATCAGAGGTTGGTCAGTAAAAGAGGCCGGCGCCAACAAGTCCTACAAACAATAACTCAAGTTTGAAAGTAAGGGGAAGTAGGTTTTAGCAAAAAAAAAAAAAGGAAAAAACCTACATCTTAACTAATATTATAATTGCGAAAGTTTTTATTTTCATAATCTCATAACTATTTACACTAGGCACTAAAATAAAAGACTAACACCCGGTTTCTGATTTGAGAAAAGTAGCAAATCTCAACTGATTATTCTCAAATACATAAGTATGTGCTTAAGTTTTTTGCGTTTCACAAGTTGAAATCGAGTTTTGTCAAACCTTAATCAACTGATCATTTACCTAAGTATTCCTGATCAAAGCTAACACGTTCCAATTTACATTCAAAAACCGGTACTTTTCAAAAGCTCATAATATTAAATCATTTTATTCTTATAAATTTAAAACAGACCTAAAAAGTAAGTTAATTTTAAATAACGGCATTAATTTCAACAAATTCATGTTACTAGAGTTGATAATGCATATTTTAGCAATTTAATATTTGACGTGTTTATATGAACGAATCGTGAATGTCAAACTGCAAGCAAGTAAATAAACACAAGTTTTATTTTTACTAAAACTACCCATTGTATCAATTAAAATGGATAAAGATAAGAAAAAGAGATCACCTAACTATATTCTAGAGGATAAAGAACATCTTCTTTCAATAATAACAAAGTACGTACATAATAACCTATAATGTTTACCATAATATAATTTTACGTTTCACCAAATTAGTTATTTAGATGTTTGTGATTATTATTGCTTCAGATACCAAAGTGTAATAGAGTGTAAAAGGACAGGGGCTTACTATATGCAGAAGAAACAGGAAGCCTGGAAGTACATCACTTCGTTCGCGGATCCTGTTGCTTATGCCAGCAACAACGGGGTCGTCAAAATCGAAGATCTGAAACGTCTGATGTCGAATTCTAAGAGCCAGGGGACGGGAAAACAGCGTCATGCGCGAGATGATTCGAGACGTTCCAAATCTTTCATTTTTGTAAAAAGTCGGCATGAATCCAGATTCAGTGACTTGATGAGCTCCAAATGAAGTCATCTGAAAAGCACTGTTGTAGGCTCGAATATTGCTTAAGAAATGGCTGGACTTAGGATGCTCGCCATTCAAAAGAACTCGTAAGATCTCCGGTAGCTCGTGCATAGAGTTTAGTCGTAACTTTCTAGACGCACAACACTTGGTCTCTCCCTTCCACTTACGCGCGTGACAGTGTGCACACACCTCAGACATGGTGCCAATGTCTCCGTGTTTGATGTAATTAATAAATGGCTTATAGGAAAACGCGCTCCTTTCTTTATTGTTCCACGGTTGCTCTTCAGGATCATAAACCATAGACTCAGTATCACATGAGGATGAATTGCGAAGATTGCGACGTATACGGTCTAGATCAAATTGGGCCACACGCTGTTCGACTGACTGACTTGCCCGAATTTCCTGAATCCGCTCACGTTCTTGCGTGGAATGAACAGACACCTCAACACGCATGTCGTGATTTCTTTGACGAGCAAGTGCGTTGCGTTGCTCGCGCTGCTCGTCTGTCTCCAAAGACCGAGCTAGAGCATGCTGTGAGCGGTCTGCACTAAGGCGCGTCTCATGCTCTTCAGGATTCTCAAGTGATCGAGATGTGGAAGTGCGAATACGCTGGGAGCTTAAACGCGAGTCTCTCTGCGTGTAAGTCTTCGAAGCGCAAGATACTGCGTGGCGTTCGCGATCGCTTGCTTGGCGTGTATCGCGCTCCTGACTGTTCTCGAGCGACCGAGCAGTCTCAGTGCGGAAAAGCTGTAGACTTAATCTCTGCTCTCTCTCTCTGTATCCGTTTCGGAAGCGCGAGATAAAGAATGACGCTCTCGGTCACGCGAAAGTCGTATGTCACGCTCCTGACTGCTCTCAAGTGATCGAGCAGTCTCAGAGCGGATATTCTGAAGACTCAACCTCTGATCCCTCTGTGTAATCGTTTCGGATGAGTGAGAAAGAAAGAATGACGATCCCGGTCGATAGCTAAACGCATTTCTCGTTGTTCCACACTTTCCTGAGATCGAGAAGCAGTACCCTTGCAATTTAGAATATTACTGCCCCGCTCCTTTATAAAATTAGCGTGATTATTATGTTCCCAGAGTTAAATTATTATTAACTAAATAAATAACATGTCATTTTGTGCTTTCAAATATTTTGTGCATTCAGATACGAACAAAAACCTTTTAAAATCAATATTGCTTACCTCCCGTAACATACGGCGTGATAGTATGTAGCCTAAAGCCTTCCTTGGTTTACAAAGAACATTTTTGCTGAATTTCAATTCAATCTATCCAGCCGTACCATAATCTAGAAGCCGTACCATACACACAGACAAACAGACAAAAATTCTAAAAAGTCACTTTTTGTCATCAGTTACGTTTTTCTAACAAAAGCCACTTATTTTTTCTCGAAAATTCTCAATGTGCAGTTTTTCTTTCGTTACTGTTTTATTATATGTATAGATTATAAATACCTACCTATCTGTAATTTTCTGTCTGTATCTCTGTAACTGATAAAACTAGGAGTAATTAAAAACATTACAATATAATATTTTTTTTATTGTTCTTATTACATATTTACACTTTTATTGAGTAAAACAATTTTGTACTATGGATGTTCTAACCGCAAAGTTTTGGGTATTTGACACTTGAGGTAATGGTTCATCACTTTCTTCTTGTACTGTACAACACACGCCGTAATCACCTTCAATATTTTTGGAAGTTTTAGTTGCATTCCTGAATGTAGGCATGGAAATCTTCTTTTAAGAACTCCAAAACACCTTTCAATTGTGTTTCGTGATGCTATCTGGGCTTTGTTATAGGCTTCTTGGGATGGAGAGGCAGGGTTCAAACAGGGTGTAATGAGAAACCTAAGGCATGGGTAACCACTATCTCCGAGAATAAGGTATGACCCAAATCTGCCAACTTCAAATTGAGCTGCAAGTGGTGAGTCATTCCAAATAGTAGTGTCGTGTACGGAGCCTGGCCAACGTGCCAATGACACTAGTTATTTGTAAATTGGCATCACAGATGGCTTGGACATTTATAGAAAAAAACCTTTTCTGTTCCTATAGAGCTCAGCTCTGCTCCCTCCTGGTGAATTTATTTTTACATGTGTGCAGTCTACAGCACCTATGACTCTAGGGAATCCAGCTATGTCAAAAAATCGTGCCGCCACTGATGGTCTCTCCTGTACAGTGGGCATACGAACATATTGTCGTCTCAATAATGCTATCGCACCAGTCACCCTCTCTACTACGCGACACACCGTCGCCTTGCTCACATTCACGCTGTCCCCCACAACAGCTTGAAAGCTACCAGTCGCGTAAAACCTAAGAGCTATTAGTAGCTGCAACATGGGAGAAATGCAGTCCCGCCGTTGAATACGACAGGTCAGTTTAGGCTTTATTTTGTTAAAAATAAACCTAACCGACTCCTTCGTAAAGCGGAACTGACTCTTAAATTGTTCATCGCTTAGCGTGATGAACATGTTAGGCCGTTATCCTGCTATTCTTCTACATGGTTGTCTGCGTTGAGGCATCTCCAAAGACGACAGGGAAGTATCGTCGTCACTCATTATGAAGAAATCGCGCACAAAATCATTAGTTACTATAGCTGATTACAGTTTGAGTAGCCGAAATTGATGTGTCAACTTTCAACTGCTTATCTTGACGTTGATAATGCTTTGAGTATGGTCAAACACGTTTTTCTTAGTTAAAAAACGCAACTGACGACTTTAAGCATGAGTTAAGCATGCTTTCTGTCAAATTTGAGTAAATGATGTTAAATTACTCAAATCTTGATTAGAGTTTAAAAAAACTTAATTCAGAAACGAAAAAATGTTTAAGTTAAACTTAAGTACAGATTAAGACGTTCTCAACTTCAAATTCTCAATTCAGAAACTGGGTATTACTATATAAAGAAATACAAAAACAAAAGAATAATTTACGTCGAAGTAAACGTCCGCATCACTGTCATCTGGAATGAATGCGAAAGTAAGTTTGTTTGATTGTTTGCTACGCTTTCACGGTAAAACGGCTGAACGGATCTGCATGAAATTTGACAGATAGGTAGCCTGGAACCTGGAGAAGGACATAGGCTAATTTTTCATCCTGGATCGCAGACAAGGTCTCGGGCAACAGCTAGTATACAAATAAATTCAACGCGTAAACATTTCTCATAACTTTTCACAGCTGATGCTAAAATTATCATTGTTATTTCATAGGGCGCCTGATGTCGGTGTGGTGGCAGCTGGATAATGCCCGAATTCGTTCGGATTAGGGCTGCCCAGAGACTGATTGTACGGTCAGAGGTTGTGATTTGAATTGGTTTTGGATGTTAATTATTTCAATAACAGCCATGGACCTCGGTTAGTACTTTTGATGTAATCTTTTCGTGTATTCTGAAAACTCACGTAAAGGATTGGAAGTGAGCTGACATTGTACCTAATGCTAGAAATTGACACTATTGACTTCACCTAAGTTTTCACGGTGAGATTATTAAAGAACATATTCTTTTCGATCAGCAGATCCCTGTATACCGTGAACTGAATCCGTTTAAGCCTATTCCAATTGATTGGGTGTCACATAATCTCTGGTTTAACTTAACCAACCCTCACTTGACCCGAGTGCTGAATACGGCCCACTCCCTCTCACCGACAGGAGGCCTGTGTCTCAAGAACATGATAGGCTGATTATTTATGTTATGTGTGTACATAAATCTTTTGTTAACTAATTTAACTATCGTTCTTTTGCCCATCCACACTTAACAGCTAACATGTTATTTGACAGCTAATTCACTGATCAGTCTTGTGTAATTATTTACTGATCATAGTCTTCTGTAGTTATTCACTGATCAGTCTTATGTAATTATTCATTGATCAGAGTCTTATGTAATTATTCACTGATCAGAGTCTTATGTAATTATTTACTGATCAGAGTCTTATGTAATATTTCACTGATCAAAGTGCTGCTTTTCAGCTTAATTTGAATAAACACATTTTATAGTTTTGACCTTTGCAAGACTAAGAACTGGGACAAAATTTAAAAACAAATAATGTATTTTCTTATCATTAAATTGCGCTTTTGTGTGTTGTGCTGTGTCTTTTGTGTGTACTAAATTAATGTTTTATCTATCTCAAATATCAGGAACGCAATATTTAGAAATGAAATAACTGAACCAACCGGAGTATCTCACAAATAAGCTGTTTGCCAGGAAATATATCAGCCACCAGATGTCAAGCGGTGCCCGATAGGACGACACTTGGCAACTTCGGCTTCCGACTTTCGGTCTGGAATTGAGCATCTATCTAAGTAGGTACTATATTTTAACATTTATAAAATGTTAGTAAATAAATATTTGCTTTACGTACGAATTACGTAATGAAACTCACATAACAAAAATTGAACCGCCGAAAAAACTGAAAAGCAAAAAATAATAAACCTTTTTTATTTAACCTTAATAAGGTAAGTTCTTAAACTAATGTAAGTATACCTAAGTAATTTTGAGTCGGCGCCAAACAATCAATAAACAAAGATCACTAAATTGCCTTAAATTTAAACGGCGCCGGTTCAATTTTTTGTTAAAAAGTTTTTATTTTATAGTTTTTTGTCTATACCTAATCTACTAATTGTTTGCCAAAGGGCAGGAGGCATATGTAGCACTGAATGGAGTAATAATACACCACTCAGCATTAAAATTTGTGAGTGAACAATAAATCACCCCTATTTTGCCACCCTTAGGGTTGGATTTCCTTTTTCAAATTTATATGGGACCAACTTTGGGGTATACCCTTTCCAATAAAAAAAGAATTATCAAAATCGGACTACTCTGTAAAAAGTTATGCTTGGTCATACATAAAAATACATATATATATACGTGTCGAATTGAGAACCTCCTCCGTTTTGTTTCGTCGGTTGATAAAATCAGGCCTTCTTTAGGTAATGGTTAGGCAGTGGTTTACCCATAGCACACCCAATAAGACGTGGCGCATTCCGATAAAATATTTTAAATATGTTACTAAAAATCAGTAAGTATTTATCTAAAATTTAAGATGTTATCTTAATATACAATAAATATATATTTGTTTATACTATGATCTGTGCATAATCAGCATGAAATAACCTTTATTTTAAAGTGGTTATGCTGGAGAGTATATTCTGCAGCATGACCACTTTGAATCGATATTTTCCAAGAAACTAACAATATACAATTTTTGATATTAAGCTACAAAAATATAGACATATCTACATTTTATCCTGTCATTTTTACATAATATAGTCAAAGTCGTTCTGCTGCGGAGCATGACATGTTATGTTTCATCCCAAGTAATAGCAAGCGAGCCAATTCCCACCATCGGGCACAAATTCCAGGCTTCTACTGAGAAATTCCAGATGGAAAAGCCCAAAAAAACTTTGCAAGAACTGGGAATTGAACCCAGCACCTCATGCTCGCAGTAAGGCTTGCGACCCCTAGACTAGGCAGTCGAGGTGATAAAACTTATTAAATAATTATTTTATTCTAGTACAGTCAACAAAAGAGATAAGTATGCAGGGTCGTCGGATATAGTTGAGGTTTAGTAAGAAACCGATAATGTTTTCGAATGAAATTTAGTTTGATAAATGAACCGTTTGTTTTCTATTAATTAAATTAAATTTTATCTGAAAACATTAATCTGTTTCTTACTAAACTAAACTATACTGTACTAAACTTAGAGGTAAATTGAGGGAAAGTTATCCGTTTGAAAAATTAGAAGCAAACATCGAAGACAACAATAACAATAAACTTTAGCTAAAGTCTAATGAAGCTGAAAGTTTCTGTAATTAGTTTGCTGTGCTCCTTACAAATAAATGAGAGCATAGTTGAATTATTAACTAACGTAAGTTAATACGTTCATTAATTATTTGAAATTAATGTAAGAAATGGCATTTGACTTGCATTTTTATTTGCACACTGCGAAATATAAAAGCATAACCAGTATAAGCTGGCTTATTAGCATAATCATCCTATAATGTTCCCACTGCTGGGACACAGGCCTCCTCTCAGTCAGAGGGAGTGGGCCGTTATCCACCACGTGGGCTCAGTGCGTGTTGGTAAATTTCATATATCTTCTAGGACATGCCGGTTTCCTCACAATGTTTTCACCGTTTTTGTGAGCAGTGATGGTGAAATAATGGCCTCTTAATGTATAGAAACTCCGAACTATGCTAGCCAGCTTCCTGTCAGTGTAGGTAATCTCCAATGTACTGTATACGTGTGTGTGTGGGCTGTACGTTTCGTTTCCAGCAAAGGCAAAAGATACCGTTTTCTTCACTCGGTTTCGGAGCTAACCACAAAGTTTCGATTTTACAGCCAAACACTAAGGCAGTCGTGGTTAAGGCTTCAACAAACTAAAGAAAATAAAATAACAAGACACAACAAAGAAAAACACTCAAAAAGTATGGTCCTATCTAAAAAGTAACCACTCCAATCTAAACTCCAAAGCTGAAATCCATCACATAGATTTACAATCACAGAGCTGGATCAAGCCAAACTGACAGTATTTCTCAATTTCCTTCATTTGAGAAATACTGTCAGTTCGGATTGATTATTCTGTTCACTGAAGCTTAGTTCTAAATAAATTACATCCGGCGAGAAGCCTTCAGTTAATTAAAACCTGATTTCGGTTGAGCTTTGTCTGAGCTGTGCATTTGCTTAACAATTGGATCAAACCAATACATCTGGGAATTCTCTGTGGGTATTGGGATAGCATAAGTAGTACCCAGTAGAGCTGATTCTTTGGTATGCTATTTACATGTTCATTACTGTAGCGAAGGGTTTATGTTACACAATTCGGATTGGCTCTCCTTAGTAACGGTTCCATTTCTATATACAGATCCAAATATTTGACATAAACACAAAAACCCACTTACATTTTGTGTCATTTTGATCATAATATAATCCTAGCCGATAGCTACTTTACAATTGATGATAGCACTACATTATGGACATCGAAAAAATGTGTTCTTGAACCTGTCAGTTCCTTATAAACGAATATGTGTTTTGTAAATTTGATCTTTATTAGTTACTAGCTGCGCCCCGCGGTTTCACCCGCATAAGTTTCGATCCCGTAGGAATATCGGGATAAAAAGTATCTTATATATTAATCTTGGTTATAAACAATCAGTGTGCCCAATTTCATCTAAATCCGTTCAGTCGTTTTGGCGTGAAAGAGTAACAAACATACATCCATCCATCCATACAAACTTTCGCGTTTATAATATTAGAAGGACCAGAATAATCGCACTGGCATGTGACAGGAACTCATTTTATCGACCTGCATATGTAGTTGTTAGCACAATAAGGAAAATGCTTCAGTACCTACACAATAATAATACCAGCCTATTATTGTCCGATTGCAAGGTAGATGCCTCTTCTCATAAAGAGAAGGTACGATATCAATGCGCCAATCCACCTTGAGCAAGCGTGGTAATCACACCACGCATGCTCAAGGTGGATTAGTGATTTTAGACTTATATTAACTACTAGCTCTGCTGCGCCCCGCAGTTTCACTGGCATAAGTCTTGACCCCGTGAGAATATCGGGATAAAAAGTATACTGTGTCATATTCCAGGTCATGGTTCACCTATGTGCCATCTAAATCCGTTAAGCCGTTTCAGCGTGAAAGCGTAACCATCAAACATACAAAAAATCAATTCTCTTTATAATATTAGTTTAGATTAATTCCCCTGACATCTTTACAAACAATCATAGAATAGTAAATTAGTCCAAGAAGAACTAGGTAAATACTTATACTTAGTACAGCTAAACAGACTAAGTCTAGAGTTCGAGTTCGAGTTTGTTTGGGTCTTAGCATTATGCTGAGTGATGGCCGTGTTGCGTGGATATGACGCATGTTTACCACCAACTTGTTATTTGTTTGTGTTCTTTTTTATGCGTCATTTTTGCCGCAAATCAATGTATTTTCTTTCTTTCTTGTTCGTACACACCAGTACACAGTGTACATTATTGTATACACATCGAAACTTGAAACAAATATAGAGCGAGACTGAATATTAGTTTGGGTTCACGGCTTTTTCTGTGAATCATAATTTATAATATTAGAAGGTGTGAATAATACGTAAATACGTGTTGAATGATCATCCAACATTGTCTTGAAACCTTAAGAAGTGTACAATTGGATTAGTACAGCCCGCTTCAGTCGTAAGCGACATCACATTCGCAGTACAGTCGTACTGTTGTAGGTGTATTATGTGACTATTGTCATCACGGCAAACTTCTACGAACTCAACAATATCCTGTTTATATTGAAATTCTTCGACGTTTTCAAAGAATTCGTAAGGGTTGTAGAGAGAGAATAAAATACATGCATTGAATTTGAAGAGTGCCGTCAAAGCGTTTTGCTGTTGGGAAATATTCTATCACTATATCTGTTGCACGCGACTTCTGCGATCCAAAATAAAAAGTAGCCTATCTCTATAGCCAGAAGGCCAATTCTCGTAATTTAAAACGTTCAAAATCTAGTCGCAGTCTCATCTCGACGACTAACAAATGTCAAAAACTTGTCAAAATGTAGGAAAATTAGACGTATTTTTGACAGATTGAGACTGAGATTAGACTGTGAACGTTCTTAAAATTACGAGAATTGCCCCTCTGGTCATCGTCTACTCATATGCCAGATTTAATTCAAATCCGTTGAGCCGTTTTAGGGTGAAATTGTAACAAACAAACTCATTTTTAACCGACTTCGAAAAAAGGAGGAGGTTCTCAATTCGGATGTTTGTATTTTTTTTTATGTTTGTTCGCGCATAACTCCGTCGCTTGCCAACCGATTTGAAAAATTCTTTTTTTGTTGGAAAGGGTATACTTTCCAAATGGTCCCATAGAAATTTCATCAAAAACGGTTCAGTAGTTTGGATTTTAAACCAAAATCACTGGTAAAAATTACAACTTAAAAGTGAAAATTAAAAACTTTTTTATAAAAAAAAACAACCGACTTCCAAAAACGACACTACAAAGTGAAAAGGAACTTTAATTTCGGAAGTCGGTGGCAAACAACGAAAATGCGAACCCTACGACACCGACTTCCGAAATTAAAGTTATTTTTCACTTTGTAGTGTCGTTTTTGGAAGTCGGTTGTTTTTTTTTGCAAAAAAGTTTTTCTTTTTCACTTTTCGCATTTATAATACTCGTATTATAGTTAGGATGTTAGAATAACGACATGAAAAACTAGGGGCTGTGGCTAAGAAATAACAGCCACATGGGTCGATCGATCAGGTTAAGCTACGCTTGCCGCGGTTGGTCCATGGATGGATTACCATCCATTATGTATCGAGACCCCTCCGTGACTCGGAAAGCACGTTAAGCCGTTGGCACGGCTGTCGTTCGGAGATCTTTGGCGAGTCGTCAGAAGCCCGAAAGTCTGACAATCAGTCTTAACAAGAGGTATCGTATTACTCAGTAACTGGGTTGTGGAGGTCAGATAGGCAGTCGGTTCATGTAAAATACTGGTATTCAGCTGCATCTGGTTAGACTTGTAGCCGACCTCAATGTAGTTGGGAAAAGGCTAGGCAGATGATGAGGTAATGTGACTACTAGTTTATTCTTTAGTATTTATTTGTGAAATTTCTATAACGTAGGTATTATCGTCACCAACCACGTAAGTATTGCTCGATACTTCTTTTAAAACGTACTTCCCAAACTCCTAAATCGTTCCTTTAACGATTAGAATCGCGATTCTTTCTTCTGGCAAACAATGGCGGATCTCCATTGGTTTACGGTCTGTGGCTTGATGGATGGCCAGATTCACCGGCACTTCCTGTTGTTCAGGCAGCTTGCATAAACATCGAACTATACTCCATTTCACTATGAGCATGCTTTTTGCCTGTCACTATTTTCTAAAAGAAGTCTATCCAAATCTTTGTTTCCTATCGATGGTATTTTCACTTAAACGAATATCAACTTTATGAAACTGTAAACCAAGATCATTTCAGAGTGACTATTGAAAAAGTCATTAAAATGTTTGTAGTTGTAGTCCAAGCTGAACATAATGTGAGAGCATTACAGTTGTTTTTCTAATAACAAATGTTTACATGTTTGGAAACGAAATCGTAAACACAGTATAGAGATATTTCTTGTGTTTAGCTGTCAGTGATATAATTGTTTAATCAATGCCAACCACCCCACAAACATTCAATTATTTCCAAGCCATGGATGAGTACCACATAAATATAGCGCGGCCAATCCTTCGTATTGATTATAATACGGCCCTCACGGTCAATCAGTTAAGGCCAATGTGGCTGGATATAGGCCAGTCTAGAACTGTAACGGTGTTTATATTGGTTCGATTAGATAGGTCTCGGTGACATGGCTCATTTATTTTATTTGCAGAATAGTGATGCAGACGTATGATTGATTCGTCGAATCGGTCTACAGAGTATTTTTTAAGTATTTTCAAATTTAGTATTAATTTGAATTGGAGGATCCATTCAAATTAATACTGTAATTTTAAAATATTGTACAAGCCAATTCACCGCCGTGTCCTCGTAGAGGCGATCGGCAGCGGCGGCGACCTCTCGCGTCCGGCCCTGGTTCAAGCCATGGTCCGGGGCGAAAGGGAGTGGGAGGCAGTCACCTCCTTCTGCGAAGCAGTCATGCTAGCGAAGGAGGTGGCGGGGTGGGCGAGAGAACGCGCCTTGCGCACCTCACGCCTCAGCCGCCGCGGGAGACGCTCCGGGCGTCGGGAGCCGCGTGACGATTCCCGGCCACCGTAGGCGCGGGCCTGCGGGCGGTGAGTAATGGGTAACTCACCGTCCGATCAGGACCAGGCCCGTGCCGGACGGCGTGTTGTGTTCCACGCGCGCCTCAAAGAGATGTCAGCATGAGTGACGGGGCCCCATAGGGCCGTAGCCTGCCAGGGTAGCGGGATTGTCCGAAAGGGTTACCGCTGCCCTGGAACATAAAGGGCTAAGGAAGGAACACGGGTGGGTTTTAGTCAGTAAGAGTCTGACACTCCCTCCTGCTCCACCCAGAGCGGGAGGAGTCATTTGATGATTTCCCATCCTCAAAAAAAAAAAAAAAAAAAAAAAAGCCAATTGAATTGAATTGGGGTTTGATAGTCGTTACGGGTAGTTAGAAGCCCGAAAGTCTGACAACCAGTCTTACCAAGGGGTATCGTATTATATATTATCATGGCAGATACATGTGCAGCTGCTGTTGGAGTGTGTGCTGTTAAAGGTACTTAATTTATTAGTTAAGTAATTTAATGTTATACTTAGTGTTATAGTTGACCTATTCGTTAACTATTTTTATTTCATTAGTCAATTTGAAAATGTGTACTACAATACTCTATTGCTAACTGTGGGGCTTGTAAATAGCTTGTCGTCAATTACCTCACTACTACTTCTGTATTTGATAGCTGTAAGCCACCCAAAGACAATAAAATAAAAATAAAATAAAATCTAGTAACTGGGTTGTGGAGGTCAGATAGCCAGTAGATACTTAGATACGCGGGTAAAAATAACAGTAAAAGCTTGGAAAGTCTGCGCAAAGACATTCAGGTGTGCAAACCAAATGAAAGGCTTAATTCCTTGATAATGAAAATAATAAAAAGATACGCGAGGTAAATTAAACTAGATCTCAGTGGTACAGTCATCATCATCCGCCTAGCCTTTTCCCAACTATGTTGGGGTCGGCTTTCAGTCTAACCGGATGCAGCTGAATACCAGTATTTTACATGGAGCGACTGCCTATCTGACCTCCACAACCCAGTTACTGGGTAATACGTTACCAATTGGTAAGACTGGTTGTCAGACTTTCGGGCTTCTGACTACCCGTAACGACTATCAAAGATCCACGAATGACAGCCGGGACCAACGGCTTAACGTGCTTTCCGAGGCACGGAGGGGTTTCCGTATGTAAAGATGGTCACCCATCCACAGACCAACCGCGGCAAGCGTAGCTTAACCTGACCGATCGACCTGTGCGGCTGTTATTATTTAGCCACGGGCCCCTCCTTTAGCCACGGGCCCCTCTCAGTGGTCCAGTCAGCGTCTTATTATTTATTACACATAACGTTATAGGGAAGAATGGAAGAAAAGACATGTTCGCCGACCCCAAATAAATTGTGATAAGGGCAGGAGATTGATGATGACCCACTTCATCAACTTGCCGTGTTAGGGACATTTCATACAACTTCTACTCCTTAGCGTATCGATGGCTTCTTTTGTTAGGGCTCCGTACCCGAAGGGTAAAAACAGGATCCTATTACTAAGACTTCGCTGTCTGTCCGTCCGTCTGTCTGTCACCAGGCTGTATCTCAAGAACCGCGATAGCTAGACAGTTGAAATTTTCACAAATTATGTATTTCTGTTGCCGCTATAACAACAAATACTAGAAACAAAATAAAATAAATATTTAAGGGGGGCTCCCATACAACAGACGTGACTTTTATACATAATGGTACGGAACCCTTCGTGCGCGAGTCCGACTCGCACTTGGCCGGTTTTTCTTTTCGTGTCGATGGTACTCTGACACGTTATTCGTTATTTGTTAATTTTTTATAGTAGTTTGTGTCCAGCAAGTGGCCACGTTGATTGTGGCATCAGTGGCATCATTTAGGTCATCCAAAGTGCAGGTGAACGGGCACTTAGGACACTTTAGCAAGTGGGGCATGATCTGGTCAGAAGCACCACAATCGCATTGGGTGTTGGATGGTTCTATAACCTCCCATTTTGACAAACTGTATCGATAACTAATTGTTCCACATCCTTTGGTCCAAATTTCAGCTGCGCGAACTCCGCTCACTGAAGCACTCATAAGATTATAAAGATCTTGATTATAATTCAAAGAACTGTCAAAGAATGACAGCTGCGGTTTTAATTTGCAAGCAATTTTAGTTCGTAGTCAATTTGATAAATAATTCATTTCCCTGACGTTACTTCACTGCTCTATTACTGTTTGTACATCATTAGGCAATCAAATGCTTAGTTAACACAAGACTTTAACTATCAACTTCAATTGCACGAGATAAGCTGTTCCCAAACTTAATGCATCACACACCAATTAGGAAACGCCAAAGTTTTTAAGTGTCAATTTAGGTGAAGTCCAGGTTTAGTGCAAACGTATTAATCTTCATGTCGAGTAAGTGCTGCTGGTAATTAGTTCCCTGGTGAGACAGGTCGATAATAGTATGTTCATAGTGTTCTGGGGCAGAATCGTGCTCGGTTCATATTTTCGCTCTCTTTTGGATGTGGTGTATTAACAAAAAAATTTGAAAATTAAATAATAATTAATTAAAATAATTAATAAAAATTATATATATATTATTATTATTATTAATTATTATTAATTTAATTAATTTTGGAAATTATTCCATCATCTGTAAAAAAGTTAAATTCTACTAATATTATAAACGTGAAAGTTTATATGGATGGATGGATGTTTGTTACTCTTTCACGCCAAAACTATTGAACGGATTTGTATGAAATTTGGCACACAGATAGTTTATAACCAGGAATAACACATAGAATACTTTTTATCCCGATATTCCCACGGGACGGGAACTTATGCGGGTGAAACCGTTGGATAAAGCTAGCAATTTAATATTGTACAAGATTTTTTTATTAAACTGAGTGGCTCGTTGGTCTAATGGTCGCAAGCGCTACTCCTGAGGATGAGGTCCTGGGTTCGATTCCCAGGTCGGGCAAAGTGTAATTGGGCTTTCCCAGTAGCAGCCAGGAGTCTGGATTTGTACCCGGTCGATGGCAATAGGCTCGCCCTCCTATTTCGTGAACTTTAAATGCAGCTGGCGAAATATGACTGTACCTAATCTACGTTCGCTATTAATTCGCCAAACATGTAAACAAATATGAGTTATGGGAAAAATTACTTTAATTCCTACCCAATAAAGTTCAGTTTACGATACAACTTCAAACATTTTTAAGAGTTTTTGAATTATGCTTGTCACTCTGAAATCAGCTTAATTACATCACTGCAATAAAGTTGATATTTGTTTAACTTGAAATAACATTAATTGGAAACGTAAATTTGAATAGACCTTACACGTCTGCCTTACTCTCCGAGAAAAATGGGCGTACGTGTTCAAGAGTTTTGGAACGTTCCCGCTTCCCGCTTCAGGAATGTTCTGGACATTCTTGACCCATCACGTTCCCAAATGTTCGGTAGCCTCCCTACATACACACATGTATGAGCCCAGTAGTTAATAAACATGGCTCCCACACGCCGTCACCGCAATAACCGCACTCACTATAAACGCCTCGCTCAAAATGCGGTTACGTTCAACGTCACTCATTTTAGCGTACAGCGTGTTTGATTGATTTCTAGCACCTATTGCGCTGCCAATTTTCGATTTATGAAAATTTGGCACACAAATGGTTTAACATATAGGATACTTTTTATCCCGATATTCCCACGGGATCGAAACTTATGCGGGTGAAACTGCGGGGCGCAGCTAGTATACACGTACATAAACACTTTCTTCCCATGGGGGTAAGCAGAAACTACAATACGCCACCTGCTACGATTCTTACATACTCCTTGCTTCGGTTACGTTCATACATCCTTTAAATATGAATTTTTAGTTCCATAATAGAAGCCATATAGAATAAGCCGTAAAAGTGGCGAAAAGTACTGAAAGGCAAGACTCTTCTAGTCCCCAATATCCTCTACATCAACTTTATAAAAGACATCTTCCTATAAACGACCGCCGTTCCGCCCGGAGACTCGGCAAAAAGTCCTGTCCTTCTCATCTAGAATTCTAAAAGGTCCCAACTCGCTCAAGAAGGAGATTGGTTACGTCATTTTAAATCTCAGAGTTTTTCAATACCGTCATATCGAAAATGCTCTCGACGGGAGGGTATGTGTTATTTATTGCTGTCATATTGAATTGGACGGGTTCCCAAGACTTCCGGAGTTTGCTCTTTTTTGATGTTATATCAATGATCATGAGGATTGATATAAGTTTGGAAGAAGTTTTATTAACTTCTGCCTGTGTCGTGTGATAGGCAAAATATTTACAGGATGTGATCTGAATCAAATTTATTAGTAGGTACTTTGCTAACTAAATGATAACAGCCGCACGTGTCGATGGAAGGTTAAGGTAGATACGCTTGCCAGGGTAGCGGGATCGTCCGAAAGGGTTACCGCTGCCCTGGAACATAAAGGGCTAAGGAAGGAACACGGGTGGGTTTTAGTCAGTAAGAGTCTGACACTCCCTTCTGCTCCACCCAGAGCGGGAGGAGTCATTTGATGATTTCCCATCCTGAAAAAAAAAAAAAAAAGGAAAAAAAAAGGTAGATACGCTTGCCGCGGTCGGTTCAAGGATGGATGACCATCCATTACGTATCGAGATCTCTCCGTGACTCAGAAAGCATTTAAGCCGTTGGTCCCGGTTGTCATTCTTGGACTCTGACAGTCTTTACGGGTAGTCAGGACCTAAAATGTCTGACAACCCAACAACTATAAAGAGTAGAGGTCGGATAGGCAGTCGCTCCATTTAAAATACTGATACTCAGCTGCATACGGTTAGACTGGAAGCCGACCCCGACACAGTTGAGAAAAGGCAGGCAGATTAACTTCACTTATAGCTTTTCCGTGTTTTATATAAAATTGAATATTATTATTGATGAGAGCTTAAATACCTTTTTCCATATAGTTTTCAATAATATTGTCCATATAAATTCCTATAATTAAGTAAATATTCCACAAACATAATAAGCAATAATATGTACATAATTATGAGCCTCTGAACGATCTCGAGCTCATAAAAGACATATTAATCAAATACGAGACGGGAGCATGGATAATATTTTGTAAAACAACATTATTTTACTGACACAACGAAAAGTTTTGTTTATGTCATGGAGGCAAGCTGATTTTCTTTGAAAGTAATGCCACAGAATATTTAAATGCAGAAGGACAACTTTTAGATGCCATAATTACCGAAAAAATAAAAATATAGGATTATTTAACACTATGTATTGTGTTATCTGAAGAAAGTTTATAAAAAGATAACGTGGTACAAAGGAAGGTCTTTTTGCTAAAGACGAATTACACCGAACTTTTATACCTAGATTATGTCTTATTCTGTGAATAGGTTTTGAATTATTGACAGTTTTTCTTTACAGAATTTTAAACTAGTACTGTCAGACGTCCATTTTATTCCAAGGATAAAAGATTTCGTTAAAATTAGCCCTTAATGTGATATTTTGCAGACAACCTTTGGATGAACTTAAGAGTGATGAACAATCGATAGATTAGACTGTCTCATTGTGTCATAAATAAATCGTAAAAACATAGACATCTGTTTTTACTTTAATTTCAGACTGGAATATTGACCGAAGAAAATAATTATGTTAGATGTCTTTATTATGCCCTTTTTCTTTTAGTTTGTAATAAAATTGTCTAGGTAATAAGACACGTGACTTGGTATTAGATTATGTCACTCGTCTCCCAGTGGTGACATAATTTTTTTCACACGTGGTTGTAACATAATATTTTTCGAGAAAACTTAAAAATAAACGCAAGACACAGGACACAGGTTCGAATAAACCTACTTCGAGCGGGTCACTATCTAACATTTTAATTCCGATCCATCATTACTTGCACCTTTAATAAAAATACTTTAGATTGAGTTTGTTTTTAGGCACTATAAATTTTATGGGTTGGCTTAGACTTTAGACTTTTTGTAATCGTTTTTATTTAATAAAATAAAGTTATTTAATAAAATAAAGTTATTTAATAAACTTTAGTTATTAAGACATCAGTCTTCTGCATGTTTTATACTGTGGTATCAGTGTAGGCGAAACATTGTAAACGACTTTAGAGACTCATTTTAAAAGACGTATTCAACCATTTTATAGTCTTGGTCGGCGTGGAAAAGTTCCACATTTCATGTATGAAGAAATAATGGAATGTTTTGTGTTTTGACTGTTATTATTCTCTTTGATGAAACGAAAACAAAACGAAATTACAAGACCTGTTGTTTTAATGACTTCTAAAAATAATCTTATTCATTGATAGAAACAACAATAATACAATTAATATAATATAACAACTCGACTTGATTCACCGCGTAACAGGACGTATAAGTGCATACATGATACCAGATAACCATTGTTTTCAACATTATCACAGCGAGACCTTTATTAACTTTCAATATTGGATAAGATATTTGTTGGGTAAAAAAGGCCTTCTGACTTATATCCTCATTAAATATATAAAGATGCCATGAATAGGATCTTCGACTTCAATTACAATAGTAAAGTGTCAATCATCGCAACTTGAGGCAGCCTCGATACTCGCCCCGTGTCGAATGGAATTGTATCTATTTTTACAAGCTTTTACTTAGTTTCGCCTGTCCCGATGTTTGTCTGTAATCAAATCTTGCAAGTTAAATTTAATCCATTTTCCGATAACCGATTGAGCTGAAATTTTGTATGCATGTGTAAATCGGATGACAATGCAATATAATTACGACATGAAGATGATCTGATGATAGAGCTGGAAGATGGCCATAGGAACTCGGTAATTAAACGACACAACCCCATCGAGTTTGGACTCGTTTGATTCGTCTTGACAAGTACTTTGGTGCTAGATAGTAACCAGGGTCTGATTATGTGTGTAAAGGTAGCTTAAGTGCAGTATACGCATATCACGGAAAAACACTGCTACGCGCTACGAACTACGCCGTAGTCAATCTTGCATCAAAAATACTAAAATGTTAAAAATAAAAGAAACAAGAACTTTTTAAAAATAAGCCTTTATTACTTTTTAATAAAAAGAACTAAAAAGTTAATAATAATTTAAACCTGATAAGAAATACACGTGTTACATTTTGATGGAACATTAAAGAACATTTAGCTTATTACCCCTTCATTATTTTTGTTTTACAATCACAATGTAACACGCTTTTATTTATTTCTTATCAGGTTTAAATTATTATTAACTTTTTAGTTATTTTTAGATCTTCCACTTTTCCACTTGTAAGCCATCTGTTTCAATATTTTACTTGGCTTCAAAATAGTTTACACTTTTATAACTTAACAGTATCTAGCATTATTGATTTCTTTTTGTAAGTAATTTAAATTGTTTGTGTATTCCATTTGCTAGTTTATTACTTTGATATCTACCTGGAATAAAAAGCTGTTAAATATTGCAAAACTTGGAAAAAGGAAGAGTCCGAATATATTCCCTTGCGGGATACCTGTTGTAGTTATCATAAAGTATTTAGAGATGCTTTCATAAAATAAACCTATGACTCCGATACTTTGTCTGGCCTTATTATCTGTTTTGAATAAAATGTACAAACTTTTCCAAAGTAAAATATTATTTTAAAATACCAACCCATGTTACACAACAATGTCAAATCCTCCCTCTAATGCATAAACCATTACTTTTTTATCAAGTTAGAATTATAAAAGTTTGAAGACACCAAAAATATACGTCGGCAGAGAATAAAGATAGTCTCGTCTCTATGTTAGGTACAAACCATTTTCATAAACAACGTATCTCTAGAATCCATGGTGCAGAAACGAGTATCGATTGCTTAATACGCGGAAGAACTCGGCCAAGTCAGTGCCTGCTTTTACATATATTATATAATCTTTGATCGGTGACACTTTTTGATATACAATAAGAAATACGATATTCATCCCTTTAACAATGTTGTTGTTTCCCTTTGGTTGATTTTGTCTTAGGTTTCCAGTCTGCGTCATTTTGTTTTAATCTTGTTTATTCTTTCAGGCTTAGGACATTTTTATGAGAAAAATAATCTGTACTTAAAGGTGTGTACCTTTTCCTTATCAGGAAATTGTTCATAGCAATAGTCAGCGTTTGTTGTATTTTATTTACACTAATTTAGGACTGAGCTTTCCCAAAAGTAAGTAAAATCAATAATGACTCGATGAGTAAGAATAAAATGGCGACTGGTACAGCACACGGAGAGGTTCTCTGACCAACACACTGGTCGTAATTATACTCATATCTAGTCTAAAAGTAACATCAGACATCGGCTGAGTGGTTCTTAGCTAAAAATAAGAATTTAAGCCGCCATTTTTTTCCACACGTGTAGCAATTTATCGTTTCAAGCCTAAACGATAAAAAACAAAGTTATACGTAGATTAATTCTGGTTTAACTATAAGTATTTCCTAATTATTTCAGTTATACATTTATGTCATAGCTACCAACAACAATGTGGGCTGAATGGAAACGATCTTGTCCAATATCTCACTAGGTGATTCGAATACCAATAAAATACATGATACCCTGGTATCTAAGCCTTATACCAAACTTGCAAGTAGATACTCCATACATTCCTCTTGGCTGTGTCACAATTTGAACGTAGCTTTCACTCACTATTACTATCCCAATCCAGTTTTGGAACGAAGTTCTTTAACACGGCTCGTGATAATAGTAACCTGGCAGAAACCGTCACGTAACAAAAAAGTGTTATGTGACAGTTGATAGATGATAGTTTTTGAGGGTACTAAAGCCGGTAGTGAGGTCAAAATAAAAATCCAAGATGGCGACCTCTTTATGAGAACAATTGTACTAGATGGATCTGTATTAAAAACGCGTAATAAATTCACACTTTCTCTCTCTTTCTGTTATATGGGAGTGTGTGCGCGCGGGTATCACTTCATTCCTGACGTAGGTTTCCCGACCGCACACGTTTTTTTTTATCATATTTAAATCAGTAACATGTACGAAATCAATCAATCAATATCACAGGATTAATAAAGTTAGCTCAGTTTTATTATTTTCTACTCCGTCATTTTCCGGGTCCCGTGTTACAAGCATCAATCAAATATTGAGGATCTTTTTTCTTGTTACTGAAGCTTTCGCCAGGGTCTCTTTAATTAAAAGTTAAAAAGCGGGATTTTATTTTATTCTTTTTGCTATTTTTGAGCTCGTTACGGAGAATACTGGTCGTTAGTAATCTTTTATTGGTCTGTTAAAATTTTCCCAAAGTAGTTTCTTTTTCATTTTCAGTAGTTTGATTTTTAGATCTTCGGCATACCATCTTGCTGGCTAGGTAATACCTGCTTTTACAACGGCATAAGTTACTTTCATTCCAGTCTAGGTATTTCGAAACACGAGAAGAATAATCATAGAATTATTAACAACTACATCTATATACTGATCCATCCATATTAATCCATACTAATATTTATATTTAATATTATAAATGTGAAAGTAACTCTGTGTATTTATCTGTGTATGTTACCTTTTCATGCTTTAACGGCTGAACGGATTTGCATGAAATTTGGCACAATTGATAGGCTTAGGACATTCAGAAGACTATTAAATTTATACCGGCAGTACGTTTTTGTGGAATAATTTCCGACACCAACGCGCTTAAAGCCGCGGACAGGAGTTTGTACACAATTTCCTAGTAACAAAATCGTAGAGGTTGCAAATAATATTAGTTTTCTTAATTAAGTTCACAGGATTTTTTTGTAAAAAAGCATATTATTACCTACTACACTCGTGTTGTATCTCGTAGGATAATTAGTAGCTAGCTTTTATATATTTTCAACTACTTGCCATCTCTTTTAGTCACTCCCACCACCCACAGACAAACACGACTTGCCCTATTTACTCCAAAAACTGGGTGATAAAAACCATCGCAATATCTAAAGTAAATATTGCCTCAATAAACCCAATAAACATGAAAGTTGGAGCCAATATGAAATAAGTTACCAATGAAAACGAATTATTACAAGGAAAAACAAATAAAAAGTTAATTAGAAGGCGTTACTATAAGGACTATTTCATTTCACGCTTGCTTTGTTTAGGAGGATAATAAATATCTTCTAGAAAAAATATATTTTACAGATCTTGATATCATCTGCCTAGACTTTTCCCCACTATGTTGGGGTCGACTTCCAGTCTAACCGGATGAAAGAAAGAAAGAAAGAAAGAAAGAAGGAAAGAAAGAAAGAAAGAAAGAAAATGCATTTATTTGCGGCAAACATGACGCATAAAAAAAGGACATAAACACACAATAAAAAAAAAACAAGTTGCGGGTAAACATGCGTCACATTCACGCAAAACGGCCATCGCTCAGCATAATGCTAAGACCCTATACGAGACAGAGCCCCAGCGCTGGTTGCAGCTGAATACCAGTATGTTACATGGAGGTGCCTATTTAACCTCCACAACCCAGTTACTAGGTAATACGGTAAGACTGGTTAGCTTAAACGATCACTATTCTCTCTTACTCTGCTCTGTACATAGCTACACCACTCGCGCAATCCATAGCTCCCATCCATAGCACGCATCCTTCCATATATAAAACATAGCTTAGTTGAACCCGTTTCCACTAGTGCTATGCTATGTGGATCAGTGAATATGATTGGTGGATATCAAAGGCATCCATAGCAACGTAACATAGCATATCTTTACTCTGGATATGCCATACGTATATTAAATGTATAATAAACTTTTAATTTATTTTAAGCTAGCTGCGCCCCGTGGTTTTACCCGCATAAGTTTCGATCCCGTGGGAATATCGGGATAAAAAGTATCTTATGTGTTAATCCTGGTTACAAATCATCTGTGTGCAAAATTTCATCTAAATCCGTTCAGTACTTTTAGCGTGAAAGAGTAACAAACATCCATCCATCCATCCATACAAACTTTCACGTTTATAATATTAGTAGGACCAGCTTCTCTCCGAACTACCTCCGCGTGAATTTTCTTATTTTAACAAAAAATTATATCTTATGACACTCAGCAATAGTGTAGCATTCTTACAGTGGAAATTTTGTAATCGGATCAGTACTTCTAGAGATTACCATACAAACATGCATAATATAAACAAACAATTTATTCTCTTTTAGGGCTAATTCTTCAATCGATAGGTAATTTTTGTCTGACAGACTTTGTATGGAAAAACTGTCAAAAATTCAAAATTATTCCTCGGATAAAATTATCTGGCGTTGGAAAAATCAGTCCTTAGATTAATTTTACCAAACGTTAGAAAAAGGAACACGGTGAGGAAACCTGGGCCTAATATAAAATAAGCCTCCTATTCCTTCTCTGTGTGAGTGATAAAAATCGTGTCTTGTGAAAATTCTACAATATTTTAAAGAAGATCAAAAACAAAATACTTCCCATGTTCTTTTCGAGTGTCCGTATCTTACCACCGAAGGAGATACAGTGAATTCCCTAATAAAGTAAGTTTCCTCATAACACACTGGTACAAATGTTACTTTTATATGTCGTAAGTACGACGAAATGGATGCCCGTGCCATAATATATTGCTGCTACCAAATATCGCTGATGTTACAAGGAGTTGGTTAGGATGGTGTCATACTGTGAGCGGAAATGTAAATTTTTGGTAGGTATATACGAATTAAAATTTAATAGTGCGTAGTTTAGGCGAGTTATTTAACGGTATCTCAGTGACAATGTCAAAAAACTTGTCAAAAATGTAGGGAAATAAGAGATAATTAATTTTGACAGATTGAAATTACAATGCGAACGTTCCTTAAAATACGGGAACTATACCTCTGATCTATGTGAAGTTTTTTAAATATTATCCTTCACGATGGATTTCCCTTAAAGGTGGTGTTGGTCGTTTCCTCTTTTGTGGTGTGTCTTTATCTTTTTGCTTCTACACAGTGAGTAGGAATTTTTAAAGATACGAATCAATCAACTACTCAGAAACAGAATTTACTTTCTTTTGGATACCTATTAATGTGTATTTTTTGTCAGTCGGAAAAATTTCGATCGAAACTTAAATCAGATCAAAAAAAGTATGCTTTTCTCGAAACTCGCTCCGCTTTCCGTATGACAACCGCTTGACTCGGTACATTAATATGAGGTAGGTACTAATACTTTCGACTATATGTAAGTTACGTAGATCGTGTGAGCTTTACGTAGGTACATACACATGAAGATATGTAGGTACCCGGACTCCATGAACGTGAGAATGTTCTAATTTATGGCAGGGTAAGTCTTATACGTAAAAAAGACCTAGAGGCCGTCAGGTCTTGCCGAACTCTGAGCCTCTAAGGTATAAAAATGAAGTAACATGTTGTCGTTTTTCAAACGGGGTGGTTTTGATGTGTTTGTGTACACTCACGAGCAAAAGTATGTATGCACTAGGCTTTATTCAAAAGCGATTTATTTCTTTATTTTTTAATGAAATTTTATGTTGTTACGAACATAGCATTTTCGAACCCATAGGTTTATGTAATGTGTCGTATTTCAACGTTGCATTCGTTATTTCCGAAAAAATCGCAATTGAAAGTTGCCAAGTGTTGATTATTGGTGCTCGTGTCTGTTCAACGGGGTTTGATGTTGAAACAATTTCGTCAAACATATATACCTACTTATACTCAATAACTACCAATAGATATTTTTCTTTTATATCTTAGCGATTAACTACTCTAATTACTAAAGTAAGTAATTCCAGTTAAATACAGATATAAATAACAACACAACACGGGTAACAAGAATTTATTAAAACTAATAAAATGGGCATAACAAGTCCTCCATCTTCCTCTCCGAAAAAAGGCCCAATTAACAGAAATTCAAATTAACAACTGCTAATTAAAACAGAAGTACCATCAGAACTGTGTCATCAAAATTTGTGAAAATATTAAATCGGATGACACTAAAACTTAATTATTAATTACTTAACTTACAAAATTGGTTTCGCTAATCACCAACAAAATTGTCTTTTGTGCTTACAGTATTAGGCAATTATTTGGCATAACGACGAAGCTTGTAGGTTACATAAACAGAAGCTTATTTATGCCTTCGATATAATGTTTTATAGCAAGAAATCAATTAACATATTGGGTTTAATTAATGAATTCTCCAATTGTCCTTGAACATAATTTTTAACAATTTGTATTAACGCCCAAAGCCAAAGGTTTATTAGTTTAGTTAATTATATTAATGTTAACATTTTTGATTTTGTATTTCTAGACTTTTATATGATTGTTACTATTCAAATCAGAATATTATTAATTAACTTTTGCCTGCGGTTTCGCCCACGTTGATGTCGAAAAAAAGTATCCAATGACTATGTTAATCCAGATTTATTATCTATGTGTGTGCCATATCCAAATCCGTTCAGCCGTTTTTGCGAGATTTATTAACAAACATACAAACTTTCACATTTCTAATATTAGTACGATATACCTCCTAGCTGCGAGATACTTCCCAATATTTATGTCGTTACAAACTCCCAGTAGAGCAATTTCAGTGTCACCCGAAAATATTGCTTACCTTGCAAAAAACAGACCCAATTCATCAATTGATAAAGGGATCTTGGGTGAACGGCACGTTTCCTTGAATGGGTGTCCAGGGGACAAAATGGTTGTCGTTGTAAGCAAATAGTGTCAGGGTATCCCCTCGCTTGATTATATTATTAATCTTTTTTGATGACACCTTCAAGCTGCAGGGAAATGTTACCCGCTGTTCTGTCGTTGTTACTGTCATATTATGTTTCATTGGGTGGCACCTGAGGAATTTATAGTTCATTTAAGGGGATATTACTCTGAAAAAATAAACCTTGCAGTTTTCACCACGGAATTAAAGTTATGGTGGAGTATAGATAATATTTTTTTTATTTAGAATTAAAATAATAATATGTACGTAAATAACAACTAATACGTAATCAATTAATAAAAATAACAAAATTATATCCCAACTCAACTAAAACTATTCACAAACTAAAATATAGCGTCAAAAATTCAACCGCATCGCTGTCGACTGGTAGGACGCCAGTCTCTTGGGTACATCCCAAGAGACTGGCGGCATTAACACGTTGTATGACAATGTTTCCCCTCTGGCCAAGATAAAAGCCAAGCCTTGGGTACCGAGGAGTGTCAACCAGCCGATAATGAGCTAGTATAAGATAGTTCATGTTGGAATAAAAATAATGATGCCTTATCAAAATCACATATAAGGACAATTTTTCAAGTAAGTAATAAAAATTTGGATAGAACAAAAACAGTATATCACTATACCAATTTAGTTATTGGTGTCAATGCCTTGAAAATACTGTCAAGAAAATAATCCTTGCCCTGTTCATTAGTAGTTCAGTAACTTAGTATTCGTCCGTAAGTAAGTATCGTCTCCAACACCCAAAGAAGAGCATTAAGTGCTCGTTTCTCACGTTTCTTCAACAGAGAGAAAAAAGTAAAGTGGAACAAACATTTTTAACAATGTGGACCTAATTAAAAAGGCATTATAAAGTTTGTGGAAAGAGTAGAGAAAGAAGGATGAGTTTGATAGTGTTAGGGAAACAAAAGCCGTGCGCGAAGGACTTAGGACTATTATGTGTAGAAAAAAGGTTGTATTTATCCAAATGCATACAATTTTGGGAACAAAAAGTGCTTTTGTCACGTGCTTTCAGGTTCAAAAGGTAGATAAAAGTCAGACTGTCTGGGTTATATATTCGTTTTTATTGTTTTTAATTGGTATTGTTCGCCGAATCGTTGAGCTCCTTAAGTTTTGAGTTGAGCTGCACGATATCTGGCAAATGCGTACACTGACTGGACAGTTCCTCTCAATCTGTGCGGTTCTTTCCTCAAAAGACCATCTCAGACATCGATCTACATGGTTTTCATATGATCTGACCAAGATTATGTCTAGACTTTAAAAGAGACTGTGACCTCTGAGTTTGTTTCTTCCTTTCTTCTCAGACTAGTCAGATAGGAAATGCCGACCTCATCTAGTTTTTAAAATATGATTGACGTGTAAAAGTGTTTGTAGAAACCTAATTACAAAAATAAAATCATTTATCATCATTTATCATTTATTTAATCAAGCAGTCAAATACAATATTTTTAATTTAAATATAGCTACAAGTGTCTGTTGTTTCATCTGGCATAGATGTTCAGCTTGACTAAATTTAAGGATAGACATAAATGTCGAAGCTAAATCCTTTATACCTACAAATATATTTTTACGAAACAAAAAATAAATTGATAACCTGTAAAGGTTTAAAAAGAAAAATGTATCTACCTTACACAAAAAACCTGCTTAAACAAATTGTTCTATAACATGAAAGTACCCTTTTGACACCTCACACAAGTGTTCTGAAAATTCTTCTAAAGAGCGACTACTTAAATGCAATACAAAAATATAAAGGCAGATCGTAAATCCTTCTTTTGAAGGTTACTTTTATCCCACTCACATCTATGTATTGTTACTCAGAAATATATTAAAAGAGAACTTTTTAAGGACTTAAGACGCTATTTATATTTCTATATGCCTTAAATAAACTACGAGGGTAAATCGCATAATACTTCAAATTAAAAGTAATTGTAAAGTTTCGTTTTTTTGTGGGGTTTAAATTTAATGTTGACTTTCGATATCCAACCCTTTTTTCAGCTGACAACATTTACTTTATTCTAACTTCCAAATATGATAATATTAAAAAAAAAAAAATTAATGCAGTGTTATGTCAAACTTTCGAGACATTTTCACCACAGCTACAGCACTTGAAACTGTAAAAAATATATTTTATTTATCTCTTTTTACCCTTTTTTTCTTGATGTTTTTATTGTACTTTTAAAAGCATTTTATTTATTAACACCTTTTTATTATGTATCATAACAATATACAAGTAATAATTGGATCCATTGAACGATGTTGACGCCCAGCGTGGGATTTTGAGCCCCACGTTGGGCGCCAAAATTAGCGTTCTATTTTTCGTTCTGCTTTTTCTACCGTAAGACTTAAAACAATCAAGGTTTTAGTCATAACTAGAATAATTATTTTTGGAGTTTCATCGAAAAGCGAATAATTTACTAATAAAGTGACCTTTTAAATGAAAGCCTAATATATAATATATCTATTACAAACAGACCTACCCCTAAAACAACCTTCCTTTCTAATATCATTTCCTAATTAGAAGCATTAAATAAGTCCTGTAACAAAACCAAATCCTATTACATTAAGACAGGTAACAAAATATATATATTTATCATCGTAATTATTTCAACGACTTTCATTATCTCAACGTATTTCTCGTCTTCAGCGATAAGAGAGTTTATTCGACTCTTAATGTAAGAGAAATGTTTCTGTTTTGTATCTCCGCGCCGAGATTTATACTCACCGCTTTAGTGCGCCCTTTGTCTCTCTCCCTCGCTCGGGGTGTGAAAGAGATAGGAGTGTGTGTTCACGCGTAGGGTAGTTTGCTGTCAGTCAGAAATTCAAATAGCCGTCAAATGAGTGATAGGTTTAGGAAGGAATAATGAGTGATGGGTAGGAAGAAACTTTTATAATAGCTTCTCGCCCACGTGGAGGTCGGAAATTATCCCACGAAACGTATTACCGGGATAAAAAGTATCCTATGTATAATTATGTAGGTATCCAGGTTATAATAAACTATCTGTGTGCCAAACATCCAAATAATATTCAAAGCATAATGCTAATGATTTAATCGTTTAAATACTTTCGTGAATTCATGGAAGCCTAGTACTTTATGTTAGAATACTGTTCAGAAAGTTGGGTCTTATTTCAATCATGATTCGAAAGATACGTAGCGCCATCTAGCGTCCTAAAGCAATTGTCACCGTCTAAAGTTTTTGTTCTTTTCCTCGGGAACAGAATTTTTTTCTGGATAAAAGCTACCCTATGTCCTTTTCTATACCCCTGATAACGTGTATGCAAAATTGCATGATGTTCGGTTCAGTGGATTAGGCGTGAAACGGTAACAAACAAACAAACTTACTTTCGCATATATTATAATACTAGCTGCACCCCGCGGTTTCACCCGCATAAGTTTCGATCCCGTGGGAATACCGGGATAAAAAGTATCCAATATGGTAATTCTGGTTATAAACCATCTGTGTGCCAAATTTCATCCAAATCCGTTCAGCAGTTTTTGCGTGAAAGAGTAACAAACATCCATCCATCCATCCAAACAAACTTTTGCGTTTATAATATTATAGTAGGACACATTAATTAGGATAGAAAGAAAGAAAGAAAGACCAGTAGAGCGATTCTCACATATCTCGCGTTCGTTATTGACGTTCGATTCGAACTTTTCCCGCGACAAAATCAAGCCGAGCTATTCTCACCATGACGATTCGAGCATTTCACGCAGGAAAGACACGCGACATGCCTTAGTTTACATGCGGCATGCAAAGAGTAGTCATGACCAGTCGACACGTGACGTATGATCTGAGTCGACCACCGTACGAACGTCAAACAGTGGTTATGTCAATCATGTTTGTGTCAATTGCGAAAGAAAATAATAAATACCTATATTTTAACAAAATGTGTTCATAAACATCTTAGAAGACTCTACGACCATCACCACAAGGAAAAACACACGAAGAAAACTTCAGGCTTCCGCCAAAGTTATCAACTGTGGATAGTTGTTGCTTGTGTAGCGTCGATGAATGCGACATATGAGATACAGAAGCGGAAGGCGCCAGATTTAAAACCAGTCAATGGACAAGGACGGCTTTGCCAGGCTTTACTCTGGTTGAGGGCAAGAAAGGTCGATCGCGCCGCAACCACAATAAACGCGGTACTACTCCTGCAAGCGAGGATTTTTGAGCTGTAGTGCCCACTTTGCTCCCGTACATTTCTCGGTTGGATCGACAGATATCGAGAGAGAAAGAGCCAAGGTCTTAAGTGCCGAAAGAAGGACGTTGCAGTCGAACTAGACTTTGAATTTTGACCGGCTGGAGTTGTGTATAGATGTTACAGAGAAGCATGACCAAAAGTAAACTCCCATGTGTGGTGGTGTGATAATAATTATGTTTTTGTGGTTTATACTTGGATGTATACTGAATTTATTTATTAGTCCGTAAGGTATTCTTAAAAAGGTACTTTTGTAACTAGAAATAAAGTGGTTCAAATGCATTTCAAACAATAAATATTTCAAATGTCTTTATTTTATTTTTTTCAATGTAAAACTTAGATAAGTAACAAAAATAATATAGGTATGCAAATAATTGAAGGGCTTTGTAGTTAGGTTGCGCAGGCCGTTAACAAGTTGGGTTAGGAAATAGAAACACACAAGCAAAGTTCATACGTATAATCCTCACTGGGTTACAAATTTACAATAGGTAGGGTACAATAGATACGTAGGAGTAGACTGGTCGCGGGACGCCGGTAGCGCGTGGATAGGTGTGCGTGCAGCGCAGTGTCAGTCAAAAACTGCGCTTTTATTTATACCCGGCCTACGTTACTTTGAAGCGAGCCGTGTATTTTGAGCCCTTTTGGTTGTTAATTTTCTGTCAAGCCCCTTTTTATTAATTTTTTTCATGTTATATCTTTACAATTTTGATATATAATCTTCGTTACATAATCCTTAAACTAATCAAACCTTAGTATATAACTTAACTATGCACAATAAAAAGTTTCTAGAAAGAAAACTGTTACAAAAGTGAGTTGGCACATTTTGATTATACAAAATCCCATATAATTTTTAAACTTATGGTCCGATTTTTACAATTTAAACGGAAATATTCGTTTTATATCTAGACCTATCCTTTACAATAAAAATTATTAAAATCTATCCATAAACAAAAAAGTGACTTTTCAAGTTACGTAAATATGCTTGAACAAAACTACACTTATAAGAATCCTTTTAAAAACAGTCTTATTGATCCGTGCAGCATAAGGACAGTATAATAATCACTGGTTTACACGAAAGGTCGGCGTGATGAGTCAAGCGTTGTCCGTGAGCTTAGGAATCGGCGGACCACTTCACGTTTCGCCCAGTCTTCATGTTTGTGAGGCACTTTGACCACAAAAAAAATTGAATTCGTGTTGTGACGAGACTCCTAACGCGAGCCTCAGGGTGAAATCTGTTTTCGCAAGGATTTCCCGACAATCTTTTGGGCCTTTGTAAAGTAATGAAGCCAGGACACGTAGGTACAGCACCCTAGCGTTCGTTGGAAAAGCATGTAGCAGGACGGTCCGGTGCAGTACAGCACTCTTTAAAACAACAACACTTCTCCTCTTCTTCTCCATCTTGATAAACTTTTATGTTATTGTGCTGGTCATCAGCTTACTTACAATATCATTAGCTCGTTCTGTTTTATTTAATTACCTATTAATATGTAGACCAATGTAAACAAACAACATAAATTGTATTTTGACTTTACTTTGACGTGACAAATATCTATGACATGACTTGACAAATCAACATGAGCTATGCATTCCGTAGTACGGAGGTCTTATATTAATGTTAATAATAAAATAAAAATGGAGTTACGAAAACAATAATGATTATTAAATTGATAAACGTTAATGAAATACCTTTATAATGCTGCTCAAAATATGTTTTTGCCTTAAAAATAATTTTTAAAGATGGTCAAAAGTACATTAACGATTACGTAAAAAAATCGCATCGTTATGTGGAAGGGATTACTTCGTGGGACGCATAATGGCAACATTATTGTCCCTAGATTCGTGATTTAAGGTCGACTTGTAGTGAGAATAGCTTTTTCAGGATATCTCACCGTTTTATAAGCGACATACGGAGACGAGCCGCAATGACGTCATGCGACACGAACGCGAGTTTCCGGAGAATTGGGCTACAGGTTAATGTTAGACCCCAAATTGAACCATCATGGGTTTAACTTTTTATGAAACAATTTCACTTTTCTCTAGGTCAGTAATTACTTATTTGTAAAACCTACTTAAAAAAGCAGAAACGAATGTCTGTTCAGAAACGTATATCTCACCCATGATGAGTACTGATCGATCGGTAGCAAAACTGCTCTCTGGCAAGTTAGGATCAACTAAAGCTAGCCTAATATACCAAGTTTCCACGACCTCGCTGAAGTCCACTTACTCGAAGAAGGAATCGTGTATTGATTTCGAAGTTTTTTGCTATAGGTAACATTTGCTTTTGCTCTCAGCTTCACCCACGTGGAGGTAGGAAATTATCCAACGGAACGTAGGTACTGCCGAAATAAAAAGTAGATACAGTCTTTCTGTCATCGAAATCTGTTCAGCCATTAAGACGTGGAAAGGTAACAGACAGACCAGAGTTACTATAAATATAGTATGGATAAGTGAAGATTCTGTGACCAAGAAAAGGTTCATTAGAAAACCAGCATCAGACAGCATCTGTCTGGCATTAATGTTGAAATGAACCTTTTTGGCCCAGCCGTGAGGCACACACTATTGTAGTTAAACATTATTTTCACTTCATTATTTTGCTACTTATATTTTGTGTTTCACGAGTTCTTGTACAAATAAACATCATCCTTTCTTTAAAGTATGATGTTGCGATTTGCTTGAAACATTATGAACGTAGTTTTACAGGAATTCTCATTAAATAATAATCCATATTAGGTAGTTTTATTTACTATCGTCCCCTTGACTATCAAAATTCTCGACCAAAGGAATTTCCATACATCAACATGCTACACACCCTAAAAAATTCCTATATTCCTTTGTCCATCGTTTATTCTGTTCACACGACCCAGGCCTATTGTTCACACTCCATTCATTATTCAGCTGTACCACCCGCAGTGTGTGATTAGGGCGCCATTATCGGATTCCTGCAGATCGAAATAGCCTTTTAGCCATATAGCCACACTTTTTGGCCGTTCGGCTAAAGTGTTCGAGTAATTAGAGCTGCGTTAAGAGCAGGTTAATTGTCTGAGGTGAAATATTTAGCACTTTGTTATATGCTTTAGGGAATTCTCCTGTGTTCGATACAGGGTTTATGCTTCAACTTTGATTTAGGTAGTCGTCGGGATGGGAATACGGATAATGTATGGATTTTAAAACGAGTGTGACCTCGGCAAAAGTGTTTAGCAATGAATTTCTTTAGAGATTCAATTCTTCAGACTTTGTTTTCTTTTGATTTTTAAAATTGAATTTTTAACATCTTGGTTTGATGGGAAATAACTTGCTGCAATTATATTATATAATATTTTATATTATATTAGTTTTTACATATTTTAGGTGATGATTTACTTGTAAATTTTTACTTTTATATATATTTTTTTTTGCAATATTTGCAGTGTACTCACTGTTATTTTGTTCCACAGTACTTTTATACCAGACAAGCTCTAGACGTGAAGACCTGTAAGGCTGTCAGATTATCATACTGTTATTTATCACTATTGTATTTAGCCATGTTAGCCAATGCCAGCAATGTATTTAACCAATTTAAGTCTTCCAAAGTCCTTAAATAAATTGCCGTGGGTTTACACTTTACGACATGTTATTTATTAATAATTTTACAAAATCATAACACTAATACTCTTTAGAAAACAAAAAACAATCACTACTTTTGTTATTTAATTAATTCAAATTTATATAAACTCCATTTTATTATTGCCACGTGATCTCATCCCTCAGACCCCAATTTTCTAAAATGTTATTCATGTAATTCCTCTGGAATTTGATAAAATGAGCTATTTACTCCGTCTTACAATTTAAATCCCGTTTCAACATGAACTCGCCATTTAAGACTTAAGAGAGCCTGCGCAAGGCTCCTCACAGCCAATATAGTTAGTTTCTTTATCTCGAAGCTCTCGAACAAATCTATCAACATTCGTCATAAAGCCTAAGCCGTTTTGATAGCAATATTGAGATGAAGAAAGTTTAGATTAATCCAATAAAAGTAATACTCTGAAGATTCTGCCTACAGCGTTATTCTGTGAACACTCGAGAAGTTTTTTTTTTGTCTTAGATTACCGTTTAGCCTGTTGGTTCTAGGAATATATATATTGTATACCTAATAATATACTATTCAGCGCCCCGATTCCGTATCATACTTTTTTTTACAATCCAAAGGATTCTTAAGGAAATTCCTTACCATAAGAAACAAAGCCTTCCCTTTTCTTGCAAATCGTGGCAAAAAATAATCGCCTTTTCTTTGTAAACAAAAACTCTTCTTTCACTAATATTATTATTCGTCACGCGTACACTTTGCAAATTGCTTAGCAACGTTCTTGATTATCCATAACAAATTAAGGGAAATAGGTCAGAAGCCCGAAAGTCTGACAACTAGTCTTACCAAGGGGTATCGTGTTACCCAGTAACTGGGTTGTGGAGGTTAGATAGGCAGTCGCTCTATGTAAAATACTAGTATTCAGCTGCATCCGGTTAGACTGAATCATTATTGTTGGCTACATTTCACTAGCTACTGATGGATTACAAAATATTTCAACTGACCCGTTTAGCCATTGACTAGTTTTGTATTAATAGGAATTATAACGCATACAGTATAGGACCTTTATATTCCAAACGATACAAATCTTATTATTGTTTTTGAAGTGAAAACTTCTTTAGCGGCGTTGTGCAGTTTTGTTTGATGTGAAAAAATGTGAAACTTGCGTCAGGACACGTGACCTGATCGAAAATTCGGAAGACGGAGCTCACGTCAGAACACGTGACTTGATCGAAAATTCGTAAGAAGGAGGGAGAGTAAACCGCATTCCAAAATATCAAAAATGCACAACGTTAATATTCAAGAGTGCAACCGGTTGTTTCTTTTTTAATTCATTATATCCTTTGAAACTTGGCAACCCTGTAGCTTCACATTAGTATAATATCGCATCAGTATAATAACGGAACAAATAAATGGGAGAAAGTAGTTTTTGATGATTTATAAGCTTATTAAAATACACTATAAATTGACCCATTAATATGTACCAGGGATTCAGTACACAGAAAGAGTCACATGTGACTATATGAGACTAAAAACTCTCAAAGGCGGCTTGGCTTAAAGCAGTTCCATGTTCCACCACGGCTTACTTTAAACAGTGACTGATGACTCGTAACTTTTCTTGAACTTAAAACAATCCTAATACCCTAGTAATATAAATGTGAAAGTTTGTATGTTTGGTTACTCAATGACGATGAAACGGCTGAACGGATTTGGATGAAATGTGTGACACGTTTGAAAACCTGGATTGAAATATATCAGTTATAGTTATATTAGTTATAGTTATATCAGTTAGTAGGTGATTTTGAGATAATTTCAAACTGCCACATTAACGTAGTCGAAGGCGAAAGCTAGTCTTTAAAATAAAACTTAATTCTTTAACAGCCATGCAAGCTCTAAGTGTGTATAACCAATTACTGTAAAGCAATTCAAAGTTCTATTCGTGTTTATTTCTACTTTCAAGAGAACGTGTGCTTACTTCAAGTCATAAAGTTCATGCAGGTAACATGCGAAGGCATTAACTTTAATTACAACATTAAACTGTATTACTGTACTTCAGGAGATAATTGACTAAGACACGTTTTTATAATTAGACGACATACTCAAACAGGTGTTGGGCACAAAAACTCTCTATATTTTGTAACTGATAAATTATTTATTTCTGTAAATTGGTTACAAAAACACTTATACACTTGAAAAATAAAAGTAGTTGAAATATTGACGGCACGGTTGGCGCAGTGGTTAAGCCATTGACTGCCGCGCTGCGTGTCGCGGGTTCGATTCCCACACGGAACAAATGACCTACAAGTAGTTGTTCCGGGTCTGGCTGTTTGTGTATGTGAGTTTAAATGTTTGTAAACGCACCCACGATACAGGAGAAATTCCTAGGGTGGGGCAGTTTTATAAAAAAAAAAACAGATTTCAAATAGACTCTCCCCTGCTAATGAATTTAGTCAAAGTCTCATTTCGAATAGTGAAATATAGGGATACTCGAATGGTCAAACTGTGAAATTTAGGAATATTCAGATCTGTGATCTGAATACCCAATATTTCAACTACTAATAAATTATGCTTTAAAACTAGATGAGGTCGGTGTTTCATACCGGACTACTCTGAGAAGAAATACCGAAATAAACTCGGAGATCACAGTCTCTTTCAAAGCCATATAGATTGGTGTATTTTATGTTATGTAGTTCTATGTTTAGTTTGTGTGTCCTTTGGAATTGAAATGCAATAGCAACACATACACAAAAAAAATTGCCTCCCGACCGATTTTGGTCACGCTGGCCGGAAACCAGCCAGATACACAGGATATATTATAGTGCCCAAAGGTGTGCGCAAACACAGGTGCACTCTCTGTTCCTTTACTCTCCTAGTCCAATGGGACGGCAATCCGACACGACCGGGGAGAGATCAGGCGCAGGACCAACGGCTTTACGTGCTTTCCGAGACACGGGGGTGCTTCCAAACTCCGGGCTGTTACTAAGAATATCCTTACCATATAAATGCCGTATGCATGTATGTATATACCTACCCCATGCCCTTCAATAGCTAGCTATTCTGTCACCGGCTCACATTGGGCCTCTGTTGTACAAAGGCCTTTGCCAAAAACCACGAAGTTGCACATAGTGTCATTTCTAGCTCTACCGATCTGTTGCTTTGGGTACTATAGTTGAACAATTCGGACGTATGTTGTTTGTCATCAGAACGGGATGCATCGAGATTGATATTTAAACTTGTTGGATTGTTGGTGTTTCCGGCAACGTTGAATGTAAATTATGTCTCTGTTGAACAGCAACCTAATTACGTGATACACTATCAATCACAATCCGAATCGTTTTGAAGAATATTGCTAATAATCATTATATTATATCATTGGATCATTAGTACAGCGTGCCACTTTAATGGCAACATTAATCATTTAACACATGTATACGGTTTCGCGTTTTCGTTTTAAGAACATAATTTAATTTAATTAAACGTTATTATTTATTTTCAATTTTCCAAAATAGTATACTTAGTACTCGTACTAACTGTACCAAACGTTGATAAAGTTTAAAGTTCCACACAAAAAGAAACGCAGGACGAGGTGCAGAATGATAATATTATTTATTTTGATTTTCTGCAAGTCGTCCAAAATTGGCCGTAGGCATATAGGACGAGCTGATGAATTACTCCCGGTGAGCGGCGCAAGCAGTAGTTTCCAAATTACGCATTATTTTATGTTGTTATAATTTTTATGATTACTCGCCACAAGCCCTATCCGTGTGTTAAATTAATGTCGCCACTGTAGCGACACGTTGCAAAGCTACACTAATGACCAAATTAATAATTGAAAAAAAATTAAGCTCATCACCCACCCGTCAAATGCTCCTAAACCAAAGTTTCTTCGAAAGATCGGCAGAAGTATCTCAGAATGTTCGACAGGTTCAAACTATTAAATGATTTATTACTCCATTCCGCAGTTTTCTTTAAACTTTCTTCGAAACAGTTCTATCTTTAACGCGTCCTACGGAGGAGTTCTAATTCTCATGGATTTGTCGGGAAATGGCGCGAAATCGATAGCTTGAATTTAGTTATAATCCCAGTAACATTTAAATGTTCGTGAAGATTTTTAATCTTACTTGAGCAACCATTTGTAATGTGTTCCAATGGAATTTGGACTTTGTCACTTATGAAATTGGATTTAAGTTTCCAAAATTTGATAATTATCTAAGATTCCGATGAATTTTTTTTTTTATTCATGGCACTTTTGGATGTCAAAATTTACAAAAAAAAAACATGATTACAATCTCCCCTTCCAAAACATTGTTTCGTATGGGGAAGAATAGAAAAGAAACACCACCGTTACACTTTTAAAAACATTTTACATTATTTTGTATACATTAATTATATAATTATATGTGAAGACGATGCGCCTAGACAAAAACCATTTAAAACCTGAATAAATTATTGAAGCGTATTGCTACAAGGATTAAACTTCGATTTCTTTGTAAAGGAAATCTTTACTGGGTCGTTGTCGAGCAAATGTTTGCTCGAAAACAATCGCCTTGTGCAGGAGCGCTACGAGTATCACAGAAAGCGCTATATGAAAAGCAATCTGCAGCAATAATAGGTACAGACGCCAGCACATCAAGCTACTACAATCTGTCAAATTTCTTTAATAGATTTTCAACTTTATCGCTAAAGCATTAAGGTTCAAGGTTGATTGGGAAAATTTGACAGTTTCGGGTAGCTTGACCTGCTGGCGTCTGTACATTACAGCTCGATGTGATTTTAAGAGCTCTGGCTTCATAGACTATTATCGTGTTCATTGTTACTGTTGAATATTAACTAGTAGGTACAGTCACGAGCACCAATATGTTATAAGTTGCCACTTGGCAACTCTCAATTGCGATTTTTTCGTGAACTATCGAATGCAACGTTGAAATACGACACATTACATAAACCTATGGGTTCGAAAATGCTATGTTCGTAACAACATAAAATTTCATTAAAAACTTTTTTGCAAAAAAAAAACAACCGACTTCCAAAAACGACACTACAAAGTGAAAAATAACTTTAATTTCGGAAGTCGGTGTCGTTGGGTTCACATTTTTGTTGTTTGCCACCGACTTCCGAAATTAAAGTTATTTTTCACTTTGTAGTGTCGTTTTTGGAAGTCGGTTGTTTTTTTTTTGCAAAAAAGTTTTTATTTTTCACTTTTAAGTTGTAATTTTTAACAGTAATTTTGGTTTAAAAACCAAACAACTGAACCATTTTTGATGAAATTTCTATGGGACCATTTGGGAAGTATACCCTTTCCAACAAGAATTATTCAAATCGGTTGGCAAGCGACGGAGTTATGGGCGAACAAATATAAAAAAAAAAAAAATACGAACATCCGAATTGAGAACATCCTCCTTTTTAGAAGTCGGTTAAAAAATAAAGGAGTAAATCGCTTTTGAATAAAGCCGAGTGTATACATACTTTTGCTCGTGACTGTACAGACGCCAGCACATCAAGCTACTACAATCTGTCAAATTTCTTTAATAGATTTTCAACTTTATTGCTAAAGCATTAAGGTTCAAGTTTGAATGGGAAAATTTGACAGTTTCGGGTAGCTTGACCTGCTGGCATCTGTACCTAAGTTGGTGTGAGGTCAGTATCACTGTAAGGTCTATAATCGGTCAATCACAGTTACCCGTGTACAACATCAACCTATATGTTCCCACTGCTGAGTCTCCTCTCTGTGAGAGGGAGTGCTCCGTAATTCACCACGCGGGCCCAGTGCGGCTTGGTAGATGTCACATGTCTTCGAATTTTTGGTTTTAGGACATGCCGGTTTCCTCACAATGTTTTCCTTCACCGTTTTGAGAGCAGTGCTGTTGAAATAACTTACTCAAAGTGCCTGTGTGGGTTCAAACCTACGACCTACAACTCGTAAGTCGCGGCCGTTACCACTGGGCCACTACTGTTCCCGTGTACAAGGCTAAAGGCGAATTTCCCCAATGAAACTTATCGCAATCAGCACATCTAAACCATGTTCAAGAGCTGTCAGTGTCGATATTCCACAACAATGATGACTCTGACAGCTCTTGATCGTGGTTTAGATGTGTGGTTCGCGTTCAGTTTTGTTGGCGAAACGTTATTCGTTATTGTACGGACGCCAGCAGGTCAAGCTACCCGAAACTGTCAAATTTTCCCAATCAACCTTGAACCTTAATGCTTTAGCGATAAAGTTGAAAATCTATTAAAGAAATTTGACAGATTGTAGTAGCTTGATGTGCTGGCGTCTGTACAATGAGAACCTCGTAAATTAGAAATTATTTTTATGTTTTGCTTTATTTTTACATTGCAACATACTTACAACTACTTTTAACCAGCTCCATTGGGCAAAACTAGTTTTGACTATAATTTCAGTCAAAAGTAGGTACTATTATCGACAGCTTCCAGTCGAAAGTACTTTTGACTGATTTTGCTAGTTAAAAGTACTTTTGACTGGTTATGCGTTTTGACTGCAACATATATACTAGGTGACGTTAGTTTCGAAGTGCAATGAAAATTACGGTATGCGTTTTTTAGGAATTTCGTTCCCTCTAATAGCAACTTTGACGGCACGGTTGGCGCAGTGGTTAAGCGATTGACTGCTGCGCTGCGTGTCGCGGGTTCGATTCCCGCACGGAACAAATATTTGTATGACCTACATGTATTTGTTCCGAGTCTGAGTGTTTTTCTATCTATAATATGTATGTATTTACAAAAAAAAAAAATGTATATAAGTAGTTTATCAGCCATCTTGTTACCATAACACAAGCATTAGGTTGCTTAGCTTGGGACTAGATGGCGCTGTGTGAAATGTACAGGGATATTATTATTATTATTAACTAATCTCCTTTTGAGGCTCCTTCTTACCGAACTGCTGTCAATTCTATAAATCTAAATGTAGCTTCCGTTTCTATGACATAAACGTCATTTTAGGAACTACAGTGCAACCTTAATATAACGTACCTCAATATAACGAATTCCTCGATTTAACGAATTCTTTGTAATCCCCTTGAATTGTCCATAAGAGTCAATGTAAAATATACCTTTACATTGCGAAGATTTTTTGCGAACGACCTCTTTACGAGTATACGAATTTTAAACTATAAAAAAAGTATAAACCTCTAATTAACAAATTTTGTCAACCCAAAACCTTTATATAACGTTCCCAATAGTATGTGATTCAGTTGCGACAGGTTTCGACACGTTTTTACCTCTTTATAACAAATTTTAGACCAACCTAACCTTAATATAACAAACCTCAGTTTAACGAATTACTTGATTTAACGATTATTTACTTGTTCCATTCCGATTTGTTATATCGAGGTTGCACTGTATAAGTACACTCAACTAGCCCGAACTATAAGTGCACCTCTGCCCAACCCTTCGGGAAACACAGGCGTGATGTTATGTTAACATTTTTTTTTCATTCGAGGACATGAAAATCTGAGAAGATAATTCACTTCAGAGTACCATCATCAAATGGTCATTCGTACACCCCTTATCGCAGTTATAATGGAAATATTATAAGGAGTTCCGTAGTCATTAGCCCTGCTATTGGCTCAGCATATGTCGTTAGCTGTCATAGCTAACGACTTCATAAATATTATACAATGTGATAGGGGTGGGACTTCTAACACTACATCTAATTTTATCGACAAAAAAAATAATATGGGGGGTTGAACCCCCTCCCCCTAAAAATTATGGCTATTTTTATTTTTTTTTAATGTACTACGGCGCGCTTGATACTTTATGTGATATCAAAGGTTGTATGCGTCGTAGAAACAAAAAAAAAACGACAAACGGTAGCTAATAACCTTGGCTAACTAATTCATTACTTTTTTCATATGTTTGATAATGTTTTGGTGAGAAAAAAAATTTTTAGGGGGAGGGGGTTCAACCCCCCATATTTTTTTTTTTTTTGTCGATAAAATTAGATGTAGTACTCAGCCTTAACGGGTTAGAAGTCCCACCCCTATCACATTGTATACTGATGTTATTGATAGTGGAGGGTTAATTATGGTACTTATCTACGTTGGTTTGTATGATTAACACTCAGTGTTGTGGTAATATTTACATTATATAATCTAACATTTAAAATAATAATGTCAAAAAATAAGCAAAAGAATCATAGGGCATCAAAAATTTCGTCCGCATCGCTATCAACAGGAACAGTGCCCAAAAGGCTGGCAGCGATGCCACGTTGTATGGCGATGCTAATTCTTTGGCCATGAAACAGGCCAGCCCTCTGGTCACGTGAAGAGTCGACTAACCGCTTGGCGATATCTCGAAAAGCCAAGTGGGCACTCGGACCCCATGGCCCTGTGTCAGTATTGTTGGTGTTTAAAAAAAACCAGTCAAGTGCGAGTCGGACTCGCGCGCCGAGGGTTCCGTATAAATTTTTAGATATGTGTATTTCGGATTTTTTCCTTTACTTCTACATGACATTGCTTCGTGCCAAATTTCATGATTGTAGGTCAATAGGATTTTGATTCCCTCCCCTATAGATTTTGATTCCCTTACGAGTGTCAAAATATGCGGCATAAACGGAACATAAAACAACACCATAGCATCGGACCGAAGCATAGCACCGGTTATAGCATCACCTCTGTACCTATTTTTTCTGTTCTGTTTTTCATTGTCTGTTTATTCATAAATAATAAATAAATAAACGCCCGTATCTTTTAATTTCGTTAACTTAGAAGTTTGATTTTTGGCACACTTCAATTTATTGCAGCTTTGAGTAATTACTATTAATTTCAACTTGATAACTCTACGCATTCCTGAGAAAAGGGTCTTAAGAAAATTGTTGAAAAATCAACCCCTAAACGGAAGAGAGTGACATTTTTTTCCGGTAGAAAATCCCATAGGGTGCTTGGCTTGTAAGTCAATAAAAAAAAAAAAAAACTAATACTTACAAAACAAATATTTCACCTGTCAAACTCTCCCCCTTTAAGCAACATATCCGAAGCAATTCGTTTGGTTCCATCCCTGCGTTAATAAAGCCTTAAGCCACCACAGTATCATCGACTTAAATAAATAAATAATAAAGATTTATCGACATAAATAAAGGTGTTACATTTTAATTTGAAACCCTGACTCCTGTGCTAGGTGGTACCTGTGTTACAGGAGTCAGTGTCTTGTTTGAAGACTTTGAAGTTGGATTTATGTTTCTTGAATTAAAATTAAAATGGCGGCTTTAATTGCAGACAGATGTTGTTATAAGGAAATGAAATCTCGGTTTGCCTTAGGCGAGGAATTTTGGTTTTTATGGAATAAATTAATGTTGATGGGAATTTAATTTTCTTTGGGTTTGTAAAGCTGGTTCTTAGCTACTTAGTTAAATGAAAAATGCATGACACTGGCCCATAATTTTATATATGAACTAGCTGCGCCCCGCGATTTCCCCCGTGTAAGTTCTGATCCCGTGGGAATATCGGGATAAAAAGAAAATGTTAATCCTGGTTATGAACCATCTGTGTGCCAAATTTCATCCAAATCCGTTCAGTAGTTTTTGCGTGAAAGAGTAACAAACATCCATCCATCCATACAAATTTTCACGTTCATAATATTAGTAGGACTTGCTTCTGGCCACGACTTCGTCCACGTAAAATTGCTTGTTTCACCCGACCTACCCCATCGCATCGCATCGCCTACCTGCGCTATATTCGCTGTGTCCTTTCTGACTTTTTTTGTTTTTGCTCTGTTTTAGCCCACAACCTTCCTCAAGAATTGGGGTATCAAATGCAAAAAGATTTTTTTTAATCCGATTGGTAGTTCCAGAGATTAGCGCGTACAAACAAACCAACAAACAAACTCACCAGCTTTATTATTTATTAATACTTTTAAATTCCCATATATTTTTAAGTTTCATGCTCTAGAACACGAAACACAAAATAGTATTATATAATAGTATTATACCAAAAACGTTTTTAATATATGTCAGTCGATTGGTGTGACAGGCAGTATATCCTAACTGGATGAATGTCGATAAGAGGGCTTCGTCCCTACTCTCACCGATCCCGACTCTACACGATTCAAAAAGCCCCAACTCTACACGAAACGATAAGAACGTACAGTCAGAATGAAAAACATTTAGACAAATTAAAAATACTTTAATCACCATGCTTAAATGACAAGACAAAGGCAAAGGCAAGCAAGCAAGCAGGCAAGCAAGCAAGCAACAGGCAAGCAGGCAGCAAAGCAATGGCAATGGCTATTTTCTAAGCCATGTTTCACAAAAATCACACAGGTGGCGCTGTCCTTCACCATTGAACAAATACAACTTTTGTTCAATGGTGAATTGAACAAATACAACTTTTGTTTAATGGTGAATTGAACAAATACAACTTTTTTTCAATGGTGAATTGAACAAATGCAACTTTTGTTTAAGGACGAGGGACAGCGCCATCTGTAATATTTGTGGAACATGGGTTGGACAATAGCTCATAACTATGATTATGATATCATTATCAACATCATCATTATTATCATTATCAATAGAGACGTGTGATCTAAAGAGATCTTATACAAACTTTCTCAAGGAACATAAATACTCACTACTCGAGAACTTTTTAGACACAGAACTGCATTCAACCCATCGCATTTATTTCTTAACAAATACAGGGTTACTGGTAACCTTTTACTTTGCTGGACATAATAGAAGGGTTGAAACGCAACAGATTTAGCCACAATTTAAAGCATGTTTAAAAATAATGTACGGTGCGAATGTATTGAAATTTATTTTTTTATCATAGGTTATGCAAAAGCAAATCTTTGTTAATAATTAAAAAGTCAAAAATACCAAATACTTTTGCAAAGATTACTAATCAAATATTTAATTTTTACTTTTAGTTCATAGAAAATGTATACAAGTGCAAAAAAAAAAACTGCGCCTAATGTACCATTTGCAAAAGTGTTTGGTACCTACCTAACCTTTAAAATTACTTTAATCGCCATGCTTAAATGACAATAGGACATTGTACTTATCTTGTCAATTATTAAGCATGGTGATTAAATTATTTTTAATTAGTCTTATTTGTTTTCCATTCTGACTGTACGTTTTGATCGTTTCGTGTAGAGTTGGGACCTTTTTTTTAGGTCATTTTAAATCATGTAGAGTCGGGATCGGTGAGAGTTGGGACGAAGCCGATAAGAGAATTAAAAAAATAAACAAAAAACCACCACAAAAAACAAATAGTAAAAACAAAAAGCAACCGAAACAAATACAAATACCTCCGGGTTGTATCGTAAACATTCGGGATTCACTGACAAGTCAATATACACGTAAAAGGTGTACATACAAGACTTGACACGAGTCTATCCGAGCGTCACCGAATGCTTACGGAAATAGATTCACCTGTGCAAAGAATATTGTAGGTATGCACGGTGGAGATCGCCGATTGGTTGGAACGGAGAATATGGCTGTGGCTTTCCGGTTTTGAATATTAAAGTTGTTTTTTTTTTTTGGAAAGCTTAGATTAGATTAGATTAGATTCTTTATTTGCCTGAAATATGGTATTTTACAGATTTTATAACACACACAATAGTTCTTCATATTCCGCCTACTAAATTCGGCATGCAAATATTGTGACAATAATAATAATTCTAATTAATTAAATCAATTTAAACTAAATGATTGAATTCCAATGTCAAAAAAAAAATGTATTAAATCAAGGATCGTCTACAAATCAAATCAAAAATGTCAAATAAAGTTCCAATTAATTATTGATCTTATATTGAGATTGAGCTTATATGATCTATTCCATTGTGTTTTGGTTAGTAAACATTATACAGGGTTATTTTAAATTGGCTAGCTAAACTCCGCCGACGCGATGGTTCTCGATAACTAAACACGATAAAATAAAAATAAAAAAAAATGTTCTTTTTGGGAGGCCAATGAAGGCTGTATTGTTACTTGAAAGTATGAGTTCAGAGAACTGATTTTTTATTGGCATGTTTCACCAACTCCTTATACATTCCAATAAACTTATCTGGCAATGAAGTTATTTAAAACTGTTACTACTACTACAAACAATGAACAGAATATTACTTATTTATATTTTACTAATCGTATATAGCGTAAGCACTTATTCGTTACAAATTTTCTTTAATTACGTCAGAAAATAGAACTGCTACCAGTCAAACTGTCACTTGAAGGGACTTAAGAAGGACATTTATAAGGGTTCGTATAGAAAAACACAATACACTTATGTACGCTGTTTTAAGCACAAGAAAAAAATAATGCAAGCATTGTATAAACACACCATTCCAAGCAGCCCCTAAGGTGTGTCCATGAATATTTTACTACCAACTTTCGGACACAATAAGGAAATACGTCGGCCGTTACGTCGGCCCGGGGGTGTCCCCGGGCCGACGTAACACGCCCATCAATGTAGCTAATAAAGCGGTTTCTAAACAACTTTCTGGGCTAAACAAACTAAAAGTAAACCAACAAACTATTGGTTAAGTTTCAATTATATAACTAAACTAACATTGGTGTAAACTTCTTTGTGTAAATTTTGTTTAAAAACAAAAACATAACGATCTCCGAAATTGACAGCTGAACGATGCTTTTAACTGTCACTTTTGAATTTCGATTGCAGAATGATGGACGAAACGTACTGTCTTTTTAGCGCGTCTGAGCCTTTAAATAGACTTCGGACCCAGGTAGGCAGGAGCAAGAAAAACCTGCTCAGGTAGAATTTCACATATAACTCCGCCCTGCAGTGTAACTGTGGAATGGGGCACTTAGGCACTTAATGTCGTCTCAAGCGTGTCCTGTTGTCCGCACATTACAGGAACTGATGGACGCTACTGAGGGTACCAAACTCTTAGCCGAAATTTAAGCTGATTGTATTCAAGAGAAGCACTTTTGACACACATTCATGTAACTTTGAAAATTTTACGTAGGCTTTTATCTTTCCCCTCTATAAGCCATTACATATATCCCGTAAGAGACATGAAAATTGAAGCATTCGGTAAATATAAAGGGGGAAGTCAATCTTTATACTACGTAGATGGCTATAGCGAAATCGATGTGTAGGCACACGTTGTTACCACAGTATGTTACCGTCTTTATTGGCTGAAGTCACTACACTTTAAAAGAGAAATCAGCCGATCTATTCTGTGAAAATCTCACCGTAAAAATTTTGGTGAAGTTAGTTTGATGTGAACTGTCACCCTACATAACTGTGACGCTAGAGAATTGAGAGCTCTGTTCACCTAAGTTTTCACGGTGAGATTTTGAAAGAAAAACACTACAGTTAGTTTATTCCGTTGATTGAGGGTGTTGTAAAATGGCTCTGTTTAGTTTATGAGATGCAAAGCTTAAATATAAAAGAAAATATTTTAAGGGTGAATCAAAACTTTACTCAGTTCCTGACAGCGGAATTAATAAAATATTCATAAATACTAATAAATAAAGGTAACTGTAACTTATGACCTCAAAAATTAATGCAAGATTTAGTTTTTAAAACGTTACTACATCTACTTAATAAAATCCTTAAGATTCGTTCATTCACCTACTGACAACGCACAGCCTAAACCAATGTATCTAGAAACATGCAATTTTGTACAAGAGCGAAAGTGAGCAGTAAGGGAGGCTTTTTGTAAATTTTCCCTCTAAAATGTTTAAACAGGGGATGAAATTTATGGAAGTTCGACATTTTTGTCTGATGTGTGTTTTAACGATTTTATTATGTACTAGCGCCGCGCGGTTTCACCCACATAAGTTTCGAACCCGTGGGAATATTGGAATAGGGTAGTCGTAACTATAGTTTGACCGAAACTGCTGTACCGGGCCTTAGGAATGCGCGGCGAGGCGGGGGGCGGGACGCCGTGAGCGATGACGAATGAGCGGCTTGCACTGCCCCCCCGACTCGCCGCGCACATATCGAAGGCGCGGTACAGCGGTTTTGGTCAAACTATAATAAACTCAATAAAATGTAATCAAAATTTAGATTTAATAATACACCTACACAACAATAAATTATTTTAAAAAATATCAAAGAATCCGAGGGTTGTAAAAATCCACTAATTTTTAATAGCTAATCCAATTCTATTGGGTGCGGATTAACCCATATTTACTTGGCGGTCTGGTCGGGTTCGACACGTGTCATCTGACTGCTGGCAGGCATTATGAGCTCATTGATATCTGTCGGCTGACTGATCCCTTTATGTAGCATAAATATTTGGGAGCTTTATCGAAAAGTATTGAATTTTCAGTTGATTCCTATGTATATTTCACTGATACCTAAGTACAGTCACGAGCACTAATGGTATGTCAACACATGGAAACTTTCAGTAGCGATTTTTGCGTAAAATAACGAAAAAAACATTGAAATAAGATACATTGCAAAAACCTATGGATTCTAAAAATACTATCTTCGTAGCAACATACAATTTAATAAAAAAATAAAGGAGTAAATCGCTTTTGTATAAAGCCAGGTGTATACATGCTTATAAAGAAAAAGAAAGAAAGAAAAATAATTTATGCTCGTGACTGTACCTACCTAATCTAATCCTCTGAGTTTGTTTCGGTCTTTCTTCTCAGAGTAGTCAGTTATGTAACACCGAATTCATCTTGTTTTTAAATATAATTTAATTTTTACGTGTAAAAGTATTTCAAACCAATTTACAGAAATAAATATCATTTATCATTTAATCTGGAAATTACTGAGCACAATACTATTTTTTTTTTATATTATAGCGTTATTTTTTTCAGGTAATTATTTATTTTGACTAAAAGACAGCCTAGGTAACATCAGTGTTATTTCACTAAGGGATGGGTATGGCTATTATTACCTATGAGAAGACCCCTGCCCTTCATACTAGGAAAATCCTGTATCTTGAAGGACAGTGCTGAGATAAGAGCCTTTTTGGGCCCGCATATGTGTATTTTTTTTTATTTCGTGATCTTGTTAGTTTTAATGTCCTTTTTTATTGTTTTTTTTTCCTGTGCGTGTCTAAATAAAATAGTTTCCTTTCTTTATTTTAATTTAAAAGCCTAAAAAAACATTACCTACGATAAAGGGCAACATGTCATTGTGTAACGTAACACTTTTGTTTTCCTCTGTCGTTCTAATTCCTCAGCTGTTGAATAAACAATTACTCGAATTACACATGCGTATTGGGGTGTGTACACAATTACGAATGGGAATTCCGCACTGATTGCGCATTTATTAAAAGGCAATCAGAACTGCTCAACACTTTGATACCTAGTATCATCCAAACTCGAGGTACTTATTACGATTTGTTTATAATAGGTAACGGGTGTTAAAATACTCTGAACGAAGCCGAGAGTCACTAATTATTCTTCCCATTATTACGATATATTTTTGTTCTGGACCATACCTGGGAACGTTCTGGACCATACCTGGGAACGTTCTGGTTACGGAAGTACGTCTGGTACGGGAAGTTCAAAGTTAAATGTTATAACTTTACTTTATATACCCCCCACGATCCCTTTACCAAGCAAGCAAGCATTCAGAAATGCAATGTTTTGCGTGCGCAAGGTAATCTTGCGCACTACCAACCGTAAAGAGCGAAGTTTCACACCAAAAATAAAGTTGTTTCTCAGTAATTATTTTTGCACAAAGTTACTTAGTTTGATGTAAGTACAACATGCGTAGATGGCGGCTTCGTGGTGGGTTTTTTACATCCGGAATAGCTGTACACTACAAAAAAAAGATCTTATCAAAAATTCGTAGAACAGCCAACAAGTCATTGTCAAGAAGTGAAATCTCAAAGAGTCATTCATTTAATTTCCAATCAAGAAACAATGATGCAATGGCAGATGTATGCACGGGCAAGATGAACAATTTGCTGCCCTAAATGCCTCCATCTGAACATCTCTACATACATTAAGGTCGCTTTTTGTGTCTATTTGTGTGACCACGTTGTATTGTCTAAACTACGCAACGTATTTTGATGCGGTTTTCATCATTAATTAGACAATTTACTCCGAAAGGTTTATGTGTATGTGTATACGTTAGTATTAAACTTACATATAATACACAAATCTCAATTTTTGTCAGTCGTAAAAACCGTGCGAGTACGGGAAAGCAGGTGAGGGTCGCTAGTCTTCTGTATTATTTCGTCCTATACCTACCTACACACACACCTATGAACACAGCCTATTCTCAAACTTCCACCCACACTCGACCCCCATCCAACATTTTTATTCAGCTGCCGAGGTATCATGGATAATTGGGATCTATTCAACGGACAGTCGTCACGCACAAGCCTGAGTTAAGTTCAATTACGGGGAAGCCATGTTTCGGATGGAAACATGATTAATATGAGGAAATGTAGCGAGAAATAGCGTTAGTTTAATTATTTAATGGGATCTCAAAAGGACCTTTGCGGAATTATGTTTTATGGGAGTTTTGTAAATAAAATCAAATACTGTAAGGATGACTGTAATGGAAATTTATATAAGAATAATACATAGTTCTAAACATTAATAGTCTTGATTCTACATTACCAGCTAATACTAAACACATTAAAAAAAATACCCTAACTAAACAAACTCAAATAAGGCGTCGAATCCGAAATCCCTCCATATCGTTGTCGACTAGTAACATATCTCAATGTTCTGAAACACTTTTAGGAAAGTCTAAAGCACACAGCCTTTCCGTGCTAGGTACAGACGCCAGCAGGTCAAGCTACCCGAAACTGTCAAATTTTCCCAATCAACTTTGAACCTTTATGCTTTAGCACGAAAGTTTTAAATCTATTAAAGAAATTTGACAGATTGTAGTAGCTGGATGTGCTGGCGTCTGTACATAAAAAAATAATTTTGCTATTTGCAAGACATTCTTGACTTAAATTGACACTTGAGACACAACCACCAAGAACAACTGCCAATAAAGCAATAACAGTATGTCCAATTGTGAATTCCAAATTCGAATCATAAATTCAATTCTACCCTACTACGGAAGTGCGATTTGACACAAATATTTGTCGTGTATTTGGGACAAACATTTTGTTCCAATATTGAAATTCAAACGTTTGGCATTTTTGAATACCCATGAGTAAAGACGTAACAATGGCAAATATTACGAACGTGATGCCAATATTGGTAAGAGATCAAAAGGAAAAATAGAGACGTTTGATGTGAGAAAGTGTTTCAAACAGAACTTTCAATGGATTCGTTGAATAAATTAACCCGAACGTGCTTACATAGCCACTAAGTGCGATTGCCAATTCGTTGGCGAATCAAAACAATTGTGGTGGAATTAGTATTATTCATTAATGCGGATTTAGAGGTAACCCTGGGTCACCTTAAAAAAGCATACTGAGTATATATTTTCCAGAATTCGAAAAACGGATAAATAAAAGATATTTGAGAGGCTCGTCTCTCGTTCAAGTAGATCACTTTATCCTTACCAATGTCAAGCTACTAATCAATTACCTATTTCAATTTTATTTCATTCAACACGCCTATAAACTTTTAGTATTCTCATAAATAAAACTGAAATACTATCAGCTTCTAAATCACCATCCTGATGGCTTTATGAACGATAAAATAAAGCCTCACTGAGGTGAGGACAGACACAAAGTAGATGACTACAGAAGGTTGGCTCCTTCCGGACTTGTCTGGACTCGGACATGTCCGGCTTTTTGACCTCGCGTCCGCACTTTGTCTGGCCTGGTCATTGTCTGGACTTTCCGACGTTAGGGATTTTTTTCTAAACTTACACAAAAGATTTGATTTTTTGTATGTTTGTTACGCTTTCACGCTAGAACGGCTAAAAAGATTTGGATGATATTTTGCACATAGGTAGACCATGACATGGAGAAGGACATAAGCTACTCTTAATTCTAGATCGCAGGCGAAGTCACGGGACAGATAGTAGACTATAAAAGTAATTATTTGAATACTTTAACAAGAAATATTGAAAGTAGAATGTCAGATTTTTTTGAAAATGTCCTTCTTTCTGTCAGGAGTTTTCAAATTTCGAGATGGAAACCCAACCGACGACTTGCATTCGACCGAGATAGACCGATATCGCCGTCTGTGCGCGTCTTTATGTACCAGCAACCTAATTACGAAACACAATATCATTCACAATCTGAATCATTGTGCTTGTTTGCAGGCTAATCCATTGCTTCATACATTTTTCATTAGTCCGCTCAGCAACGTAAATAACGCAATGAATATTGTTGAACTGTCAAAATTAAAGCCATTGCTACTGTGAGTTAGCCCTAGCCCCTACACGCCATCACGCCACGCCACGTCGCCAAGCCTTGCGTCGAACTATTACAATTGTGTGTGCGTCAGCCCCTTACACTACTGATAGTGTGTTACGCAATTAGCCCACAGTTTGTGTTCGCCTGTTTTCGCTCGTTTTATAACCTTCTGTACGTATTTTTTTGTGGTATGTAGTACCGATCTAGGTCATAATGAGCGGTGCTTGGCTCGTCAGCACTTGTCGAAGAGGACCAAGTTAGCTTTCAACTACGGCGGTATTGCTTATTTTTTTACAAGCTTGGTTCATTATTTTACAAAAAAAAAGTTAAGCTGTTTCAATTTTGAAACGAATTTATGATCTAGTTACACTGCCGTATTGTTAACGAAATTCTAGATTAATTAGATGTCCCCATCATTTACCAATTGGAATTTCAAAAAAATACAAGTAATACAAGTAAATAAATACAATACAAAACAACCACACCACACTGTTGACACTGTACGAATCCGTCAACTCTAATGGTTGTCAACATACGTTGAAACAAACACGCCGTCCAAATAATATAACCAATACAACATGGAGTGTTACACACTTCGAAACAAATTCATCTTGTTGTTGTGTTACATTGCATATACCGGCTACCGTATTTACCGGCTTTTTTATTTGTTTTTATCTGATGTATGTCTCTAGTATACTGTGTGTCTAAATAAATGTATTTTCTTTCTTTCTTTCTTTCTTTCTATTTGGCCTTTATTAATTTACCTATAAATTGCTTGCTGCACTTACAATAAACACCACAGCGTGCATAGCAAGCCAATAACATCACATTAATCTAAAAAACTTCAAGTAAACATTAAACATGACATGTTTCTTTCAACGTATGTTACATTTCATGTGTAACACATAACACCCACCCACCATAGTACCCACCATAATAAAATATAAAAAACAAAACGCTATCGCGAGCTAGTCGTCACCGGTAACCGTCAGCGTGTCACCGAGGCATACAATATCTCTATTGTTCCATCCTATGGTCTATGGTTCACTATTTTTATTCAGATGCTTCATTTTAACGAAGCGGTTGTGCTTGTTAGCAGGCTGCTGACAATTAGTCTACTCAAAGAAGTCCTGTTTTAAGCCAGATGCTTGTCAAGCTACGCTTAAATTTATATTGTTTGGAGATGTTTTAGCAAATAGATTCGTAAATGGTGGATATACGGGACGGGCAGGTATGACGCGAAGACTAAGGATAAGTTCAGCTTAATAGTGGCTGTGTTCCGTATGGTCCGTTCCAAAAGTATGTGATGATAATGTAAACAAAAGGATTAGAAAACGTACCTACGTATTTGTAGTGCCACTTACAAATTGAGTGCTTTGATTATATTAATTTTTGAATAATTTTACGCGTTTGTTTATATTTTCATCAAAGAGTTTTAGAACAGACTATACATCGCATCGCATCTTGAACATGCATGGATAAATCATTGTTAAATGAGCAATGCGGCAAAACATAAGCTGCAACGCATAGATGATAATAATAGTACGGGTCTGCACCGGCAGGCGACAATACATAGTAAATTAACCATTTTAATGGAAATGTTGCTATAACTGTCATACGTGATAAGACGTGACGTCCTATATGACACGTTTGTTTCTGACGTGACGGCGTCTGCTAACACCATTTTTTTTTAATGAAGGTTCCGTGTAAATTGTTTCCTTCATCTTCAATTCATTTACAGGCACTTTTGAATTGTCAAGAAGGCGGTCAGTCAGAAAATATGAAGCTTGTTGCCCATTCCAAAGCGTAGTAGGAAAAGATCTTATCAAAATCACATCAACTTTATTATGGGACTAATATCACAGAACAATTCCTGTATTATTAAAAACATTCGCATGTTAATCTTAGGCTTAATCTTTCAAAAAAAAATTTCTAATTTACCAATACTTTTGACAAATTTTTACATTGATTGTCGCTGAAATAAGATTACGACTTGAGTTTGAACGTTTTTTAAGTACAAGAATTGGCCTACAGCTACTGGCCGTTTGTCCACCGCCACGTCAACGGGAAGTCAAGTACCTGCAGTGCGATTCTGTAACCATCTCACCGTGAAAACTTAGGTGAAGTGAGCGTGGAGTGAACTGTCATTCCAAATAATGCTAGGGATTAACACTACTGACAACTCACATCAAGCTCACTTCACTTGAGTTTTCACTGTGAGATTTTTGCAGAATCGACCGGCTGGTACCTACTTGTTTACAGGCCTACGCTGTCCTCTCATATCTACTGTAATTTGAAAACATTGTAAAAACCAATTATTTTTAAAAGAGTTACCGTGGAGGTCCTTGCCGGTTCTTCTCCATAGGAAACGACCAATCGGAACCATGCGCCTAGTTTCTGACGTTTCATAAGTGCCCATGTAGGTTTATGTTACATAAAATATTTTGATTTTGATTTTTGGTGGCGTGTCCACTGCGCGCCGTCACTGAGACGTCACGTTCGGTTTAATTAATTTCGTTTCTCGTTGGCTTTGTGCAGTGAACAAACAGTGTATGAGAGTGTATTTAGACCCTTATTAATCCAATTCGCTTCACGAACTTTTATGCGGCTCAACACTTCCTTACAACAGCCACTCCAACAAACTTATTACAAAATGACGACACAGGCTTATACTAATTGGCTGTCAGGAACTCGAAATAATGAAGGAGGCTTGAAGTGAAAAGTGTCAGCGGATTAATGATGGCCGCCTTTCACTTGCGTAAACGATGCTAAAAGAAAAAAGATTATAGGAGGTTTTCTTTGAGGGTGAAATATTATGTTTGAAGCTGTTAGTTGTCAAGAGTAGATATTTCCTTACTTTTTCAGGGATGCAGGAGGGGAGGTTTTGTGGTTGGTTCCAAATGGTTTTCCTGGATGAGTGATCCTTTAGTAGTGTATTTGTATATTTTTCTAAGGTTTTTGACTTAGAGAGACTTTGACTTAGTTATAGATTGATCATAAAAATATTATAAATCTGAATCTTTTTATGTTTATTATTCAATCACGCAAAAACGGTTGAACGGATTTGGATAAAATTTGGTACACAGATGTTTATAACCCAGATAAGCACAAAGGATACTTACTTTCAATTCCGGCTCACACATACTTTCAGTTGGTTTTCGTTGGATATTTTTCGACATCCAAGCGAGGGAAGCCACAGGCAAAAACTAATAGATTAATAAATGTTTGTTTATGAGTTCCACGACTGACTACCTATTAAAGTACCTACGCTCAACAGGCCCACTGACTTCGGTACTCTATTCACCAAAGCATGGGCTATTTTATTTTAGCTCATACCTAATCGACAGAAATGTTCTTGTTCTTAAAATTGTCAAAAGGCCCGTTTTGACATTCGAGAATGCGTTCTTGACACCTGTCAGTTTCATACAAACGAATGCGTGTTTTGCGAATTTGATCTTTATTAACTACTAGAACTGTCAATGTCAAAACGGGCCTTTTATTTTTTGACAACTTTAGCGTAGTACCTACAGTAGCGCCAACAACTGTTGGACGCTACTGTAGGTATGTATGTATCCTGTTGTCTGCATAGTACAGGAACTCCTGTACCATGCAGACAACAGGACATGCTGGACACGATATTAACTTACCCATTGTTTGTGGAACAGCACCACAGTCATACTCCAGACCGGAATCATCTGTAAATCTCCACTGTTCAGGTGGAGATTTAGCTTTAAGAAGCTGTTCTAGCTTTTCAACCAAAGCAGGGATGCTTTGGGTGAAAAGCCAAAACAGCTTCTTCAAGTGTGTCTTCCCATTCACTAGCAAACGGTCTAAAGAAAGGCTAAAGTTTGGCGAGATACTGCTTCCCTACCCAACCCATTCGTTCTACCTACTAAAAATCACCCACCTGGACATGAATTACCTTGACTTACCTAAAAAGAAACAAAAATGGGCTTATTTGCGGCAAACATGACGCAACAAAAGAACACAAACACAAAAAAAAAATAACAAGTTGAGAAAAAACTTGCGTCACATCCACGCAAAACGGCCATCGCTCGCTTACCTGTAAGTCTGTATACATGTAAGTCTTTAAATAGACTTCGGACCCTGGTAGACTGAAAGCAAGGAGAAAAGCTGCTGACTTGATATAAGGCGTCCAAAACACGAAACAGCACACACCTGTCCTACCTGTCTTTTACTAAAGAAGGTCGCAAAGTGAACCCAAATCCGTCACTCAATCAATCATTTTATACAGTGGCAATCAAGTTTCATAACAGAATGAAACCTGTCAATACTCTTCCATATTCCCAACGTTTGCCTTCGAACGTAAAATGGTATGAAATCTGTCAGCTCTGGGATTGCATTTATCCGGTTTGTTTGCTGACCCCTAGGGTTGCCAGTGTTTTTTATATTAAACTAGCTGTGCCTTGCGGTCTAACCCGCATAAGTTTCGATTCCGTGGGAATATCGGGATAAAAAGTTACCTACATGTTAATCCTGGTTATAAACCATCCTTGTGCTAAATTTCATCCAAATCCGTTTAGTAGTTTTTGCGTGAAAGAGTAACAAACATCCATCCATCCATACAAACTTTCACGTTTATAATATTAGTAGGAAGTACGATTTGTACAATTCTTTTCTTTTAGTAATCAAGTCTACATAAATGAAATTAAAAACTGTTCGTTAGTATAAGCGCATCACTTGATAATGGCGGGACCGAGTTCACAATTATTTGTTTTAAAATGTTCGTAATAGTCTGATTTAGGTCTTTATGGAATAAAAATATGAAAAGTTTCGCGAAACATTTTCAAATTCGGGAAAACCTGAAAGTCGTTTTTTCTATTGGTTTTTTTTAATTAAATTTGGACAGGGCAACATCTGTCGAGTCAGCTAGTAACGAATGAATAATCATTTTGAAAAGATTTATTTAACTGCAGTGCGATTCTGTAACCATCTCACCGTGAAAACTTAGGTGAAGTGAGCGTGGAGTGAGCTGTCATTCCAACTTATGCTAGGGATTGACACTATTGACAGCTCACTCTAAGCTCACTTCACCCAACTTTTCACGGTGTGATTTTTACAGAATCAATCGGCTGTACTGATCTTGGCATATCAGATAATACAGTTATGTTAACCGACAGTAAACTGTCACAGCCACCGCCTCTCTCTGAATTTAGCATTAAAAACATCTGACACAAGCGGGACACAAACCCCGCAACCACTAAGCTATCATGAAAATTAAATTCTTGTTACCCTCAACTATCTTCATCTTTATTTTTTGCATAATTATGCACTAAGCATTAAATAAACAAATGCAATATTAAATGATTGTCCTATTGATTTTAAAATATATTCATGTATAAAATTCCACCAAAATAATTATCGATACTTTTTCGAACTAAAATATTTTCCGCGTGGCAACACTACCGCCAGTGAACGCAGCAGTCAGCCGTCAACGTCCCACTTCAAACATATCCAACACAGACTATCCAATCGGATTACGTTTTTCATCGGGTTCCTTTCTGAACAAAATATTGCCCGGATACACTGTGTTCGCGTATATTGCCCGGACACACTGTATATCGCTCGTATATTGCTCGGTTTTTGGACAAGGGATGGACAGATGATGTTAAAATTGGGTCAAGGGCTGTGTTAGACTGTAATTGTATTAGAAAAAAAAGATTAGGTATGTATAGAAAGGATTATATATAAGTTTTGTTGGTATTTAGGTAAATATTTTGTAAGAAACATTGGTCAGTGGGTCATCTTAGGGGATATTAATTTTGAGTTATTGATTTTTTGGAAAAAATTCTGAATAATTTTCAAAGAAATGTGACATAATATTAAAATATTTTTAAAGCTTTCTACTTAGCCTTATTAATATGACTATTCAAATTTTACTATTGTAGTTAGTTTTATTTGTATTTTATCTCTATTTTTATATTCTTAGCACGTTCTTATTTATCTGCATCTTATTCTATAATGTTTATTTAAATAATAATTATTTTAGTTTTAACTTTTATGGCACTTCAAATCATTTTGCACTGCATGATTTCATTTTTTTCACTCCAAAATCATTTCACTATAAAAAAATAAAGAATCTATCATTTTGTATTTTTGTGTAGAACGTAAGTTAGAATTCGAAATTTTTACTAAAACTCAGCTTTGTAAAATTTAAGTAAAATATATTTGATTTGTAATTCAACACAAAATTATTTCGAAAAATATGGAACACAAAAAGTATAAATATCCTCAAGATTAAATCCCATGAAACTAAAACCTACAAAGAAACCGTTTAAAGGTTGGCAAATTATTTTTCTACTAAAAGCAACTAATTTCATCGAGAAATCATACAATTCTGACTTCTTTTGAACTACCTACGTAACGAGTACTTACAAAACAATACGAAATTAAATTTCTTGAAATTACATAATTCTGTTAAAAGAACAAAAAAGTAATTACTTCTTCACATCAGAAAATCTAACATTACTTAAACTCCTATTCTCTGATCTATTGATATGATATAAATAATATCATAATATTCTGAACTGCGTAAACAGGCGCTTTACTTTGTGTAAACTAACTTCATCACTACTGCTCTCAAAATGGTGAAGGAAAAACGTCGTGAGGTAACCAGCATGTCCTAGAACCAAAAAATCGGACACATGTGACGAATAAAAACCCGCACTGGGCCGTGTGTAGGTTATAGCCCACTCCCTCTCACAGAGAGGAGGCCTGTGTCCCAGCAGTGGGAACCTTATAGGCTGATTATGATTCTAAACTGTCGAGTAGTTCACGTTTTGTTTTTGTATTTTTTTAAGTATTGACATTACGAGAGCAGCATAATTTTCCTTTATCCAATCCTAATATTGCTACTGTAATTTTGACCCCTACCTAACCTATTTATTAACTTCTTTTGCCTTTCAAGTGCCCTCAGTTTCATAAGGTCTTTTCTCCAAATTTTAGACGTTCCATTGTTTTTCAATTACTTGAACCAACATTATTACTATTTCTACTATCTCACAATACTACATAATATTCATATATTTCTGCTCGTTAGTACGTAGCCAGAGTTAATATCTTATTCAAATTCAATTCGTATATTTGCATACACTCGCGTCGGGGATCAATTGCTAGGAGTAATATTTTAATGCCCAGTGTAGGCATGGGTGCTGCTATTCACAAGCGTAATTGGGTTGTACGAATCTGTATTATGATCGAATTTGAAATTATAAAAGTTTTGATTTTTCGTTGAAAAGTTGTTCAAAGTATCCAATTTGCTAAGCACCGCGCGTAGTCATCGTTGTGTTGTGTGTGCGCGCGTGTGTTTTTGCAGTTTCTTCATCAATCACAACAATAAGTAGACACGCTATTGTAAATAGTTGTTCATAATTAGTTTAGTTTAAAATAGGTACACTCACATTATCACCTCACTCGATACCGCCACATTCATCACCATTACTCTAATTGTAGACCAGGAGCTCAATACCGCAATCTCTCACTCATCGTTTATTTTCGCCAACAATTTTCACTCGATATTTTTTGTTAATATTTTGCCCAAAACTATTGAGCTTTTGAATCTACCAATAATAGACGATAGACAACAGACCTAGAGCTTATACAACATAACATTATCATAACACAAGATCACATACCTAGTTCGTTAGAAACATAAACACAATTATGTAAATTCCTGTAAAATAGATAACATTCAGTACTTTATACATACAATTTAATAAAGAAAAGAAGTGATTTTATTAACTTTTAAACACAAATATTATGTACAAAGAGGAGACTATACCACTTATACGGATCCAGGTGAGTTTGGCTGAGTGGTGAGTGGTGTTGGTGAGTAAGGCTGCCTGTTCAATGAAGCGGAGTGAAGCGGAGCTAGGAAAACAAATTAGAGCAAGATTTTCGTACCCGCTTTGCATCAGTGGATATACCTAGCTACGGTGAAGCGGAGATCATTTCTACACATTTTAAACATGGAATAAATGCAAAGCGGAGAAAGTTAGCGGGGTAGAATGGCCACACCGTTCCATCACGTTCAGATTCTCCGCTTCTAACGCCTTGTCGCTTGCACCCTACCTTCGTGCCTCCGCTTCAGCGCACAATGACACTTAGCTACACCTCTCCCCCGCTCCGCTTCAGTAGACAAGCAGCCTAACAAAGTTGCGAATCCATCCAGCTCGGATACTTTAACTAATAACTTTAATTGGTATAATTTGAGCGCTCTTAAGAAGTTTTGGAATCATTTTGTAATTACTTGAGAGGCCCTGAGATACTCAGTATGCTGTAAATAGTGTATAGAAAGAAAGTGTTTTTTTTGTTTTTGGTTTTATGATATAATTAAGCGGTTCATTTTGTTAAATTAATACGACGTTATATATTATATTATATGTAAATGTTTTGAGGATTATTAATTAATAATCCTCAGAACAATATTACATTCAAATACAGTCCTCCGCACATCAGTGGTAACACTTGCGCTACGAAAACAGCCCTTACCGCTACGACATAAAAACGCTGTGAATATCAAACTGTAGGTAACCCCAAACATGCGTTAGACTGTACAAGGAGTTCTACTATTTCTCCTTATTTTATACACAGTAAAAATGTCTATTAAATACTTTAAGCCAAGTCTAGGTAGTACCGCACACAAAATTAATAACAGTTACCTGCGTGGTAACGTAGAAGTATGTTGTGTGCCTGTACACATATCTCTTTTACTGCGTCTGGATTGTAATTACTTTAGATTTCAGCACCTATTTTTGTTCCATTTCTTTGACTCTTTTATGAAACACGGTAAAAAGTAGGTCTCATATTTCTTTTTATTGGCAAAGTTGGTTGGTAATTATAAACCTAACTCCCAAGGTTACTACGTATAATTTTTAGTGTTACTCAAATTTCTATCTCGCAACACTGCCCCCAAAATTATACACATAAATCTTGGAAAAAAATCCTCACTTACAACCAAAAATGTAGGCTGCTTTTCCAAAAAATAAATCACTCGTTTTCTCGTTACTTTGCATCTGACGTCATGAATAATTACAAATTCTTCGCGTCTTTAAAGTTAGTGTAAAGTTAAGACAATTTGCATGTGTGTGTAGGCTGACAAAATCAGATAAAGTTTCGTGAACTTTCAAGACAGTTGAAATAGTTTCGTTTAAGCGTTGACTTTCTTTACACGTTAGATATTTAACGGATAGAGAAATATAGTTGGAGTCAGAAATACAAACTACAGGTAAAGTTTAAGGTAACAGAGACTTGTAACTTGTAAGTTTTGACTTTGTATTGTTATCTTAAGATTTGGATGCTGTGTGAAACTGTTATTAAGACAAAATAATGAATGATGAATGGACACTACTTATTTAGACGAATATGTAGTGTAAATCTATACAGGGTGGCAGGGGCATCGACGCGCAAACTGGAACTATGGAACCGCACATGGGTTTAGACCCCATAGAGTAGAAATTTGCGTCGGTTATCAAAAAAAAAATCTTCTGTTTCATAGAAAAGTGTAATGACTACGCGGTCAAAACGGTTCCCGATAGGGAACCGTTACATTTGCATAAAATTTTAAGACTTAATATAACTTGGCATACTTTTGTTTCTCCTAATTACATTTTCGCATAACATTATTTGCGCATAACAGCTTACGCATAATGTTTTAACCATAATTTCTCTAATCATAATAATTATTAAACTTAACATTCTAAAGCATACATTTATTTACGCATAATGATATTTAAACATACTTTTAGGCATATCAAATAAGCATAATAATTAACTCCTAAAATGTTAGACACTAATACACAATTTTATACAATATTGCAATTTTGAAATTTATGTCAAAACAAATTAGCCTTCAAGATAATTATGCCAACATAAACTGTATGTCAAAAAAAAAACATGGCAAAGTATTATTATGGCAAAACAAATTATACCAAAATCGTTATGCCAAACTATATTAAGAAAAAGAATATTATGCGAAAAGAAGGAATCGCGGTCAAAACGTATGGAACAGCAATATTTTTTTCCCCTGTATAAATTGAAGTGAAGTAGGTACTGTTCGCTGGTAAGCATATCACTTGAGAACGGCTGAAAATATTTGGCTATTTTTTGTTTCAATTTAATAAAATAAGGTTTTATGGAAAGAGAAATTGGAAAAGTTGCCCGGAAAATTAAAAGTCCTCGTTTCTATGAGAATTTGTTTAGATAGGACAACGTCGTCTCGGCTAGTATACTAAGTCGTATGTACATAATATAGAAATGAGTCAAAGTTTCAGCACCTTCGAAGCGTAATACTTTAAACTGTTTTTGTTTCATTTAGTATTTTGAAGACAAAGTGAATTACGTTTAATTGAATAAATTTGAAACAAATAACATAGTGAATTCCTAAAATATAAATCAAATAAAAAGGAGAGACACCACAAACAAATATGATTTTACTTTTTAACGGGGCTAGGTTAATGATGATGGACTTGATGTATCAAATGACACAAATATTATCTTATTAAAAAAAGTAACCTTAACCTAAAATCATGTTAATAGAACCTTCGTATTGTCAACCTTTTTCAAGTTTCGTACCTAGAGGTCAATATTAAGAACCTTTAACCACTCTGCTCGACAAAAGGGTCGTCATCTTTCTTTGATCTACCCCGACGTTTCGGAAAAACCGTGGTTTGGCAGGGCTAAGTTTGGCAAGATGGAGTCCTCCGTTCTCATACGGATGAGACTGGGTCATGTCTGCTCTCCAGCTCATCTTACCAAACTTAAAATTATAAACGATCCCAGTTGTTCGTGTGGCACAGATGTGGGCGACTTGAACCACATTTTTTTCTCCTGTCCTCTATATGACCGTTCTTCCCTTTTCAGTAACCTATTGTCTCTCCGTATTCCTTTTCCTACTTCACTCCTTTCTTTATTGTGTACAAATAGTTTACCTGTATATAAATGTATAGTTTCATTCATTACCATTAATAATATTAAATTGTAATATATTTTTTCGTTAACTTATTGTATAATATCACCATTCATTATTACTATAGTTAGTTATTATCCTACTGGTCCTATATCCTAAATTCCGTTTTAAATAATATTAATAAATTCCAGTTTCCCTACCTTTGTCTCCTACAGTAAAAAACGTTATAACAATTAAGGACGACTGTAAATGAGTTGCATAAGTATATAAACCTAATTCCAAGGTTATAGACCTTTTTCGGGGCCCGCAGTTCAAGAGTACGGGCGCGAGTTCAGATAAGTCGCAAAAGAGATCGCGAGCTCCTAAACTACGTCAACCTTGACCGACCGTCTCGACAGACAGTCAATCAATATTATCTATGGATTGCTAGTCTGACTTCTTCAAGAGTATTAGTTTAGACTGAATAACAACTTTAACTTTTAGCTTATTCAATGAAAAGATAATATTTTGTTATGTAGCAATAGTTCAAATAAATCCCTATTCAAATATAACACAGGGTGAGTTTTGAAATGGCTTCAAACTTGCAAATTAAACAAAAAAAAAACGCAAATACAATAACGTTTACTATACAATTTTAGTTTCGATGACTAAATAATTTAACCTTGCAATTAAGGAAAAAAATAACTGTTTTCTATCCCTGTTCAACTTTCAAATTTCACGCAGTCTTAAAAACTATTCTAAAAAACTTACCTACTAATCATAGTCTGTTAATTAAAACAAGGTCAAAACTTTCATAGGTACTGCAAAGCTGAACTAGTCAAGTGTACATTAAAACTTTACAACACTCCAGTATCACATTAAGGCTGATAATTGATAATGACAACACACACTTGCTGTCTAAGCCAATAGTAAAAACAATGTAATTAAAGTACAGTCGGCAAAAGAGACAAGTAACCAGGGTCGTCGGATACAGTTGAAGTTTAGTAAGAAACCGATGAATGTTTTCGAATGAAATTTAATTTGATAAATGAACTGTTTATTTTCTGTTAATTAAATTAAATTTTATTCAAAACCATCCAACGGTTTCTTACTAAACATCAACTATAACCGACGACCTTGGTTACTTATCTCCTTTGGTGACCGTATCTTAATGATGGTATCGGCAGCCGGTACCCACCTGTCACTTTAATGGGCTTGTAGCCAATATACGTACTGATAGGGAGGGTGATAAATTAACGTTATTTCACTATTAATTAACATTACTTCTTACCAGAGTTTTGAGTATGGGTAACTGCCAAACAATTGGCATATTGACTATATGTTCATTTGTTTACGTGAAAGTTATGACTAGGTAACAGTGATTCAAAGTCATAGTTATCTTAGTTGTATAGAGACACTTCAATTTTATTCATTTTATATAAAATCGTTGAATCTTTGTTCTATTTAAATAAAAACAAAATTCCCTTATTACAATATACAAGCTAACATTAACATTTATGTGTGTATATTATGTATATAAAAAATAAAAGTCCTCCAGACCGAATTTTGGCCATGGCGACCAATCTCAGTGGAGATCTTATAGGGCACAAGTGTGTGCACAAACCCAGGTGCAGTCTCTCTTCCCTCACTCTCATTGTGCAGTTGTGCTCTTTAGGTATCAAAAAATTAATCCGCATCGCTGTCAATGGGATAAGTGTCCAAAAGGCTGGCAGCATTGCCACGTTGGATGGCGATGCTGTGTACATGATTTTAGGTAAAGGTAGGTAGGTTTATGATTGTAAATGTGTCTCTCTACAGATGGTAATCTTATAAAACCAGCCTATTATTGTCTCACTCAGGGAAAGACCTTTTCTTTTGTTGTCAATGTTGATCCATCTTCATTTTATAACTAGGCCTATCATCCTATTAGACAGGAAGATATTTAACCACCATTAAACATAAAACTAGTGGCGCTAGAATAGAATTAAAGTATGGCAAAATTAAGACAGAAATATGAAATTATAAAATAAAACTATACAGACAGTTCTACTATACAGAAAGGTTCTGAAGACGAACCGGAAGACGTAGCTTTGGAAGGCCCCCCACAAGGTGGACCGACGACCTTGTGAATGCCGCAAGAACCCGTTGAATGCGAGAAGCACAAAACCCGTCGAAGTGGAAGTGCTTGGAGGAAGCCTATGTCCAGCAGTGGACGTCTTTCGGCTGAAATGGTGATGATGATGATACAGACAGTATTGCAATTTTGCCCAATTACTTAAATCTAAGAAATAAACAACACAAAACGAAACAAAAATAAGATCAAAATAAAAAATAACAAGGGCTCACTTAAAAAAAGAGCACATTTAATAAAAGAAAGGAAAATAAATTAATATTTTGTCTTCCATCTTTAATCTTAATTTATATATCCGTTCCTCATTTAAAAAAGGTTCTGGATTTGACGTGTTCTTTTAAATCCATTATTTTCTCTTAGATGTGCCTAAAGTACGAATGCAGAATAACGTTAAAAGGAAATTATTCGATTTTCCTTATTTCCGCAACGCTCCTGATAATATTCGACCGGAATGGTTTTATATTTTATCAAAATTAAATTATCTCATGAAAGGTCCGCTATTTCGTAAGAGATTCCCTCTTACAAAATAGCCGGCCTTTTTCAATTAATTGTAATTATATATGTAGATGCCTTCTGTGAAGGAACATAGGTAATGAGCGTTTCTATAATTCCTAACGTGATTATAATTATCGTGGACATCCACGGTATCACGATAACACAGGGAACTAAAATTTAAGGAAATATATGAAGACGTTTCTCAATTTCCGTCCACGATATCGTTATATCGTGCACGTATTTCTATACATTTTATCGATGTGGATGTTCACGATGATATCGTAGGTAATGTTAGAAATTAAAAAAAAAACTAAATTAGGTAAGAAAGTCATAACATTAATGAATTTTTAAATCATTTTCTAATATAGCAAAAGAATCTCTCAATCAAAATAACCTAATTTTATCATTGTAATTTAGCTAGGTTTCTTTGATTAATATTTACGCCAAATAGCACCACCGTCCACTTACTAAATACATTTAGCGGTAAACATGTTTAAAACATCATTCTGTCTCAGTCAACTTCAAAAGATTGACAGAAATATAGTAATGGTCTAAATGTGTTTAGTGATTTTGTAGTGCAAGCGGGCATTAAAATTTAAAGAAGGTAATTTTGCGTCATATCACAAAATTACTGGAGAAGGTTTGACGTTACCAAAACACAGTAAAATACCGAGAAAACACAAATACATACAAAATCATAACAAATCAGCATGAGCGCATGTCAAAATTTTCCATAGGCTAAAAATGATCACACCCACTCAGCCTTCTTGCACAGATCAAAAATAATTTTTCGTTTTTTTTTTATTCGGCAGGCAGAAGAAGGCACAAACAGAACATCAGAAGGTGAAGATAATGATGGGAGCGAGGTCAACGCTGGCTCATCTCGGGTCCTATCAGCTGCCACATCTAGAGAGGAGGATGACGATTCCAGTAACAATGCTAGCAGTGAAAGTAAAAGCCCTGGACAGAGGTTCGTTGAAATTAATTCGAATTTAAAATAAGATTAAGGATAGATATAAGTTAATAAAATTTACTACGATAATACGAAATACTTAAATAAATATTCAACAGTTTATATGAAATCATCTGCTAGAAAAGTCAGTCAGTAGTAGAGATCGAAACAAGCCATTCATCATCATCGGCCAAGCCTTTTCCCAACTATGATAGAGTCGGCTTCCAGTCTAACCGGGTGCAGCTGAATTCCTAGTCCTTTACATTGAGCGACTTCCTATCTAACCTCCACAACCCAATTACAAGGTGTAACAAAATTACCCTTGGTAACACTGAATGTAACAACCTATTAATTTATCGCAAATCGTCGTCATATTTTTTCCTGAGATGTAATTAAGGTGACGACTAGTCTAGCAATATGGAAGACATGTTGTGCAGACCCCAAATAAAGTGAAAGAAGGGCAAAAAAATGATGATAGGTATTATTAATTTTGATTAAAAAAAAAAACGTAAAATAGACTGTAAACTTAATAAAACAAAACGTATTATCGTAGTAGATCAATATTGAGCACAAATAAAATTCAGACACTTATTAAATATTAAAATTATTTAAATTGCTCTGTATCCATACTTTGGAATGACAAAAAAGCAATAATCAATATTGAGTAGATTAAGTTAATAATTTATTTTTATGTTATCCATTAATCCATCAGGTTCAGCATTTTGATCATCGTTCAACAATTAAGTATTTAAGGTTCTGCATAATTTTAGGCTAGACAATTTCCACGAAGTAATATCGGCACCCGAATTGCGTGACATACTTTCTTTTACAATTTGAATCGAAGGAAAACTCTAATTCATTGCTTCATATATTTTAAAACTTCGTCTGCTCGACATCATAAATAACGCAATGAACAGTGTCGTATTGTCAAAATGGAAACCATTGCAATTGATAGTGTGCTACGCAATTACACGGCTGGTAATTATAATTATCTATTTCCTACTGGATTTTGAAGCTAATGGAAATATGCTAAGTCTAAGCTATTACCCAAAATAACCAGGCGGTTGGTAATGCCTGCTGGTGTTGTGTGCTAAATTATTTTGGAGTATGTGGACAATTTCCAAAGGGGTTTGAAGATTTTTATGTAGAGCCTGGCATACCTACCGCCGCGCCATTTTGAAAATGGCGGCAATGCAAACAGAAAACAAATTAAGACCAACACCCGTAGTGTCATGTTTCTGAGATATGAACGTTCAAAGTTGATCACGTGACTCAATCATCAATTTTGAACGTTATTATTTCGAAAACGTGACGCCCTTTACAAATCATTTCGCTACATTTAAGTAAAAAGATGTAAATAACCGCAACCATTTTATAAATAAATTCTATATATTTTTAACGCAATAAAAACAATTTAATTATCAATGTAAATAAAAAATCACTATCACATTTAACGCTAGATGAATTTAAGTCATCGTTCTGTCTCTGTCATCTTCAAATGATTGATGGAAACAGAATGAGGTTTTAAATACATTTAGCGACGCGTAAAGTGATTTGTGGTGCTATCGAGCCTTTCTATGTATATATAAGGGCTAATTTTTCATTCGTCAGATAATTTTTATTTGTGGAATAAAATTGACGTCTGACAGATTCTGTATGAAAGAACTGTCAACAATTCAAAACTATTCTTCGGATAAAACTATCTGGCGTTGGAAAAATCAGTCGTAAATAGCATTCAGCATTCTTATTTTTCCCCATAAATTCGTATTATCTACTCCATTTCTTAAAACCAATTTTTCCAGCATTTCAAGTTTTTTCTTTAAGGAATCTTATTAATAATAAACAATCAATCAATCAATTTCTGGAGAAAATTAGGAATGCACCTACTTTTAAAGAACATTTAAAACACAAATCACAAAAAGACATGATAGGCACACAAAATGTATTAAGCACACATAATTTATGTAAATTATATTATTTACTATGTATATATTTGATTTACTTCAAGCTTATATCTATAATAATATGCAGTTCTATTGTACATACCTACCTAACATCATGCATAATATACATTTATTTATTTTAATATAAACAATATGCATTTGAAGGCCATTTACAAGTTTCCACTGATAAACACCTAATACAGAAAAGACAACAAAAAAGGTTGGTACAAAATACCTGTAACGTAAATTAGGAAATAAAATTTGCACGATCGACTTAATACAAACTAAAAATCATTTAGTCGGACGGATATATTTTTTTACAGTCAATTCATCATTTCTATAATCTCATTTGATATAGTAGTCGCGTTTTACCATGGCAATAACGGTCATTGACCCACATACATTTTCTAGCATTTTTTTTTAAACTGAAATAAAGTCCGTTAACGTCATTAATCAATATCTATCGTGATCTTCAACAAGTTGTTTTTTTTTTTTTTTTTGAGGTTTGGATAAGACTTGTCATAGCCGGTGTAGCAACTGTTTTTTTTTTTTTTTACTTATTTAGGAATGAAACAATAGCGCGATACAACTGACACTTAGCGCCATACAACTGACACATCGATACATGGCGCTAAGTGTCAGTTGTGAAAATTGTCGAAAATTTCGAACAATTCAACGATTCAACGATTTCAACGATTTCGAAGTTTTCGAGTCTAATACAATTGGTCGACTATTACTCGTAAACTTGTAAAGCCCACTTAAGTGTGATAGTTTTCCTTTAAACTTTGTTATACAGGATAATTTTTTATTCAGTGCGTAAATTTTTACAGGGTGTTCTACCCATGAATATGAACAACATTCACTATGGGACCATCTCTGAAATCACGAAAAAAAAATCGGCAGATTCATACATTTTGGTCGAGTAGGTATTGGACTTTTATAAGAAACAGCTGATTTTTTTTTTGTGATTTCAGAGATGGTCCCATAGTGAAAGTTGTTCATATTCATGGGTACAACATCCTGTGAAAATTTACGCACTGAATAAAAAATTATCCTGTATATAGGTACTACTGCCGTGACGTTTGAATTTCTAACTACAACCGTTTAGTTGGTAGAGGGGGGGACACTTGACTCTAACGAAAATTGGTACTTTCAAGCTTGATAAGTCACGAACGGTTTACTTAATCAAAAAACGGTCTTCGCAAACCCCTAATATTTTTGAAAGAACTATCCAACTATATCCCACAATATGGGAAGGACGAAAAAAAAAAGATCATCCCCACTTTAGATGTAGGGGAGGTACCCTAAATAATAAATATTTTCAAAATTTTATTTTACCACTTTTTTGGCGTCATTAACGGTATACTCATGCCAAATTACAACTTTCTAGTACCAATAGTTATTGAGCTAAACCGCGGACAGACAGACAGACAGACGACATGGCGAAACTATAAAGGTACCATGTTGACTACGGAACACTAAAAACTATACATAGTTTATTGTTTGGGTTCCTACGGAGAGATATTAGGTAAAGGGCAATGATCGCTATTACTATGCTAAAACGCAAGAACTATAGTACACAATGCGTACTTCATGCAATGTGACATTGTCTACCACCCGACCTTTGGTAACAATTGTTTGCAAACTAAATACATGCTAACGCAATGGACAGACCATAAAAATTATATCACACGAATAAAGTAAATGACGCAATTCAAGCTACATTTATTCAAATTTAATTTCTCTCTGCAAGCGAAACGTTCATTCGTTTCAGATAAGTTTCTATCTGAAATGTAGTTGCTTTAAATCGCGTGCTAACACTGTTTTAGCACGTCTATAGTAGAACCATTAAATGGAGCAATATTGCATTTAAAGTGTTAGTCAAGGTCTCGATAGATAAGAGTTCGCTACATTTAACACCTATATTATCTACATTGAAGTTTTACTATACAATTTTAAGTACCAATCTGTCATTTTTAACAAAATTGTTCCTGGATTTTTTGCCGAAAAACATACCGAAAACAGGGTTTCCTCAAAAACTCATAATAAACTCTCAAGTTCATTTTTAACTTGGCTTCGGGAACAAGTTCAGTTACTGTTAAAGTACCAGGATCTCGTAGAAGTGGAGAAGGTTCACTTTGTAGAAGGTTAGTTAAATATTGAAACAGTCACTGTCTCAGTCACACTGCAAAGGTCATCCAAGTTCAGTTCATTTCACGAAGTTACTAGGAACTCATAAAAGTGTAGAAGATTCGCTTACAGAACTTTCAAGTAAAATACTGACCGTGAACTGTGGTGAGCCTATGCCTATCTAGCAATAAATAAAATTGAAGTGTCTGTTTGTAATGTCAAAATAACAGCTTTTTACTAAATGCAATACGCATGTTTAATCAGACTTATAACAAAAAATGTTTTCATTCCAAGTATGTACAAGTTAAAATGGTCACAGTTAGGATGCCCGCCCACGTCAGACTTTTTGTAACACCGATAATCGGGCCGATTTTTCCTCCGATTCTTATGACTGACTCAACATATACGTCCGTCACTTTATCTGTGGCAGAACGTCCTTCCCTAGCAAGTGCATGCGGCCGACTGTCGGTGACTAGTGTGCGTTAACGCATACATATCCGAATGTTCCATTTTTCACCGATAATCGGATCGGTCAGGATGCACCGATTTTAATTCTGACCGACTTTTTGTAGACTTTTTAAAAATGCATCCGTTTCCGGAAAAACTAGAGCTGCATAAAGGTACCAGGACTTCATGAAACCGTGGAGCAACTTTGCCGTTCGCATTGCACTCCTTAGTTGCTAATTGAGACCTATTAATAGTCTTCATTTGTTATATTCACACCACGAAGTCTTGACGTCACATCGACATCAGTCGAGTCACTCACGTTGACGTACTAACGCTTCAGTAAATATAGCAGGCTATTGCATAGCGTTTGAGTGCAGATTTGATCGATAGGTTACCAATTAGTTAGCACTTGTGTATAGACATTTCCTGGAAGTTAGTAATAAGGTAATTAGAGGTATGAGGAACAGGGTGTAAAGTTCACTCATACTCTATAGAAAACGGAGGATCCTCCGACCAGACGGGTGTTGTCTGGCAGACAACATCTGATAAACCAATTCTTAGAAAGGCTATTTAACATCACGCTACAAGTTTTAGGTGGCGAACAAAATGAAAAAAAAAACGGAAAGAACGCTAAGCGAAAACGAAGTACAGACGCCAGCACATCAACCTACTACAATCTGTCAAATTTCTTTAATAGATTTTCAACTTTTTTGCTAAAGCAGTAGGTTCAAGGTTGATTGGGAAAATTTGACAGTTTCGGGTAGCTTGACCTGCTGGCGTCTGTACCTAAGAACATGGGCAGGCGATGGGATGCGACGCGGTGGGGTGCGAAATTTCACGGAGACGAAGTCGCGGACAGAAGCAAGTTAACTACATAATTATAAAAAAAATATTGTCCTTTAAAGACTACAAACTGATGCATAGCAAACTTTTGGCCACTAAAAAGACCAGCGATCAAGCCTATAAACAGCTCCCAATGCCCTGCAAATGACAGCCACTGAGTAACCACTGGTCCGGCATCGATATCTCGAATACTTCAATGCCATTAAGCGGCCTATATACACGAGAATACAACAAATCGATAAGCGACTCGATGCATAACTCGATTATACTCGTCGCTGCCGTAGTTAAGCGGTAAGCCATGCTGGGATATAGGTTATAGTGATGTCATCAAATCGGTCTTAGTCTTAATTTATTTTGTGAGGTTTTCAATCGATATTAATTTATACCTAGATAATTTTAGTTTTCGGAGACATGTGCCATCTACCAACCCGCACTGGGTCCGCGTGGTCGCCCCCTTCCTCTCGAAGAGAGGAGGCATGTGTCCCAGCAGTGGGAACATTATAGGCATGATGATTATGATTATGCACTTTAGTGGCTGATTATGCATTTTAGTATCATGTCCCGGGGAGCTGTTTCAAGTTATTTCTTCTATAGAAAATATTTTTATTAGAACCGACTGGTTGTAGGAGACAAATACCTTCATCAAAAAGACTTCATATTTTTTGTCACCTACATAGATAAAAAATAATTGATTCACCTACTTTATTACTTTATATTATAATGTCCGATAAATTCATTTATGTAGATTCAATTAAGTTCATTCAGTTAAGGAGGGAGTCGTGGCTAAATAATAACAGTCGTACGGGTCAATTGAGAGTTAAGCTACGCTTGCCGCGGTCGGTTTGTGGATGGGTGACTATTACGTACCGAGACTCCTCCGTACCTCGGGAAGCACGCTAAGCTGTTGGTCCCGGCTGTCATTCGTAGATCTTTGACAGTCGTTACGGGTAGTCAGAAGCCCAAAAGTGTGACAAGCAGTCTTACCAAGGGGTATCGTGTCACCCAGTAACTGGGTTGTGGAGGTCAGATAGGCAGTCGCTCCATGTAAAATACTGGTATTTAACTGCATTCGGTTAGACTGGAAGTTGACCGTAACGAAGTTGGGAAAAGGCTGGCAATTGATTGATATAAAATCAATTAGGTAAATCCAACACCCATTTTAACAACAAAATCACTATACCCTATAAGTAACGTACAACTAAATTAGGTACCCTTTATTTAGTGTAAGTGCCTGATAATGAAGGCGCCGACCCTTTTACTAATTCAACGCGAACAAACTTTCTTAGAGCCTAAACTAATTAATTACTTGGTTTAATCCAATTAACCAGTTAAATTAAATTCATTTCGACCGGAAATTCAATTTAACCAAAACTGTTTTAATTGGTGACTAGCTTGTACACGCGACTTTGTCAGCGTGAAATTTTTTCTTACCCCCCCCCCCCCCCCCCCGAACCACCTCGTCGCATCGCATTACTTCAATTTCGTTCGGCGTTCTGTCTGACTTTTTTGTTTTTACTCGGCTCCGATCTTAGCGTGATGTTAACTAGCCTAATAGCCTTCCTCAAGAGTTGGGCTATCAATAGTAAAATTTTTTTGCTAATCTACGGCATGAAACAGATCGGTTTGCAGTGCGATTCTGTAACCATCTCACTGTAAAAAGTTAGGTGAAGTGAGCGTGGAGTGAGCTGTCATTTCAACTAATGCTAGGGATTGACTCTATTGACAGCTCACTCTAAACTCACTTCACCCAACTTTTCACGGTGTGATTTTTACAGAATCAATCGGCTGTACTGATCTTGGCATATCAGATAATACAGTTATGTTAACCGACAGTAAACTGTCACAGCCACCGCCTCTCTCTGAATTTAGCATTAAAAACATCTGACACAAGCGGGACACAAACCCCGCAACCACTAAGCTACCATGAAAATTAAATTCTTGTTACCCTCAACTATCTTTTAACTTTTCACGGTGAGATTTATACAGAATCGATCGGCTGTTTCGTGCCGTAGTTTCGAAAGTGTATGCAATGACTTGATAATGGAAAGAATTTGAAAACTGCCGAAGATATAAAGCACTAGACTGTACAGCAGTAGGAATAAATAACTTCTCGCTCGCTTGATTTAGAACGGTTGGTAAAAAGGAAACCTATTTCTAACAATAGTTCATATGTCTATCTATACCTATGTACAGACGCCAGCAGGTCAAGCTACCCGAAACTGCCAAATTTTCCCAATCAACTTTGAACCTTAATGCTTCAGAGATAAAATTGAAAATGTATTATAGAAAGACAGATTGTAGTAGCTTGATGTGCTGGCGTCTGTACATATAAATAAAAATGAAATGCTGTTCGTTGGTAAGCGCATCACTTGAGAACGGCTTGAACAAATTTATTTAAAAATTTTCGTAATAGTCCGTTTTTACGGAAAGAAAATTGGAAAAAAATCCCGGAAAATATCCAAATTCGATCAAAACTGGACTTATTTTTTCTAGGGGATTCTTGTATGAACTCAAGACCATAAATTTGGTTTATGGTAATTTGGACACGAGAAAGTCTGTCGGGTCGGCCAGTTTTCTAATAAAGTATACTACATATTCGTTTGACTTTTGAAGTCATTATTTTCAATATCAGCGAGATTATTTTTTCTTGAACACAATTAAAACATACGAGTAGTACCAGGGCACTATAGACAGCAGCATATTGATGAGCTAATAACATCCTGCCACCATTAACCAGCATACCAACGGGTGGTAATTATGGCAATATTGCCCCAAATTGCCAAGATTAGGCGGATGCCGCCATTTTTATGTCAGATGTCTCCATAGAATGCCATAAAGAATGATGTACGATCAAATTATGTAGATATACGAATACGACCAACACTGTCATCATTTTGAGGACAGCCTTTATGCAGCGGCCCATGTATAGAATAAAATAGAAAACTTTTATTTCAGACAGGAGTCCATAGGGTTAGTAACAATTTTACTTAACTTCTCGTTTTAGTAGGTTAGAGACACAGATATACAATTAAAATACAGCGTGAATATACCTGCATCCACCTCATCGGGCAATCCCACTGATCTGTGAACACACTGAGTATAAGTAATTGGTCAATAAAAGGCGTATTTCGTAGAAATATAAATAATTATTTATATCTTCGGTGCTACTATTGTATTATTATATTTTACATCATGACGTGCTCTGCCAGCACTCCCAGTTGATCCTCTATCCTTTCTCTCCTTCTAAATATGATGAAAAAAAAAGTAATACTTTATTGGTACTCAACACATTAAATACTATTTTCACAAGCTAACACTAAAATATATATATATATTATATTATATATAAGTTTATAATAAAAAAAATAAAAAAGCAGGAGCTCATTGAGCATCAAAAAATATGAAATAGTATTTATCTCATTATACATGCCAATTAAATTATAAAATATTAGAGAAGGGTGCATGGTAAAGCCATGCAGACTAAAACCTCATCAACATCAGTACACATTATACATAAAAAAGTTTCTACAAGACTGGAAAGAAATATAGGTACTATCTTAATTTTTACAAAAACATTAAATAATCAGTATACAATAATAATATTATTATAATCTAAGTCATACCTACATTTATTTTTCATTCATTATCTGATCACAATACATATCACAATATTATATTTAACTATATGAAATTAGTATCTTATAATAATTAAACAGTTGGGGTAAAACACATTTATAAAAATTTATTTATATATTATTTAGGAAATTCTTCAAATAACATTATTTACACAATAAAAAATAAACATTACCTACTAAGCTATCCCTAAAATTAAAATATTTTAATTCAACTGTAATAACAGAAAATAACTTATTGAAGTGCAGAAATTACAGATTATATTTTAGTAGAAAATAATAATATAGTCTGTGGTTTCTGTAGGGAAATAAGTTATTTTTCATCAACCATGAACCGACAAAAAATGTATCATCAACTTCAAAATGGTCTACAGTCAAACTGAAGCTTTAATTCCATGTCTTAGCAACTGTAATAGAAACATAAAATGTAATAGAATTTGATGATAAGCAATCTTCTAAACCTGTTCAGGCTGTTGAGCAAGTTATCTCCATTCACTCCAAATGCGAAGCCTGACGATATGTAAGTGGCCCGATATAATGGCACATTACGCTTTGGATACGCTTAGCTGCGACCCTAGCAACGAGCACGATCCAATACCAATGCTGATTACGTATGCCCGATAGATGAGCTGAGTCTATCAAGTAACGTTTGCAATGGCCATTGTAAATTCTAATAAAATTATGAACATTAAAAATAAACATAAATGTATGATGAAATTTCTGATCGCCTTGCAGTTTTATGGAAAGCCATTCCATACGTCACTTGATAGCCACATTAAATCGTCGACTATACGAACGACTGATACGTAATTGGTGCCCTACGCCTTCCACGATAATTTATGCATAATGCAATAGTTATAACTGTTGAAGTTAGTTCACGACCTTGCACAGCTGGGCGTGTAGACGACACGTAATGCTAAAATATTGTATAAACACCTATTACATTGTTCTGTCCGTTAACGAGATTGTAGGCATTATGCATGTGATAATTTTGTGAAGTCTCGTTGACAATGTATCGTGTACTGCGACTTGTGTTGTCCGCTTTGGTGGTATAATGAACTACCTCTGTTACTTTTAATTCTCATCTTGATGTCCGCTTAGCTTTCATAGATAGTTTTGATTAGAATTTTTAGTAGACTCATAGATATTTAGCTCTAGTATTTTAGCACGAGATAATTCTGCAACTATGTAAGAGGGTTCGAGGCTTACCAAAGCGCGCAACACAAGATCCCAGGAAGGCTTCCACCAACATTGCACACACTACACCACTGTCTCCGTATAACACGATACATCCCTTTATAGGCGACCGATCATTGCATCGAGCTCGTCAAGCTCTCGCAAGTCCATGCAGGACACTGAGAGGGTGGAGTCAGACACAGACAAACGCGGCCATAAATGGAGACACGTCCAAGCTGTCATGGCATACTACCAGGCACTCAGGAAAATAAAGAGGTTCGAACACTATCGGACCACCGGTAAAGCCGCATCGTTGTCGATTGTTATTATATTTCATTGTTTGTTTATGATTTCCCACTAATGTGCTACCTTCGTCAGTGTATAGGAACTTCGGGAATGGTACTTTACTCACTGGATTATGTGTGTTTTTCTTGTGGATATTGTGTCTTACTAGCTCACCAAATGATTCTACTTTCCTAATGTCACTTGAGGCAATAAAAACGTGTTCAATGTTATTTCATTGTTTAATTGCATTTTTAATGTTTCGAATAGTTTCGAGCTCCTAACTTTAGATGCCTAGTTACTAGTTTTAGAAAAGATAGATTCAATTCACTGATTTCACTCTACAACTATCGTATATATTCGAGTTGGACTTTTTGTTTCTATAGTGTGAGTTGCCATGCCGCATGTCAAAATAGAGGTATTTGTTTGCACGTGTTTGAGATCTTTCTGTTCACAAAGTTCTAGTGCATCACCGCACATAACAATGTAAGAATAGAGGTATATTCCAATATGACTAACACTTTCCTTGAAAATAAATGAACAGAATCTTCCAGAAATCTGTGCTTAACAAACTGAGTAATCTGTAATTTCTTGTCTGTCTAATTAATATACTTGAACTATCTGAGAGCATGGCTACTTTTGCTTACTAAACTCCCTATTTCGTTTCGGCGAAATTGCTCGATACTGACGATTTTCCATGACTGCAGAACAAAATCGAACCAAAGATGGATGAAACTGCGAACGACGGTGCAGCTCAGCTCAGCGATACAGAAGAAACCTCCGTTGAAGAGAGAAGACTCCTTTCTTAAAAGATTTTCTACCAGACAGACACCATTAACGCAAGAAACTGTAAGTATTCCTTTGATTTACATAAAACTCCGTAAGATGCTAAAGCAAGAAGAAGTCAATAAGATGCTATTGCATGAAATTATAATCATAGACTAATCAAGTTTTAAAATAGACACTCAGTTTCTGGACACCCCATCAAGTAACTGAAGAGTTAATCTAACATCAAGTCCTTTGTTAGCTACTATGATTGATTGGCGGAAATAGGAACAGCCAATCAAATCACTTGTCATAAGATTTAATTGAACGGGCTATCAGAAATCGGGGAAGGGCATTGTCTCAGAATGGTCCTTAACTTACAATGCTGCCAATATTAAAATAATAATTGAAAAAGAAAACAATCTACTGTTGTGGAAATTGTAGAATAATTCATCTTTATCTTTTAATAAGCAGGCCAGGGCCCCAATTCACTATGACCACTTAACGACTCCTTACTTCGAAACCTCGTCGATTCCTTAGCTAATCACGACAATTTCGCGTTCATTTCGCACGGTTTATTGTGTCATAGAGAATAAGGGCCCAGTAGTAATGAATTTTATATCACTATGGAAACGACCTTTTACACAAAACCAATTACGCTTATGACACAAAATTAATTACAGAAAATCATTAGCATGTAGCCATGTAACACCTATCTATATCATGTAACATAACCCGCCTACGGCACCTGTCCTACCACCGACGACGAAACGACTAGCTATAACGATTTTCTCGCCCAAGAAACGTACAAAAAATTTTAGGTCCCGTGTAAAAAAAAAGATACATATATCAATAGTTGATCGCTGGCTCTTTACACTGCCGGTGACTACTCGTTTGTCGCAGCGACAAGAGCTATCAAAGAGAGTATTCGCTCAGCGACGCTCGCTTAGCGGGCAGAACACTCGATGAGAGACTCACGCTATGTACTGTCGCCAAAATCTACATCTGTCCATTTTGAAAACAAAATCCCGTGCACATGATGACCACCGCTGCGTCCGTAAGTAAAACAAAAGAGGATCTTTTTTAGGTCGACTAATAATATGCGCTGCAAGCAGGAATAGTCCTTACGGTGCTCAGATATAGATTTCAGCGATACTACATACGCATACCAGCGAGTAATCGCTGCTCGTTGCTCGCCACCTCGCTTTTAGTCGCTAGCTCTACCCGCTTCTCGTTAATCGCCGACGGTAGGACAGGTGCCTACCGCTCATGCATTCGAACAAACAATATTGAATTTTGAAGCCTCACTTCAGATTAAGGTCACTATACTTACACGATATTGGTGTCATCTCGAATTACTTTAAAGCTATATTAACTTGGTAAAACCGTGCGTGACTCTTTTGGAGCTGGGCAAATTGAAGTGACACTTCTGAAGTTCTGATTAGGTTTTATGAGAGGGTTATAAAATTTGTCACATATGTGACATATGGAACTCATTTAGTAGATGACAGTATCAAGTTCGGGGTCAAATTAAAAGGATAGTTTTTAATGTTTGCGGTTTTACTCATGTATATATTTATTTCGGGTTTGCTCAACTAATTTCAATAACGGGTATTGCGGCTATAGCCGGATTTAAAAGTAAATACGTGAGCCAAACCGTAAACAAAAATGTATTTTTTTTTTTTATTCTGCCATAAAACAAATAAGAAATATAATACAATACTGCAACAAAATAGATCAGAATAAAATAAAATATCAATGCAATTAAAATAATCGAATGAAGTGCAAATTTAAAGGTCATCATAATATTATTAATATTTAAAATTTTAATAAATTACTAAGGTAATATCAAATATGTGTCGTATTGTCGAATATTTCAACTCTTTTCAGACAAGGTAAACCCCTAAAAGCAATTCCTAAACGATTTACATGGAAGTTAAACATGACGAAACGTTAATTCTTAAATACAAATTCGGCTATCGGATTTTGATATATAGTATTATGTCGTAATAACTTTATCCAATATGTTACGAAGAGCTACAAAGATTAACGTGAACATATTTATTAGATTTAAATTGATTGATGGATATTCAGAGCTCCATGTTTTAACGTGGAGTGGAGCCTTTATATTTCCGAATTGCTAAAATATGGTTAATATTTTCAGAGTAAACTCTTTTATGCGTTTAATATCCATACTCCATGTATGGATATTATTTATCAATTCTCGAAAATATAAAGGGAGTGCTCCATGTCAAAACATGGAGTTCTGAAGTGTATCTGAATCACCACACGTTTAGTTTTCATCATAGGATATACTCGATATCCGTGGATATACCTGATAGATAGAACATTATTTGGCCAAATGCTTTTTCTTTTTGACTGTTTGTTTTCGCTTAAATATGTACAGCCTCAACAATGTGATACAGTATTTATATGATAAGTAACATCAAAACCAAACAACAGCTCAAAAAATCTTTCTTAATTTGCTAAGTGTACTCGTACAAGTATCTTGCAATTTTTCTAAACGATTAACATTGATGATATTATGATCTAAGTAGTATTCGTCATAATGATTTTCAGTACATTTAAATAGTACAATCGCCAGCACATCAAGCTACCTGAAACTCTCAAAATTCCCAATCAACCTTAAACCTTAATGCTTTAGTGATAAAGTTGAAAATCTATTTGACAGATTTTAGTAGCTTCGTGTGCTAGCGTCTATACATAACTAGTCAGTTTGGAGAAGAAAAAGAGAAAAGTCTAATACAATAACAGCTACAACTTTCCCATAGGTAGAAGACACCGGATCAGAGGGCGCGACAGGCGAGCACAGAGCGTTGAACAGACAGAGGCGGCGCAAGATTCGAGCGCCGCGCACCGTGGTCAACCCCGACGAGAACTTCTTCTTCTACTGGCTGTGGCTTATCACCGTCTTCGTGCTGTATAATCTTTGGACGCTTATTGTCAGGCAGAGCTTTCCGGAGTTACAGGTAAATAATTCCACTTACGAGTTATTTATTTTTTAACCGACTTCTAAAAAAGGAGGAGGTTCTCAATTCGGATGTTTGTATTTTTTTGTTCACACATAACTCCGTTGCTTGCCAACCGATTTGAAAAATTCTTTTTTTGTTTGAAAGGGTATACTTTCCAAATGGTGCCATAGAAATTTCATCAAAAACGGTTCAGTAGTTAGGTTTTTAAACCAAAATTACTGGTAAAAATTACAACTTAAAAGTGAAAAATAAAAACTCTTGCAAAAAAAATCAACCGACTTCCAAAAACGACACTACAAAGAAAAAAATAACTTTAATTTCGGAAGTCGGTGGCAAACAACGAAAATGTGAACCCAACGACACCGACTTTCGAAATTAAAGTTATTTTTTTCTTTTTAGTGTCCTTTTTGGAAGTCGGTTGATTTTTTTTTGCAAAAAAGTTTTCTCATCAACATTTCGAACCAGCCGATTGATTCTGCAAAAATCTCACCGTGGGATTTTAGGTGAATTGAGCTATCAATAGTGTCAATCCCCGGTGGAATGACCGCTCAGTTCACCTAAGAGTTTCACGGTGTGAGTTTTACATAATAGACCGGCTGGTCAGTATAAAGACAAGCCCATGTTATAATGACAGATCTCCAAAACTCACCGTCAGGACCTCAAGACGATAACATTCATCTGTCTTTAGGATCCTCCTCCTCCTCCATTCCTTCTCCACCAAGAACAATCTACAACCTAATTTTAATTGTACGTTATAGTTTTTTTGCGCAAAAAAATAATGTTTAATCACGACACGAAATTCACTTTTCTCCATTTTTGCAAAAACGTGTTCAATTGTTTTTCTTTAATGGCTGTCAAAAAAAAAACTAACTGGCAGTACTGACTAAAGATTTTTATTTAGTCCTTCAAAAGATTTGTGAACAAGGAGGTTCCGTGCAATTTGCGATCATTTTATTCCAAAATAGATTTTTACTAGACTTATCACTCCAACCTCGTATTAAAAAGTCTTTGAATAAGTTGTGAGTAGCTGAGATTTACAAATTAAAATCAAAAGTTATTTATTTAAATTAGAGCTGAGTATCAGCACTTTTTGAACGTCAAAATTACATAAGGCAGTCCCCCAAAACGCCCAACCTTCACTTCACTTCTATAGAATAGAATACTGTTTATTATTTACACCATTATAACAACAAAACCAAATCAAATATCCAACCTAATAATCCATTCATAATGATAATTATTTATGAACGAAACTGACCTATTCTTACCCACACGCCCTCAATAAAACTATCAGGAACACGATAAATAATTAAACAGTTCGAATCCTTAACAATAGAGGTACCGTGTCATGAAAATACCACGTCTTCTATTGCCAGTTACATTATTCAGGCCCAACTTACAGTTCAATCACAGAGGAATCTAGACCTTAAACCTAGAGATAAAGTTGTAGAATTGCTTAGAAGTGAGCGGGAATGGCTTGAAATTGTTGGGTTGAAAATTGTCTTTTCGTGCAACTATGAAAGAGAGGTAGCAGTGCAACAGAATATTTAATATTTGAAGGTAATTATTGGTGCTCGTGAGTATTTCCAGCTGTTGTTTACAAAATAATTGAAGTTGAAGCACAAGCGCACGGAAATGAGGGTTATGTTATATTGAATGCTATATTATCATAATATATATAAATATATATACAGGGTATTTTTCAAAAACCAGCTAAATTTAAGGATGTGGTACAGACCATCAAACTGAACAACTTTCTCCATGGGACCAACATCGTAATCGCGAATAAAAATTCAGCCGTCCCATACATTTAGGTCGAGTAGGTATTGAAGTTTTCTATGGGACAGTTGATAAAATTTTCGCGATTACGCTATTTGTCGCATGGAGAAAGTTGTTCAGTTTGATGGTCTGTAGATGTATCACCCCTGCTTTCATATATCTATGGTATTACCCAGAACCTGGGTTGTGGAGGTCAGATAGGCAGTCGCTCCATGTAAAATATTAGTATTTATCTGCATCCAGTGAGACTGGAAGCCAACCCCATCATAGTTGGGAAAAGGCAGCAGATGATGAAGCGGACTATGGTAGCGTTTTAAATCTAGGTATGATAATAGAAGATTCATAAAAAGTAGCCTTTTTTTTTTGGATAGGATATGAAATCATCAAATGACCCCTCCCGCTCTGGGCGGAGCGGAGGGAGTGTCAGACTCTTACTGACTAAAACCCACCCGTGTTCCTTCCAGCGGTAACCCTTTCGGACGATCCCGCTACCCAAAAAAAAAAAAGTATCCATAACCTTAGGTTAGTTTTTTGCTCATATTTTGGCAAATGCTACTACGCACTTTCAATATAAGAATATTTATTAGAGATACGAGGAAAACATAAATGGAGCCATTTATATTTCTAAGTGATAAAACCTGCTCCATGCAGGTGCCATATTGGCAATTTCGAAACCTTTGTAGTGCTGGTTAGAATATACGAGTCTACTTTCATACAAAATCTATGAAGGAATCTATATCCATACAAATAAATAAAATTGAAGTATCTGTTCGTAATGTCAAAATAACAGCTTTTTACTAAATGCATATGAAAGTATACGTATATACTTTCATATGCATTTAGTAAAACAAAAAAAAAAACAAAAAATGTAAGAATATAGGCAGTACCGTGGTACTTACTTATAATTTTTTTTTGTCTCTGCTGGTCGGTCTGTTTATTCTGGATAATTCTGAAACGGCTGAACCGATTTTGACGGGCAGATAGCTGATGTTATAAGGAGTAACTTAAGCTACTTTTATTTTAGAAATAAAATTAGTGTTCCGCGCAAAATAAATAAAACCCATGAAATCCAATTTGTTTTCCGACATGCACGCAAAGGAAGTCGTGGGCACAGCTAGTATTGTAGTTCCAACTATTTCTAACGGCACAATCACAGGGACTCGCAGTTTACTGTAACGGAAGCCTGTTATTGCGCCCCAGTGCCTGTTCGAGGACGATTTTACTTTTAAATTGAGGATAAAAATGCATTCGACGAAGGAATCTATGTATTGTGTCTAGTTGTGTCTTCGAAGCGTCAGTGTTTTCAAATGTATTTGAGATTCGAAAACCTGTGGTTGTGTAAGAACATTTTGTCAACGGTTTCAATATTGTTTTGTTTCATATTTGCATACTGGCAAGAAAAATTCTTTGCTCGTTACTTGTAAAAAATATTAGAATAAACTTAATTTTTGTTCACACTTTTTAGAAAAAGTTCAGTGGGTAATCTCCTTTTTAATTGGCTCAGCCTCCGTGACTCTAAATCCATTAAAACTAGATTGGAGTCAACCTTAGCATCAAATTTATACTTTTGCAAATCTAATTTATTCGTTTAAAAAAATGTAGATTTTATGGAAACTCCTGTTTTTCATTGAATTAAAGTTTAGTTTGACATAAAGTTACATCATATTAGTATACTTATACCATTTAGTACTTATACTGTACAGACGCCAGCAGGTCAAGCTACCCGAAACTGTCAAATTTTCCCAATCAACCTTGAACCTTAATGCTTTAGCGATAAAGTTGAAAATCTATTAAAGAAATTTGACAGATTGTAGTAGCTTGATGTGCTGGCGTCTGTACATAATAACATTGCATAATCAGCCTATAATATTCCCACTGCTGGGACACACACCTCCTCTCTGTCAGAAGGACTGAGCAGACTACGCGGGCCCGGTGCGGGTTGGATACAAAAGTAATTTGTGAACCATTCAACTAGTCACGAGTCGCCCTAAAACTTAACAGTAACTATTCACTCAAGTGAACTCAACTATTCAGAATAAAGTTTCTAATACGAATTATGCAACTGTGACTCAGTAAATCAGTAGCAGGATGACTGATAAAGTTACCTTTGTCCCAGTAACAAACAAGTCGCGAAAGTTTACCCTATTACCCAATTGGGTACCCAATTCACGCTTAGGCTCAGGCTACAGTAGGCAGCGATTTGCGATGCGACTGGAAGAGCGAAACGAGATAAACATGGTATGGCTACATTATAAGCGAAAATCCGGCGTATATTCGGCGATGACGTGGCTACAGTACAATGCGATCAATATATCATCCTATACGCATAATGTAGCCACACGCATAGGTATTAGTAGCACTATTGAACTAGTCGTGCAAGTGAGAAATTATCTAATAAATTCGCCTCAATTTCGCTGGTACGTTGAAGTAGCCGATGCCGTGATTACAGTAATGTTGTTCCTATCGCAGAAAGAAACCAAAGATCGCTAGTAATATTTGATGTACGGTGTAGCCATATACGTGAGCATTCATTTATTTGTTTTAATCGCTCATGTGTCGCAGATCGCGTCGCGGCCTAATGTAGCCTCAGCCTTAGAGCCAGTGGACAATACTCCTTCCTCCGCACGAATTCTTAGTTATAAAATGTTACTATTCAATTAATGATTATTTAAATGAAAGATGAGATTTTATCTGAAATGGCACCACAAATTGAAATTTTGATTTGACTTGTGTATTGACATTTTTTTAATTGACATTCTATTTAATAATGTAAATCAATTTAAAATAAATGTATGTTGTACGAGTACCTAATATATTAATTTGCACACCTCAATAGGTTATAATACAATGTACACACGGCTACACATCAAGCTATGCAAAACCAGTATTGGCTGACCGTTCATTGTGAGAAAATATCATACAAAGTGAGGCCAAGACAAACTGGTTTTGTATAGCTTGACGTGTAGCCGTGTGTACCTTTTATACTTGTAACACCTTTTTAACATGTATTATGCAAATAAATGATTTGATTTGATTTTTCCTTCTTTGTACAGGAAGCATTTACGCTGCAGTAGGACAGTTATAAGTACTAACAAAGTTTTAGACTATAAATTTCCTACAAACTACATCTCGTAGACTGCAGTGTCCGAGCGAAACTTAATTCTTGTTAAACTATGGGAACGAGAATCACACATTCATGCAAATGTTATTGCTATATTATACGTGACACCTTGTAACCTCTGAGAAATCAATACAACCAAGTACTGTACAGGGGTTTAATAGGTATCGTACAAGTGTTTCAAAGTAGTTTCTGTATTGTTTTAACAATGTTTTGGAAATGCAAAAGGCATAATCAGCCTATAATGTTCCCAGTGCTGGGACACAGGCCTCCTCTCTTCGAGAGATCACCACTGCTCTCAAAACGGTGAAGAAAAACATCGTAGGGAAACCGACATGTCCTAGAACCAAAAATTCAAAGACATGTGACTGACCCCCGCACTGGGCCCGCGTGGTGGATATGGCTGATTATGTTTTATGCAGCAAACCAAACCATAAATAAATAACTCTGGTACAAACATCTACATTAATTTTAAAAAGTGTACTAGTATAAAAAACCCAGAAATACATACACCCCAATTATTTTCCTATCAGATGATTGTGTATTTTTAAATATAAAAAGCCTAACATTCATCATTGTCCTGCCTGCTAAATTAGGAAGGTGTGCCTTGATTATGTTTGTCCACTCTAATTGGACAACTAATTTATGTACGCATCGCTGGGGCCACTCATCTTATCAGAGAAAATAATAAAAATATGAACTGTAACATGGATATTTATCACTTTATTTTATACAGTTAAACGCTCAGTTTTTTTGTCGCATAGTTAACCGAATTGCTACACTTTTTTTTTCGTTAGCTTTTTTGTGGCCCACTGCTGGGCAAATGCATCCCCTTTTTCCTTCCAAACGAGCGATCTTTGGCCATGTTGGCCCTGCAAACCTCGTTAGATCGTCACACCTTCGACTTGGTCTACCTCGACGGCGATGTTCTTCTTCAGGTGTCCAGTGAGTGACGATCTTTGCCCATCTCCCCGGGTGCATTCACGCGACGTGTCCGGCTCACTCCCACTCCAGCCTGGATATTACAAGCCAGAAAAAAATTGCAACTACCTACACTTTACTACTTTTCTCAAAAAAGTGTCCATTTAATGAAATCCGTAAAATGAACCTGGGACTACAGCTATTTGATTTATGAGATCTAATTTTAGGAAAAGTCATAAAAAACTTTTACTTATTTAATGTAAAACGGGAACGAACTCATAATATTCGCCGTAAAAAAGTAATTATTGAAGCAAATAATTTAATATTTTTGGAAGTTTATTAAAACAGTTCTCTCTTAAAGTTGGAGTGACCTAACAAAAAAAAAACCTACTATAGCCAGGCTCATAGCCTAGTGGAAAACTTTATTCAAATTCACTCCCACATTAGAAAACAAACGATCGAACGAAACTTTAACTTTAAAGAAGGTTTTTTTAATGCTTGCATGACCTTAACACCGGGGTAACGCTTTCGTCTCTAGAGACTTGCTACGTAAACAAAGGTCACGATGAGTCGGGGACAACTTTCCCCCAAACGGTTTTTATCCCCCAATCGTGTCAAAAAACGGCAATCGATTGCATTTGCAGGATATTTATTTCCATAACATCAAAACAAAACAGCCTGTAATCCCGGAAGGGGTAGTCAGAGGTCTACCTATTAGCGTGCAGTTTTCTATGAAACAATAAAATTGTTTCTTTTTTTTTTATAACCGATAAAATATTTCTAGTCTAGGGCGGTCTAGGATCAAGTGCTGAATTCATGGTTACAGCTTGCGCATTGGTTAAAAATGTACCTATCCTGTATTAGACCCACATTTCGCTAGTTATGTTCAAGTACCATGTAGTAGGGGTCGAGCTTATTGCCATCAACCAGGCATAAATCTAGACTCCGGACTACTACTGAGAAATTCTAGATGACGAAACCCAACAAAGAAAGAAAGAAAGAAAATACGTTTGTTTGCGGTAAACATGGCGCAAAAAAGAACACAAAAATAACACTTTGCTAGACCTAGGAATCGAACCAACGAGGCAGTCAGTGTTTGTTTCCAGTTTTTAAGCCCCGACGCAAAAACGACGGGGGGACCGCTACTATTTTAAACTTTAACAGAACGATAGGCTAATAATTAGGTGATCCCCCGACGGGACAACAGTTAATCAAAAAAATTCATACGTACTTACGTAGGGTCATAATTTCAAGGTTATTTTTTTCATTTTATAGGCTTTCACATTTATACCTTTTTGTTATATTTGTGGCAATTTTTTCAACAGGTTTTTTTAATGTTCTATTCTTTTTACATTCATACTATTTTTATTATTATTTTGTGTCGGGGGTTTTTGAAAACTGACTGCTAGTTTGTTTAACAGGAAATTGTTTTTATTTGAAAATTTCTTTGGACACATACATACATGACATCAAGTCTGTATTCCCCGAAGGGATAGGCAGAGGTTATATCTATAGTACAGCCACATTTCGCCTCTTGATAATGTCCCATATAACAGTGGCGAGCCTACGGCCATCAACCGGACACCGATGTCTTTGGACACGTCATGTTTATTGTGTCTTTGCTTTGTTTTTGCGTTTGTTGTCCGTTACACAACAATGCCATTGTTGTCTGTCACATAATACAGACGAAATTACAGATGTAGAACAATATTTTCTTGGACAAATGTTCCTTCTAAGAATAAAAAATATTACTGAACAGCTGCCAGGGTTCCATACTAAATCTATATAATAATACTAATACCTAATATAAATACTAATAATAAGGCTAGAGAGTTTGTTTGTTTTTTTGCCTGTTTGAACACGCCAATTTCTGGAACTACCAGTCGGATTTGAAAAGTCTTTTTGCATTTGATAGCCCAATTCTTGCGCTATTTAACATTACGCTGGGACGCTCAGGGGCCGAGCAAAATTAAAAAGTAAAAAAAAAAGTTTATCGAAAACGAAGTAATAGCGCGGGCAGACGATGCGACACACGCGGACAAAGTCGCAGGCAAAAGCTAGTACCAAATAATATTTCTGTTAATAACACGCCTGAGGCCGGTAAAAGAGAAAAATTGAAAAACTTTAGGAACAGTACATAAGAGAAGTCGTTAAATCAAAGTTAAAGAATTCCAATTTCACTTACCTATTACCTGCCTATTTAATTGAATTTCGAATGTCTTCAAATAAGTTTTTAATATCGTGCTTACTGTTCCTTGTTTTCAATCTATACTTTTTATTGAAGAGAAGAAGAGCGAGAAGAGCAGAACGAAACTTTTGTTTTTCGGCCAGTTCGTAATAAACACTACGGTCTGTTCACAGTTATTTTACCTCTGACAGCAATCCAACAGCAGCCTTATTGTAACGACAATAAAGATCACAGACTGTGATTTTGACTGATTTGTCAGTGGCAGCAACCCAAAACCAATCTTATTTTAACGAGAGTAAAGGTAACTGTGATTTTTACAGTCATGCAAAACGAGAGGTAAACCCACTATAATAAAAAATAAAAAAAATTAATTAGGTCCTTTTACAAAGTAATACATTTACAAACTTATAAATACTTAGTACTACCAAGTTCTTAACAGATTGGCTTAAATACTTATATAAAAGCTAGTTTAATTTACACGTTTTTAATTACCTATGAAAGGTGCGTTGGTACTGACATTATAACTAGTGGCGACCTGCCTGAGCTAGGTTAATAAAAACCTGTGTTTCACTGTGAATGGGCTGTAGGAGCCAGAAGTTTATATACAGTCACGAGCACCAATATGTCAACACTTGGCAACTTTCAATTGCAGTTTTTTCGTGAAATAACGAATGCAACGTTGAAATACGACACATTACATAAACCTATGGATTCAAAAATGCTATGTTCGTAACAACATACAATTTTATTCAAAAATAAAGGAGTAAATCGCTTTTGAATAAAGCCGAGTGTATACATACTTTTGCTCGTGACTGTACCTGTAAACAACGAAAGTCGATTAACAATATTTTAACAATACCAGCCTCTTAATGACCCACTGCAGATCAAAGGCCTCTCTCATACAGAGAATAATAATAATAAAATGCAATCAATCTTTCCAAATATACGTATCATACACTACAGAAAGCAGCTATATTAAACACATGTCGCATAGTTCGGAAATTCCTACAATTAGATTTAGACAATAATCTCAATGCAGTACAAAACAACTAATCTGCTGAAACTTAAAATCTCACCTTGGTTTACACCCGTGAGATTTTAATAAATACCAGGTTCTGGGAATCTGAGAAAATCAATTTTAAAAAACATAATTATAATAATATCCCTGGACATTTCACACAGCGCTATGTAGTCCCAAGCTAAGCAACCTAATGCTTGTGTTATGGTAACAAGAGAAAGCGCGAGCATTGATAACAACGTATGCCCAAGACTGGTTGGCAATTTCAGACTTACATTAACGGATGTCGGAAAATATCCCACAAGAAACGGAGGAAGGTTTTCTTATCTAAACTTATCTTCAAGTATTTTGCTGATTTCTCAGATAGAGAGACGAAGACGAAAGATTAGGTAGTGTGTCCGATTTTATTTATAACAACAAAGTTTTTATACAATTCAGATAACAGTTTACGAAGAACAAGTCTTTGCTCTTTTATGAAGCATTTGCCAAAAGATATGAAAATATATTTTTATTATGGTCGAAAATAGTTTGATTGTCTGCTAAACTTTTTTGTAGTTACTGTTAATTTTAGATAGGTACGTAAGTTTACGGCAGGTTTTTTGTGAATAATTATATTAAATTAACGTCGCGTTAATCCAAAAAAAATATCCCGAATTATTTCACACCGAATTAATAGTATCCTAAACAGCTCTAGCCTGAAAACCAAAACGCCAGGAATTTCTCTGGTTCAGAGATACATTTCATTGTTATCAAGGCTGAAGAAAATCTTAATAATAATCTTTTAAATTCATTCATTCACGGACCAATAATGCACATACTAAACCGCTGGGTCTGGCTGGAATTTTACACAAGAGTTTCTTTTATAACGAAGGTGTTGTATTTCCTCAGATAATGTGCCACTACTTCTGGTTGACGTGCGACGGCATCAGCGACGTGGTCTTCGCTCTGGACCTCGTCGTGCAGCTGAGGACTGGATACTTGGAGCAAGGACTGATGGTAAACACTTTATTTTCCGATCTTTTACTTCGTTTTATTAAGTCCTGTTGGCAGATCAACGGCTAGATGAGTGGGTCACGTTCAGAAGATCGCGGCGAAGACCAAGAGGCTTTACTTAACAATTACTTAAAATGTGACTTATTTGTCAAAAAAAGTAATTTTTTGCCAAATATGTCACATTTTCCAGATTGCCGGTCGCTTTTTTTAAATACTAGCTGCGCCCTGCGGTTTCACCCGCATAAGTTTCGATCCCGTGGGAATATCGGGATAAAAGTATCCTATGTGTTAATCCTGGTTATAAACTATCTGTGTGCCAAATTTCATCCAAATCCGTTCAATACTTTTTGCGTGAAAGAGTAACAAACATCCATCCATTCATCCATCCATCCATACTTCCATCCATCCATCCATCCATCCATCCATCCATCCATCCATCCATTTATTCATACAAACTTTCACATTTATAATATCCACTGGCATAACCACATAGACCAGGGAAGCATGGCACTAAAGGAGGCTTATAACCAGTAGTGGTTGAAACAATGCTGGCAATGCAGATGATGAATTAAGTTTGGAGCATTGGGAATATTATAGGCTGATTTAAATTTAGTTGTTTGAAATAAGAATTTTTCAAATTTCTTAAATTATGAGAATCGTAAAAGTATTTTAAACTTGTTCCCAGGTTTACGACTCAAAGAAGCTAGCGAAGCATTACGTGAAGTCGCGCAACTTCCTCCTGGACGTCGTGTCGCTGGCGCCCCTAGACTTACTACAGCTGCACTTCGGCACCAACCCTATCATACGCTTCCCTAGGTTTTGCAAGGTGAGTGAACAAATATTTACTTATTTAGACAACACTAGTGACCCGCCCCTATCTTTGACAGTCGTTACGGTTTTCAGAAGGCCAAAAGTCTAACAAACAGTCTTACCAAGGGGTATCGTGTTATCCAATAACTGGGTTGTGGAGGTCAGATAGGCAGTCGCTCCATGTAAAATAATGGTATTGGTATATTAGCTGTTATACTGCGGTTACAGCGGTCAGACAGCAAGCCGACCCCAACATAGCTGGGGAAAAGCTAGGCAGATAGACCTCTGATCCGCCCCTGCTTCACACGGATGCTATCTACCTCCTGATGTGGGGACATGTTGTCAAAACATCGAGATATCTATGCTATATTAAATATTAATATGGTATTTGTATTTTTTTTTTTCCTTTTAACTCTATAATTTGGAAATATTGTAAAAGCCAATTATTTATAAAAGAGTAACCTTGGAGTCTCTGGCCGGCTCTTCTCTGCAGGAAACGATCAATTTGAACCATGCACCTAGCTTCTGACGTTATATAACTGACCACGTTTTATTTATTTTAAGTTATACACCTTCCGGAATAAATTCTCTAACTGATGGTGAAAACCACATCAAAATCAATCTAAATAATAATCAATCAATCTAATGTTGTAGAAGAACTAACGAGTCAACATTCGTCGACGCGTGTCGACTGCTGCAGTTGCTGCCGGTCGCGTCTGAACACTAAGCGGTCACACAAATACAAAACAAACGACTTTGTTCTATACTGTTTACAATTTTTTTTTTTGGCACGTATTTCCCTATCGCGCGTTGCGGAAGAGGGCTAGACGGAAAAAATTAAGACCAAAAGTTGGAACGACACTTTTTGCTATAGTTGTAAGCCGTGCGGCGTGCGCGTGTTTCTCTGTCTGTCTCTCTCTCTCTTATAGAAAGCAAGCCAGTTATTTTCGTTTCGTCTTTCTATTTCGCATTGAACAGTGTGGTGTCGCGACGATTATTTTTGTTGAGTGTATACAGGTTTTTTGTACATAATAAATAATAATAACAATTTCGTTCCATCCGGGTGTCCCTTGACACCTCTCAAGTTTTTGTGTATCAATGTAAAAATATCAGTCTAATCGCATAATGGATCACATTCATGAATGATAGTGGTTTTAATGTAAAAATATAATACGGCATACACACTGTACAATAGAACAAGCTATCTGGTATACAAGCAAAAATATTCATAATTATACACTGCCAATATTCGTTTTATCGTATGTCGTGTGCGTAATAACTTTTTAAACTTATAATATTACTAGCTGCGCCCCGCCGTTTCACCCGCATAAGTTTCGATCCCGGGGGAATATCGGGATAAAATGTATTCTAGTGTTAATCCTGATTGTAAACTATCTGTGTGCCAAATCTCATCCAAATCCATTCAGTAGTTTTTGCGTGAAAGAGAAACATCCATCCATCCATAGGTACAAACTTTTGCGTCTTTAAAGTACGATTTTTTTTTTTGTTAGCCTACATTGTGCTCCACTGCTGGGCAAAAGCTTCTACTAGTTTCTTCCAAACGTCCCTATCTTGTGCGATCTCTGGCCATGTTAGACCTGCAAATGCTTACAGCATCATTCAACAAAAATTTATAAAAAACGATCAGTTTGAAAAATATTTGTAAGTAAACGCTCCTGGGTTTTACACTTTGAGCGGAGCAACGTTATCACACGTAAAATTTGATAAACGCTATTTGACACAACGTTTAATCACGTCAGCAAAAAATATGTCTTTCTTAAAAGAACGTGTATAAACGGCTGCGGCTTATACCAATTCCTTCAAGCTACGTCATCGCGCCGTATCACTTTAAATTTTTAGACTGCTAGCGCCACTCCACGTTAGTTTTTTTGTACACTTTATAAGGCTGCTCACACACATACATTCTAATAGTGCGCCGCGCAACAAACATTTGAAAACCCAGATGCTCAGCTGAAAGTGTTATAATTACTACCTCGTAATACCATTCAAATTTCATTTTCACGAGTCATGGGAGACGATCGAAATTAATTTCTAAGTAAAATATGATCAAAATTATACATATTAGTCAGTTAGTTTTGCCGTTTCGTGGTAATCCCTCTGAATTAATATCTAATTTACTTCACAAAATTTACCCATTTAAATTAAATACATCGTCAAATCAAACATCAAGCTCCACGTCACATCTTAATTAGGAAATAAATCACTATACAGACGTAATAAAGTTCTTGCTGAAAACCGTATCGTTTTAAACAAGCCTATAAAAGAACAAGATATTTGAAACCAAAACCATTTCGGGCTCGCTTAGAAAATCGCGGAATTGCGTCTTTTTTTCCTTTATTACATTTTCATACATATTAATTATACTTTAAAATATTTTAACTAAAACATAGTGGCCCATCGGCATCAGGAACAGGGTTTAAGCTGCCGGTGTTCAGGTCTCAAGAGAGAGAAACCTATGCATGACGTGTCGTGGACACGAGTACTGCTTTCTGAATCAAGCCTTTAAAACAGGCGTGCAATGAGGGCTCTCATTCCACGGCTGGCTTAAAGGCTTGATTCAGAGGCTTCCTGAGGTGTTGGTCGAGGTTCTCCAGTATAAGCCAACTTACTGTAACGATTATTAGTACAATGATTGCAGAGTCCACGTCCCACATTTCGACAACTACGTGTGCTAAGTCAAGATCCTTGATTTTTATATCTTTCCCAGATTTTAAGAGATTGTCGTCATTGCCAGTATTATGATTCGTTGTAATTGTTTCATATCTTTGTCTATTAATCATTACACATAACATAACATCACACCTGTTATTTCTCGAAGGGTTAGGCAAAGTTTTACTTAGTTTAAATTATTTTATCACCATTGCACTCATAATGATGAAGGAAAACATCGTGAGGAAACCGGCATATCTTAGAACCAAAAATTCGAAAACGTGTGACATCCTCCAACCCACACTGGGACCCCGTGGTAGATTATGGCCCACTCCCTCTCACCGAAGAAGAAGGCTTGTGTCCCAGCACTGGAAACATTGTATGCTTACCAACCACGTTACGCCAGTTATACATATGTTTAACTCCCACGTAACAGGAGGCGAGCCTAATGCCATCAACCGGGTACAAATCTGGACTCCGGCTGCTACTAAGAAATTCCTGATGGAAAGACCCAATAACACTTTGCCCAACCTGGATATCGAACCCAGGATCTCATGCTCAGGAGTACCGCTTACGACCACTAGAGCAACGAAGCAGTCTATTTATAATCATTATTCTTAGAGGTCGCTGTGATTGACATAACATTGAATTACATTTGTGAACGGAAATAGGAACTTCGAGATTGTGTCACGAGGACTTGACGTCTTTAAGATTTGAAGTCGAGATAATCTCGATTATTAGAACGGTTTGAAACTCAGAATAATCTGTAATCTCTTTGAAGATGAATGGTATTTCGCATTTATTTATTGTTATTAAATAACCAAGTTCTGGAACCAGAAAAATCGTTATATTTTTCTTTGTAGGTACTCAACTTTAAACTGTTGAGTTAATTTTTAGAAGCTGTAAGTAAGTCTTTTAGTCGAAAAATATACTTTTAAAATGACTAAACTACATAGTAAATAAAAAATGTGTTTCTTAAACCAATCTCTACTATCTCATAAAGCTTGTCCAACTTATCATATTACATGCACAGGTGCAAATACAGCTTAGCAGATTTTTTTCCGATATAGAAAGAAAAAGAAAAAATAGTTTATTTGGACACAGTTCGTGAAACACAAAACACAAAATTAATAAAATAAAAAATAATGTTTCAGACAACAATAGTGTGACCAAAGACCAAATGGTCTTTGATATCGGAAAAAAATATAAGTCTCGCCATAACCGGGGATAAAACTAAAACGGCTGTATTCCCCGCAGTCATTCCCTGCGGGTCCGGCAGAGGTGTTCCTATAATACACCCACATATCGCCAGTTATGTTTAAGTCCCTTGTAATAGAGGGCGAGCCAAAACCAATAACTGCGACGATAAAATAAAATCCCCCATCGCTTGTACACCTAAGTCTATTGACAGATAGAATAGAGAATAGAATAGAAAACAAAGCCAATAGAGCCTACAATACCGGCTCGTGTTACCGGTAAAAGCTTTCGATCAAAGACACGCTGATAGAATGTATAGGCTAGGTACAGTACACAGAAGGGATTAGTTACCTGGCTACTAATGTTGACTTTTTAACCCGTATCGTAAAGTTGCGGAATGAAAAATGCTTAAGAGGATAGAATCGAAACCAAGAAACACTTCCACTCAATAGGCATAACATTCATTGGCATTTCGTGTGCGTTAGTTAGTTTTTAGTGTAATGTTGTATGTATTTATAGTATTTTTAAGTTATACTAATATCATAATTATTTTATGTGTTTATATGGGCCTTGATGCCTGAAATAAATAAATAAATAACGGACAGTCCCTTGTGCAGGGCTTGCATGGAGGCTGATGAAACCGTAGCGCATGTGCTCTTTGAGTGCACAGGCTTCACCCGGATGTGGTCAGAAACCCTCGGGACACCTAGATCTTACACAGATGTTCTTAACAGGCCAGAAGACGTAATCAACTTCTGGAGGGAGGTGGACTGTGATAGGCTAAGTTGATTGATTGTATTTAAGCCATATTTCTACGTCGGCCATGTTCGTATCTTTGGTTTCTTTTTCTATATTTTTTATCCTAAATTTATTAAATTACGCATAAATATAGGGACGTGACACGGATATGTGTGACAGAACACTTTTAAGTTTCCTATCAGCCTTCTCTTGTCAACCATTACTGCCAACTTAATGACAACACTTTGTAAATGGATCATGACGTGCCAGCTACACGAAAAAGGAACGTGATTTAAAATTGCCTAGCCGTTTCGTTCTTCGAGTGCAAATGTGCTAAGAAGCGAGTGCTTACGCAGGTATAATAATGATCTAATTTAAAAATTGTAACACACAAAAACAATTAATATTGGCACCGTAAGCAAAAAGAGTCGATTACTTTTTAAATCTTAATTATTGCATTAAATATTTAATTAAAATCGGACTAGAAGTAAAATTAAAAGAAGCTCTTAGCTGTTAAATGAAATGTATCGAACAGTACTGTGCCAAATAAATTTAGATGTGTAAAAGTAGTAGTAATCGACTTTTGTCACTGACCGTACATAATCAGCCTTTAATGTTTCCACTGCTGGGACACAGGCCTCCTCTCTGTGAGAGGGAGTGGGCTGTAATCCACCATGCGGGCCTAGTGCGGGTTGTTAGATGTCATATGCCTTCGAATTTTTGGTTCTAGGACATGCCGGTTTCCTCACGATGTTTTCCTTCACCGTTTTGAGAGCAGTGGTGATGGAATAATTTACACCAAGTAAAGCGCCTGTCTGGGTTCGAACCTACGACCTACAATTCATATGTCGCGGCCGTTACCACTGGGCCACCCGCGCTCTCCGGTCGCTAACCGTAACCACTAATATTTTATTTGTATAATTACATTTTAGTCCCGTATTACAGAACCTCGCTCAAAACTTACTTAACACTAGTTTTAACCAATCAAATGGCTCTAAACTAGTTTTAAACAATACTTGAGTTTTGAGTGAGGTCCTTAGTGGGGTGGGATACTCAACTTCAAAAACCAAAACATCAACAATCAAAATATCAACACGTCTCGCCTTGTTATTAATAGTACGAAAGGTCTCTAGGGGTATATCTATTTCGAGTTGGATTGTTTGATTTGACATATTGTAAATAGTCTCATTTGGTGTGTTCAGGATTAGAATAGAATAGAATAGAATTTTATTTTGCAAATATGGTTAATACTTATTAGTTCTTAAGATTACATTTAGCTCAGCCACATTTTACCAATCGGCATGCAAACATTTGAAATTATTTTACACTTTTATAAATCAATTCATAAATTACTATTATAAAATTCTTAAATCATCAACTTAATTAAAAATATATGTTTGTATTAAAAGGAAAATATAAATTAGTATCATAAGATTATATATCATGTCATTACTATTACAAATATCATACCATATCATTACATCATTTAGAATGTCATTATTACAATTCCAAAATCAGGATTGGTTGATTAATTTGAAAATCAGCGATTGTAATTGCGGACATATTTGATTGATTATTGTACTCTTATGGTAATGAAAATGAGTTTCAATGAATACAAAAAATAATTCTGCTACAGTTTTTAGATTACGACGAAAGCCTATTACTAAACCTCCTCTGTTCGTCTGTCAGCGGGCCCTATCTCATGAACCATAATAGGTAGACAGTAAAACAACAAATAAGAAATATAAAATAAAGTTAATACAAACTAAAGGGGGTCCCCATACAAGAAAAGTGTTTTTTTCGGCACGTTTTGCCTCGTGGTACGAATCAAATTTGGCGGTCCGACGCAAATTTTTAATATCTGAAAAACAAGCATTCTTTACCACTTTATTTTTTCACGGTTTACGTACGAAAGTTGGCTTGGCTATTTGTTTTAAGAATAACAACAAATGTAAACAAAATTGTAAAAAGGACAAGCTACATTATTTATTTAAATACGACTTACAGAACTTCAGTAAGAACGGATTCACCCGCAGTTGACCGCGATATCAGGCCGTTTACATGTTAATTTCTACACTAACTTGCAAATATTACATGTAAATGTTAGTTTCAAACTATTGTGTGTCTGGGTACTTTAGATTTCAAGTTTTGTGTTTATAAACAGAGAAGTGAGGTTAAGGGGCTTGTGGCTAAGTAATTACAACCGCACGGGTCGATCGATCAGTTTAAGCTACGCTTGCCACGGTTGGTCTGTGGATGGGTAACCATCTTTACATACCAAATCCCCTCCGTGCCTCGGAAAGCATGTTAAACCGTTGGTCCCGACTGTCATTTGTGGATCTTCGACAGTCGTTACGGGTCGTCAGAAGCCCGAAAGTCTGACAACCAGTCTTACCAAGGGATAGATATCGTATTACCCAGTAACTGGGTTGTGAAAGTCAGATTGGCAGTCGCTCCATGTAAAATACTGGTGTTCAGCTGCATCCGGTTAACCTGGTAGCCAACCCCAACATAGCTGTTATTATTTAGCCAGAAGCCCCTCTCTTAGATTTAACTTTTGAAACTGACTGTATAATGAATTAAAACATTTGCGTAGCCAGAAACCCTGTTCAAAATACAGACTAACAACGAATACAAATAACAACCATATATTCAGAAAAATCTCAATTTAATTGGTAATCAACTTGCTATTAATGAATTACTTATATACCAGTATGAAAACACAAACGGGAAGGGGAGGATCGGATTTTATTTAAATCCAATATAATAATAATAATATCCTTGGACATTTCACACAGCGCCATCTAGCGCGCCATCAATATGTAGCAATACTCGATCCATTTTCACTAAATGGGATTTGATTGACTATTTCCAGACAAAATCATCATCTGCCTAGCCTTTTCCCAACTATGTTGAGGTCGGCTTCCAGTCTAACCGGATGCAGCTGAATACCAGTATTTTACATGAAGCGACTGCCTATCTGACTTTAACAACGCAGTTACTGGGTAATACGAAACCTCTTGGTAAGACTGGTTGTCAGACTTTCGGGCTTCTGACGACTCGTAATGACTGTCAAAGATCCACAAATGACAGTCGGGACCAACGGTTTAACGTGCTTTCCGAGGCACGGAGGGGATCTGTGGATGGGTTACCCATCCACAGACCAGACTTTAACAACGCAGTTACTGGGTAATACAAAACCTCTTGGTAAGACTGGTTGTCAGAATTTCGGGCTTCTGAGGACCCGTAACGACTGCCACTATTTATAGCCAAAAGAATCTTAAAAAATATTTATATAATGAAAACTAATAAAAACCTTTTCTTCCAGGTCTACAGAGCAGTAGACTTCTACTACATCGTAGAGTCCAGGACGGTGTACCCCAACTTCTGGCGCGTCATCAACCTCATCCACATCCTGCTCATTCTGGCGCACTGGTTTGGATGCTTCTACTTCTTGCTGTCCGAAGCTGAGGGGTTTCAGGTCAGTACTTTATCTTTTTAGCCGACTTCATAAAAAGGAGGAGGTACTCAGTTCGTCGGATTTTTTTTTTTCAAGAATTCCGATGATCCTTATCTTGATTCTTTGTCTGATCTGAGTAATACAGGGTAGAAATTGAGACGAGACACTTAGCACATTAGCCACAGAAAACATTTTTAGGAGACTGTCCTAAACTTCTTGAGTAATTTCTAACTGCATTCACAGATTTTGGATAAATAGATACAGTCGGGTAAAAAAACGCCAATTGTTACATTTTATTTTTAAGTTAGTAATTTATATTGGGAACTATTTTTTTGAGCTGTTATTTAAATATTCGAGATGTTATTATGTTCAGTTGAAAAACATATTGAGCAGTTATTTAATTTAATGGCGGTTGATTAATTATTGCGACAGTAAAACATTGACAGTAATAAAAAATCAATTAGTCGGTTAGTAACACGCATATACCTTTTTTACATCGAAACTGCTAGGTTAGGTTAGAACTGTGACCACACAACGCACGAGCCGAGCGAGCGAAGCGAGGGGTGCCGCGGTAGCGGCCGGCAAGTGCCAGAAACATATTTTTGAATACAAAACCAAACATTTTAAATATATGACCACACGTAACCGCTCGTTCAATAATTTTTACTTCCCATTTAATTATTTTCCTGCTCAATTATATACTCACTGATCCATTTCATTATTTTTTATTACTCATTTTTGTTTACTTTACTGCTTAGTTTTAACTGCTGAACTAGTTATTAAACGTGCCATTTATAATTTTTAACTTACCAAAACCGCTATTAACAACTGCCTCTTTAAATCAGTGCCATTTATATTTAAGCCAATCGATTCCTATCTGTATAATGAGTAACGAAACTCCCTTCTGTCCACAAAAATAAAATGTGTTAGGTACTCATTTTTGGTTTGAAATTGCAAGAATATTAGAATTCAACTCAATCTCTAAGTAAAGTTTAAAAATGAAACTCAGTAGCACCAAAGTCACTTTAATACTTGGTAAGCGTGAATCCTTTGAATAAAATTCACGCCAGCTGAAACATTTTCAGAGAAAACGAATAAGACAAGACAAGACAAGTATGTCGGATCTGTTATGATGAGTGTGCACTTAAAAACGAGACACAAATGCCTTTGTTTGGCTTTGTGCGGAGTCTAGCGGTATGGTGTCGATATGGACCATGGTGCGACAGTGATCGTTGAGACGTGGTCGCCACATATACTGGCCTAGGAACTGCTCAGTGTTTCCTTTTTACCCGACTACGGCAAAGCTAAAAGGAAGGGTAATGATTTTCGCAGTCTATGTATGTACGAGTATGCTTGTATTTACGTGTGTTCCACCGTAACGCCTAAAATACTGGACCGAGTTTGATGAATGAGGCATCAATAGATTTGTAATAATGGTCCGGGTGACATAGGCTATGTAATTTTCCCTAAAATTAATAACAATATGGTGAATTTTACACGTACATTTTTTATTAAGTTCTCATCTTCATCATCAGCCTATAGCAGTCCACTGCTGGGCATTCTCTCTTATTGCACGCCATTCAACTCGATTTTCGGCAACTCTCATCCAGCTGCTAATAGCCATCTTGTGAAGATCGTCGCTCCTACCTAAACCTATCCTGAGGGCGTCCAACCTTATATACGTTTACCGATTCGCGGTCTCCACGGATGCGAATTAAGTATAGTGTATTAGTTTATTAGTATTCGTTCTGTAATATTAAGTAAAGTCCCTATAATTGACTCTCTAACAATATGCCTAATCATGATCCTATACGATCCTACGACAAGTATATAAGTAAGAGCTAATTACATCGCTCTTAGCTATAAGACCGCCCATTGTGTCACCCTTTGTAAAATTTCTATATTTATTTCTATAATTTATATGGTGTACAGTCACCAAAGGAAATAAGTAACCAGGGTCGTCGGATATAGTTGAAGTTTAGTAAGAAACCAATGGTTGGGATTTCTATTATTTATTAATACACAATATAAAAGTTCTTTTATTTCAAGTTAAACAAATATCAACTAACACTAATATACACTATATACAATTATATACAAGTATATAATACGAAAAAATATAGAAAAAGGCAGGAGCTCATTGGGCATCAAAAAATTCGTCCGCATCACTGTCAATGGGATAAGTGCCCAAAAGGCTGGCAGCATTACCACGTTGGATGGCAATGCTGATTCTTTGGGCTAAAAATAGGCCAGCCTTCTGGTCACGTGAAGAGTCAACCAACCGCTTGGCGATGTCACGAAAAATTCGATGAGCACTCGGACCCCAAGGCCCTAGTGTTTCAACCCCAAACGGCTCAAACATATAGCTCCCAATAAGGTTGTTATATTTGCGCCGTTTGAGGTTTTCTGCTCCTGCAGCAGCCGCCCCAGCACAGCCCACCGTGCTAGGAAGATGGGATGGCGCGAGGGTGTCGACACAGGTTGCATCCCACACCAAAGGCCTACCCAACTTCCAAGGCATTATGGTCATTCCATCGGGCCTCTTTCCATCGTCGCGTGCCAAGCCATTGGGTTCTAAAACAGCTGGCACCCCGGCGGAGACAAGAGCCCGACGGATGATGTCGTTAATGCTGGCGTGCCTTGCCATCCGTCCAGCGCTCTTGCTGCAGGATAGGCCATGGTGTCCGAGGCAGTCGACTGCTTCACCGTATTGACAGCGATGTGGAGCTACGCAAGGAGCGCCCAGACGCAAACATGTAGCGAGCCGGAATGTGGTGTCACCCAGCATAGTGCCTATATTGGGTGACGGTAGCGCCTGAAGCCAGAAGCCCGACTCCCATTCACCCACAGCCAGTAGGCGGGCACGCTATGCAGTATTGGTGGACGTATTAATAAGCTTATTCCGTACCAACCTGCAGAGCGGCTCATCCCACTGTCTCTGGGAAGACGGGTTCTCGGGCTGAACCGTGTCCGGGCAAGCCACTTTCCAGGCGTTCACCGCGTCGGTCAAACACGGCACTTCAGAGTCAACCTGAGCAGGAACCAAGATTCGTGTGGTTAACTTTTCGGTGCTGTGGACCGAGGATAGGAACGCCGGTAGGCTTACACTAGAAATTTTGCGGACGCCGAGCCCACCAAAACGAATGGGCAGTGTGGCTTGCAGCCACGCGCGGTCGTCCAAAGCCACATTAAAAATGGATGTAATAGTATTGCGAATAATGTGATCGATTTTGTCCAAAAGGTGTGGATGCTTCCATAAAGAGGAAGAACGGAGAAAATACATAAAATTTGGACCGAAACAACAATATCTGATTAGGGTGAATGCCGAATGTAAATTAATTTTAGAAAGTCTATCCGAAATATCGTTAAAATGTTTAATTTTTCCGTCGACGAATGGTGAAAAACTGTCTTCTAAAATTGGGGAACCTAAGAGGTGCAATGAACTTTTTTCCAAAACTTTGATGTCTGGGGCTACTAAATTAAATTTCTGTATAGTCGATAGTCTGTCAGTATGGTCACAAATGTAAATTTCACATTTTGAGTTGTTGAGGTCAAGGCCGATGGATTGGAACTGCTGCTTTAGGAATTCAAGATCTTTTAGAACGGTGTCTACGTCACCTCCTAGTGTTCCGTCATCTAAATACCACACATTGAATTTTGAATTTAGTTGTTGAATTATGGGATGGATAGCCAAACTGAAAATGACTGGCCCGAGAGGATCACCTTGTTGGCAACCGACTGCAGATTCTAAAACGTTCTCTTTATAAAATAATTTTGATGGGTGCCTGTAGCACTGCCACATAAAACCATAAATTTCTGGTAACTCCTTTTTTACTTCAGCCAACAAAGTGTCCCTGTTAACAGAGTTGAAGGCGTTCTTAACGTCAACCTTGAGGATGACCTCACCTTTACTGGCATTTAAAAAACTAGTTAGGGCATGTACGGCAGCCTCGCAGCCCCCTTTGGAACCAATGGTTTAGTAAGACACCTGGTTACTTATCTCCTTCCTTAACTGTACATAATAAAAAGTATTTTATTCTATTCTATTCTATAGTTACATTACATATGTACATAAATATTGGAAATTACCGCGTACAGATTGCTTTTGCGTGATATTGTATGTATTAGATTCCCAAAGGACGGAGGTAGGACATCTTATATTCACGTTTTCAATTCATTTGGCTCTTATGAATATTAAAAATATTGCGGGCGAAACGTATATTGACACAATTTTGACCCTCAAACAACTTTCAAGGGAGCTTTTTTATTAGACATTCCAATTCCAGGGATTAAATCCGAAATGTGGGTTACCCTAAGTACTCGTATATGTACATATAGCCCTATTAATTATATCTTTATTAGGTATTATTATATGGGTGACTGCTGTCATTCAAAATAATTTATGGAGATCAATACAGGGTGGCAGGGCCGCCGCGGGAGACGCTCCAGGCGTCGGGAGCCGCGTGACGACTCCCGGCCACAGTAGGCGCGGGCCTGCGGGCGGAGAGTAATGGGTAACTCACCGTCCGATCAGGACCAGGCCCGTGCCGGACGGCGTGTATGTGTTCCACGCGCGCCTCAAAGAGATGTCAGCATGAGTGACGGGGCCCGATAGGCCGAAGCCTGCCAGGGTAGCGGGATTGTCCGAAAGGGTTACCGCTGCCCTGGAACATAAAGGGCTAAGGAAGGAACACGGGTGGGTTTTAGTCAGTAAGAGTCTGACACTCCCTCCTGCTCCACCCAGAGCGGGAGGAGTCAATTGATGATTTCCCAACCTCAAAAAAAAAAAAAAGGGACAGCGACGCACAGCCTGTTACTATGGTTCAGTACACGATTCTGAACCATCGAAATTTTTCGCAGGTTATTGAAAGAAAATTTCTGTATTTTTGACCGCGTAGGTATCACACTTTTTATGAAACCGCAGATTTTTTTTTGTGATAGCCCATGAAAAATTTCTACGCTAGAATAATGTGCTGAATTCATGGTTACAGTTTGCGCGTCGATGTCCCTGCCACCCTGTATAATATTACACCACACTGAGCGGAAATGAAAAATGTACAGACGCCAGCACATCAAGCTACCCGAAACTGTCAAATTTTCCGACCCAACTTTGAACCTTATGCTTTAGCGATAAAGTTGAAAATCTACTGAATAAATTTGACAGATTGTAGTAGCTTGATGTGCTGGCGTCTGTACCTGTCACCAAATTATACAACCTAAAATTACCCAAGAAAGTAATAAATACGTTTAGTTAAAAGGAAACTATCAGTCTATCTAGCGGTATTCATAATCTCAGATAATTTAGATTCCATTGCTACTTAATCAGTTATCTACGATTACTTCAGTGAAATGTATGCCAAGTTAATTTTTGAGTGACCATTTGTAACAAAAAGGTCCTAAAAGTGTTTGGTTGCAATGTAATTTGATCTTTGTAATGTATGACACTCAGTATGTTGTTCCATAACTTGAAAATTATCTCACATTCTTAATTCAAATAACATAAACACCTCAATTGACGTTTGAATTTGCGTTGCGAATTTGATCTTTATAAGCTACTAGAAATGTCGCACTGACAGCGTCTGGAACACATTCTCACGGCGCCCGGATTGTATCTTTAATCGTGAAAGCTGTTTTACTGTGTTGAATGGATCCAACGTTAGGCACTACACAAAAAAAAAACATGTTACAGTACAACGATTTGTCCCAACGTCCCTTTTGATCCCTTTTGCTGTCTACCAGGAACCAATAAACACTAATGGGTACTAATATTCCTGACCATAATCATTGCAATGACCACGGTACAAGTGTTATTAGCACACAATTGCATGCTTACAATCCTCAGTGATATTTCTAAGTTGTCTCTTGACAGTAATAAGAGGAAATGGACGGTAGTAATAGGTACGAAGAAAGCGTTCATTTGTAGAAAAATAAAATTTGAAGAGAAAGTCGACAGATACATACAAACTTAAGTTTTCTTTTGTAAATTTACTCCAAAATGAACAGAATACAGATCTTTAGGTGTACTTGTACATCATAAACGGGTTCGTGGCTAACTACAGCCGCACGGGACAATCAATCAGGTTAAGCTACGCTTGCCGCTGTCGGTCCGGAGAGTGGTGGCCAACTTTACATACCAAGAACCCTCCGTGCCTCCGAAAGCACGTTAAGCCGTTGGTTCCGGCGGTCGTTCGTGGATCTTTGACAGTCGTTACAGAAGCCCGAAAGTCTGACAGCCAGTCTTACCAAAGGATATCGTATTACCCACTAACTGGGTTGTGGAAGTCAGATAGGCATTCGCTACATGTAAAATACTGGAATTCAGGTGCATCCGGTTAGACTGGAAGCCAACCCCAATATAGTTGGAAAAAGTCTAAAATGATGACCTATACAAGCGCGCCACCTTCTTCGGATTTCCATGTAATCGTACAGGAGTTAAAACTAAAATTTTGGCAATTCTTGAAAAAACTACAAGAAAAAAATTATATAAAAAAATTTTGAACCTTTAGGGTCTTGAAACTAAATATGTATTTCCTAAATGGGTCTACCCACGAACCCTCCTTGTTTGGCTAACCCTCTGTCTAACACCCTGTATATAGGACACAAAATATTCATTTAGGTATTTTTTTTTATCATTTTGTGCAATGGTTTATTTTATTTCTGGTTTGATTGTTGTTTTTATAATTATTTATGTGTAATTGCATGCTGCACTGGTTAACGTCATCACGTCAAAGCCAGCTGCCGCTGAAAACCAGCGCTAGGGCTCTGTCTCGTATAGGGTCTTAGTATTATGCTGAGCGATGACCGTTTTGCGTGAATGTGACGCATGTTTACCCCCAACTTGTTATCTTTTTTTTTGTGTGTTTATGTTCTTTTTTATGCGTCATGTTTACCGCAAATTTTTTTTTTCCTTCTTTCTTTTATACAAATATCAAAATACAAGTATCAAAATGTTCCTTTTACAATCATGCTGATGTCCTATTCAGTTCGGTTTTGAATTTAGGACATTCAATTCCGTTGACGAGGGTCATAGGGACCTGACCGATCTTTGAATAGATTGTATCTTATACTGTGGTTAACCGTCTTAATCAAAATGGCCGCCTATCGACGTGTTACTCCTCACCTACGTAAATCCATCAGAGTGATTTATTTAATCAAGGTTTACAGGCTGGCAGGGACATCGACACGCAACCTGTAACCATGGATTCAGTAGGTACAGACGCCAGCAGGTCAAGCTACCCGAAACTGTCAAATTTTGTCAATCAACCTTAAAGCTTTAGTGATAAGGTTGAAAATCTATTAAAGAAATTTGACAGATTGTAGTAGCTTGATGTGCTGGCGTCTGTACATGATTTTGAACCACTCTGCTTTGTAATTTTTATCGGTAATTAAAACAAGATCAGCCATTTTCTACAAAAGTGCGATCAATACCTACGCAGTCACATACGCACGTGGTCCCGGCTGTCATTCATAAATCTTTGACAGTTGTTTGGAGGTGTGAGGAACAGGGTGTAAAGTTCACTCATTCTCCATAGAAAAGGGAGGATCCTCGGACCAGACGGGTGTTGTGTCTGGCGGGCAATTGCCCCACGACTGATGTCGGGAAATTTGTATGTATGCTAATTGCGCGGTAAACTCTGCTTGCGAGATGCAGGATTTGCGTGACGTCAGTATGACGCGTTGTTCGCATCTGGGGTTGTAGATACCGCTACAGTTGTAACGGGTCGTCAAAAAGTCTGAAAACCAGTCTTACCAAGGGGTATCGTATTACCCAGTAACTGGGTTATGGAGGTCAGATAGGCAGTCGCTCCATGTAAACTACTGGTATTCAACTGCATCCAGTTAGACTGGAAGCTGACCCTAACTTAGTTGGGAAAAGGTTAGGCAGATGATGACTTATTACCGATACCCCTTGGTAAGACTGGTTGTCAGACTTTCGGGCTTCTGACGACCCGTAACGACTGTCAAAGATCCACGAATGACAGCCGGGACCAACAGCTTAACGTGCTTTCCGAGGCACGCTGGGGACTTGGTATATGAAGATGGTCACCCATCCACGGACAACCGCGGCAATCGACCCGTGCGGCTGTTATTAGTTATCCACAAGCCCCAACAATATTAATAAGTAATAAATAATAAGAGAATTAGCACTTAAGATAAAAAGGTACAGGTTTATCCTTGTTCAGGTTAGATCCTAATACTATATACGTCCATTTTACGTAGTTTAAACAATGACTGCCACCGTGGTCACCGGTGACCAACAATAGATTTTCTATTGTGTCTGTTATCTGCCAGTCAACGTGTTAAGACCATATATTGTAAATATGTATTTAAGTCAAATATTTCATTAAACAATTGACAACATTTCATATTTTTAACCTGCATGTATTATTGCGTTATATAAAAGTAAATTCAAATCTAGGGCACCCATATTTTTTCGTTTTTCGAAATTATGTACTTTTCATTCATAATTTCAACTTTGAAATTCGGTGTTTTCTAAAAAGACGTAAGCGCCAAATGACGTCATACGTACAGTAGAATGGCGATATTACCTTTGCTTTACTGTGACCCGTCAAAAAAACTGTTAGATGTCACTTTTTCAGCTTGTCAAACTCGTTGGCGCCTGTTGTTTGTTTTCAATTATATTCTCAAAAATTTCTTATTTTCAAGTGCCTACATTCTGTTTTTATTAAGTTATCATGAAAGTTTCGGAAGGATTTGTAGTTGCCGATAGCAGAAACTTGCCGAAACTAGACTATTTAATGCTATTGCAATATATGCACGAAAATGAATGCTACAATGTTGCGGAAATACGTAGTGCCAAGGCATTACTAGCATCACGGGAAGCATAAATGTTGACACAGCTGTAGGATATGTAGAGAAGGAAACTCATGCACCGTTAAATGCAGGGTAACACCTGAACATAAAGTCAAATCAAAATTATATCAGGTTACAGCTGTAATCAATGAATCTGTCGAGAAGATTATCACAGTAGAATGCAACGACTGTGCAGCTTCTGCAGGAGGATGCAAACATGCTATATGCTTTGCTATTTGGCTAATAAAACGGTCAGACGAACCTTCAACTACGTCAACTAAGTGTTATTGGAGTAAACCAAAACTTGCTGGAGCTGTAGGTAACCAGAATTTCATCTTGGCAAAAAATATTGGCAAAATGAAAAGACCCCTGGATAATGTAGACATGAGTGTCAATATTTCTATGTTTTCTGAAGAATACAAGAGGCGCAAAGTTACAACAGGAATGATTTTAAATTACTGTGGGAATCACCAGCCTCAGTTAAATGACTTTAGTGTGTTTAATTTAGTGCTGCAGTTTGTACACCAAGTAGATGATCATTGCTACGACAATTTTAAGTCATTTTCTGCAATAACTATTACCAAAGATGTAGTACAAACTATTGCTGAAGCTACAAAAGCTCAAGCAGACTCAAAACTGTGGCATTCTATGCGTCAAGGGAGAGTCACAGGGTCCCGGATCTATGAAGCTCTTCACTGTATAACAAAAAATGGTGCTTTAGTACAAAGCATTCTTGGAGGTTACAAGGTGCCAGAAACAATAGCTATCAAAAGGGGCAAGTCATTAGAAAAAGAAGTACTCAAGGAGTTAGAAAAAGAATTTGGAGCAATTCAACACACAGGGTTAATTTTAATATCCCCTATCATTGGAGTTTCACCTGATGGGATTTGTATGGACTTTGTCATAGAAATAAAATGCCCTCTAAGTGATAAAACAATGAAAACTTATGTGAATGACTGTGAACTGTGTGAAAAATATAAAGCTCAGATAATGGTACAAATGCATGCTGCAAAAAAATTAAAAGGATTGTTTTGTGTTGCTGATCCTAGTTTTGAACAGACAAAACTCCTACACAAGTACTGGGTGGAGTATGATGAAACATATGTGCAAGGTTTATTGGATGCTGCTGAAGAATTTTGGAAACAATTTATTTTTAAGAAAGTTTTACAAAGTGCAAAATAAAAATCAATATTATATAGTATTTGTCTTTTATTCATCACTACATAGTATAAAATAAAGTCGCTTCCCGCTGTCTGTCTGTCCCTATGTATGCTTAGATCTTTAAAACTGCACAACTGATTTGATGCTGAGTTGATAGGAAAATATATTGTTGAATTCAATTCAGTTTTTGAGTTGTTTTCTAGTTACACTTAGGTGACATTGACATGTCTTGTTTGATGTAACTTTTTCATCAAAGACATTGGAATGCGCAAAGGTAACTACCCCATTCCACCATTTATATGACGTCATCACATGTTTTTTGGTTTACATTTTTTTTCTCAGTAATGGAGTAATAAAAACATAAAAAATATATATATTTGAACTCAGGATATGAAAATAAAGAAATGGTATTTTTGTTTTAAGGTCGTGTCAGGTTTGAAATGTTGTCAATTGCAACTAAACAGTTCAAAAATACCTAAACATACCAGCCAGTGGAACAAAAACACAAACGACACATCAACTACAGTCGAGCCACAGGACAATAAATCTCAGGTCAGGAAACAAGCTGGAACGAAATTGTAGCCGACAGATCTCATTACGACACGTGTCGACGGAAAGAACCCAATTACACTTGGTTAATTCCACGATGCCTAGGACTAAGCATTTTACGTTCTTTTGAAGAATTTTGTGGGACATTTGTAAAAGAGTTCGTTGATTACGTAGAAACGTGGTGCTTTTGCATTGTATGTCATGATAATACGGTATTTCTCAAAAAAATTCGTTGCCATAGGGTTCTACTCCGTATCTTTTGTAACCTGTTGTTTATTTCCAGGCGGTAGGAAAATTCTGCCCGTTTGAAAACTTATCGTTGATATACCAATACCAGTTTTTGATACGGGCTTATTTCGACTTTATCGACGTACATTCGATTCCCGATCGGAAGAAATATTTGTGAGACCTGCCTACTCAGGGTAAATAGAGACTGATTGTTATATAATATATTTACTAGATTCTGTCCGCGACTTTGTTCGTCTGCGTGAAATTTCTTGTTTTAACATAAATATGAAAATATCCTATGACACTTGGCAATACGGTAGCTTACCATTAGTGACAGAATTTTCAGAATCGGATCCATAGTTCCGAAGATTACTCTCTACATACAAACTTACAAGTTAAGCTCTTTGTAATATTAAGTCATCATCATCTGCTTAGCCTTCTCCCAACCGACGACAACTTTGACGACACGGTTGGCGCAGTGGTTAAGCGATTGACTGCTGCGCTGCGTGTCGCGGGTTCGATTCCACGGAACAAATATTTGTATGACCTACAAGTAGTTGTTCCGGGACTGGCTGTTTGTGTATGTGAGTTTAAATGTTTGTAAACGCACCCACGATACAGGAGTAATTCCTAGTGTGGGGCAAAGTTTTTAAATAAAAAAAAAACTATGTTGGGGTCGGCTTCCAGTCTAACCGGGTGCAGCTGAATACCAGTATTTTACATGGAACGACTGCCTATCTGGCCTCCACAACCTAGTGACTTTATAATATTAAGATACCTAAATATAGATAATATGAAAACCGCTCTTCGCGGAGAGCTTTTTTCAGTAATAACTTTTTAATTTCGTCATCCGATACCAACTACAAAGAAAAAAATATTGTGAATTCAGTTTTTGGACTTTCAATTATCTTGAACTAGCTGAGCCCCGTGGTTTCACCCGCATAAGTTTCGATCCCGTGGGAATATGTGGATAAAAAGTAGCCTATGTGTAAATCCTGGGCCTGAAGTCTCGACTTTCATAACGATCGCTTTACGACCGAATTCGGTCCCGGATTGACAGGTGTAATGTATGGAGTGACAGGACTTTGCGACCGAATTCGGTCGTAAAGCGATCGCTACGAATGTCGAGACTGCAGCCCCAGGGTGTCAGCTATGTCCATAACAAATTTCATCAAAATTGGTCCAGCCCTTTGAGCGTGAAGAAGTAACAAACATACAAACACACCCTCACACACACACTCACAAACTTTCGCCTTTATATTATTAGTGTGGTTATAGCAAAAGCAATAAAAACCAAAATAATAAGAAAGTGGAACAAACAAAATGTATGAAGCCAGACTTAACAGCGCGTGACTGAACTATGAAAGAAAACTATTTTCTGTAACATTACGACACAATTTCCGTTTTAAATTAAACTAGACTCTTTCATCCTCACAGAGTACAAGTTAGAGACTGCGCTTTAGAAAGTTATTTCTTTTTAATGATGGGTTGCCGCGGAGCTGGGTTTATGGTGCTGCCATAAAGTTATTGTTCTGAATTTAATTGTTATAACGTTCCCACGTTGCTGAAAATAATAGGTTGTTTTAAAACGCATGAGGAATCTATGTCGGCAAATTCAGTGAAATATTCATAAAAACTTGTTTCTAATCCAATATAGCGACATATTCGCCAAGAATGTAAACAAATATGAGTTTATGGAAAAATAACTTTAATTCCTACACAATAAAGTTCTTACAACTTCAATCATTTTTATAACTCTTTCAATAGTGCTAGTCACTCTGAAATCAACTTAATTGCGATTAAAATAAAATTTATATTGGTTTAACTTGAAATTACGTCAATTTGAACCAAATAAAATTTGAATGTACTACCATTATTATATTTCTTTTTCCCCCGACCCACCGCGTCGCATCGCATCGCCTGCCCGTGTTATTACTTCGTTTTCGCTTTCGTTCAGACTTTTCCTCGGCTCCTAAGGGCGCTAGCGTGATAGTAAATAGCCTTCCTCAAGGACTGGGCTACCGACTACAAAAAGAATCATTCAAATCCGTAATTCCATAGACGAGCGCGTTCAAACAAACAAACTCTTCAGCTTTATTATTATGTAGTTGTAGATATACGGCAATTGTAATGAAATAAATTGTACCTGAACGAATAATGAACATACAATGGCAAATCTATCAGTGGCGCGGCTGAGGAGTATCACTAAAGAGTATCACACGATGACTTGTGGAGAGATGGACTGCAGAAGGTATAATTGTAAACTGAAAACCTGAAAAGAGATCTTAGTACTCATGAACAACTTTTGCTGTAGGACCAACCCTGAAATTGTGAAAATATATGAGCTGTTCCCCAAATTTTGTTGAACATGCGAAACCAAATTTATGGAGGCACTTATTTGTTTTCAGTTATTTCATTTACTTGTAACCTGTAATGTTTATTACTAGTAAATTACTATTGAATATTAAAATAAGGTATCTGTGAAATCTGTCGAGTTGCCATTTGTCTAATATGTCAAACAGAATGATTGAGTAAATGTAACGACATATTGATATTGAGCAATCTATCATACAGCTCACTTTTGTATTTTTGTTATCAAAAGAAGGCATAGATCCCGGTGTTGTAATTTGCTTTTTCTATTTCGAGATTCATACACTCACACATGACACTATTTGTACATATACGTTGGCCAACTCTCTCCTCACAAATTAATATGCCATACGGCGCCTGTATGGCGAAGGGGACACATCCCCTCTTCTCCGTGCAGGCGACTAAGGGAATTAGTTAATAGAATGGCCACCAGCGTCTATCGGTCTACAAAGTTACAATAAAGCTATTATAAATGCTGTGTGACGTGCTTCATCTTTCTGACTGACCGATCCTTTGACAATTAAAAAGTGCCTGTAATTGGTTTAGTTGAAATAAATTATTTGAGTTTGAGTTTGTGGGTTCTAGGAGACCATGGGTAGTATTATGAGAACTAAGTTCAATTTTGAATTTCAATTTAAAAAGTTGAATTATCCTAGAGAAACGCAACGCCATAAACAGGATTTAAAAGGTAATTGTGTTATAGCATTGTCGTCTCTATTTCTGTGTCTCCTACGTATTGCTTAAACGATCAACATCTGAGGGGCAATTCTCGTAATTTTTAAAACGTTCACAGTCTGATCTCAGTCTCAATCTGTCATTTCCCTACATTTTTGACAAGTTTTTGACATTTGTTTATCGCAGAGATGAGACTGCGACTAGATTTTGAACGTTTTAAATTACGAGACAGGTCAGGTCAGGTCAGGTCTTTTCTCCTCGATTGCCTTGAAAATTCTGGATTCAGACAGATCCCTTATTCATAAGCCAATCACCCATATGAACTAGTTGAGCAATCAGCACCAATAGCGGACGCTATAGGTACCTAAGGCACTACATACGCTGATTCAATTGAATCAGAGTCCAACAAAAAACCAAACCGTTGCAATAAAACTTTAGTTTTCAATTCTCGGGATACGTCACTCGTAAACAATTGAGTTTAAACTTACCACTCTGATCACCAAATTAATGTACGGCGGTCCGGTCGCAGTAGACAACTAAGTTAATAGCGGCCGCCATAATGACGGGGCACCATTGTCGGATCCCTGCTAAGCTGATTTGCAAACCCTTAGAAGGTTTTTTGCATCCGTATTTCGTATTACAGAGAAGAGATAAATTAAGGTTCTTCCTTACTACATAGCTCATTTGTATTGACAGACGTTAGGCTAAATTTTTTTGAGTGAAATATATAACTTAGTCGTGACACAGAGTACGGAATTGCCGTTTCGACAGCATGTAGAGAAGGCGGGGAGCTCAAAGGGTTTTTGAGCAAGCATATGCAGGGCGAAAAATTTATGGCTGAGTAAGTGCGGCATGATGAGAGCACATGGAAAATATATTTGAAAGTTTCAGACCCGTGGTCTGATTTCCAAAATGGACAAAAAAATAACGTGATCTTCAGAGCCTTTGATTTTCTTATGACCGTATGCGGCCTGATGCGTAATGACTTAAATAATCAAATCTGATGCAGAAATTGTGGACTTTTCCTAAATCTGACGATTTGAAAAAAACTTAGTATGGGACAATTTTTAATGGGATATTCATGGTGAATAAAAGTTATTCTGTGCAATAGTGTAACATGCCATGATAGTGAATATATAAATATCTGACGAGTTGATCCTTTTGGAAAATATAACCCAAACGTGGTCATAATTTTGCATTTATGTCTAAATAAACGAATCGAATAATTTTAATTGCTATTTGAAATTGAAGCTGAACCTTGTGAAGATTTCGTCAGAAGTTTGGAAATAGCAAATATTTGAACGTAATGCTTCAAAGCTCAGTGGCAAAATTAGAACATCGTGGGAGTATACCGCTTTGATTATTTAAAAAAAATACTAGGTCACTAAGCAAACAAATTATCTGAAAGACATCGCCATCTTATGGATAAGATATCTAACCAGCTATCAACATTCTTTTTTTTTACTTCCTAACACTTCTCTTTTAAAAGAGACTGTGACCTCACTGTGACTGTGAGTCCAGTCATAATCTTGATCTGACCAATCTTCATCTGAATCTACATAGATTGATGTCTGAAATAGTTTTTTTTTAGTACCACACAGATTTGGGTGGACCAGTCCAGTCAGTGCAAGCAATTGTCAGTAATCGTGTAGCTCAGCTCAGAACTTGAGGTTAGATCAGACTCAGAGATTAGATCTTGAAAGTAGATAGTAGTATCGGCCTTAGTGCTCTTAACCACCAGGCGCCGATGATGAAGTCCTGGTATTCAGCTGCATCTGGTAAGACTGGAAGCCGAACCCAACATAGTTGGCAAAAGGCAGACAAGGGCTAGAGAGATTGATTGGTGATGAAAAGTCTGAAAAGTTAACGACAAACTTGTGAAAAGTCCTAACAACAAACATGCGCGAGGCGTCGGGAGAATTAAGACTCCCGCAGACAGACACGACATGGCGGTGCGACGCAATTCTGGTAGAACAATTTCCATGAAGTTTTCAATATAAATTGTTCTACTAGAGTAGCGTCGCGCCTGTCTGCGAGAAGCCTTTACGGCCCTTAACTCACTCTCACATAGAACAGGCCTAAGTGCCAGCAGTGGGAACATTAGCGGCTCATTACAGTGTATAACGGCCTTTCTCGTGTATCTCTGATGTAAAATAATAAACATAAACGAATCTTGAATGAAAATGATCTCATTCAACATTTACCGCGACAACAGTAATTTATTCAGCACTTTGAGGCGAGATTCCTTTCCACGTTCTGTTGTAAAAATCTCGCGACATACTTCAGTATGCGACGTCTTATTTATATTCATGAACTGCCATGAAACTGAAAGATATTAATCAGAAAATGTTAAGTATGTGGTAGTCTGATTTTACTGCTTTGAAACGCCAACAAGAAAATGATATGAACGATTTTTTTTTTGTTATTATTACTTTTTATACCATGTGACTAAAAGAATCCATACTAATATTATAATTTATTATTATTATATTATCGAAAATAACTCCGTCTGTATCTATCCTAATGTAGTCCTGTACCTTTTCACGCTTAAACTACTAGATTTTAATCAAATTTCGCGAGGAGATAGAGAGCATCCTGGAGAGACATAGGCTACTTTATGTACCGGTAGCACGTTCCCGTGGGATAATTTCCGATATTTTCGCGGGCGAAGCCGAAGGCAGAAGCCAGTGATAAATATAAATATGGATAGACTGATGATGGAGTGGGAGAGGAAGACCAAAAAAATGATGGATGGATTGTGTGAGGAATGATATAAAGGAAAACAAGTGAAGTGTAGCGGCGTGGGTTGACAGAGGTATTTTGACATTTTTATAACATCTTACGATTTGACAATTTAATATTTCACATTTTATTTTTAAATTATTCTGACATTTTTATAATTTTTTAACAATTTAAATTATTATTATTTTACTTTTAATGTGTTGATGAATATTTTAATTTAATTAATCACAATTTTATTTCGGGTTTTTATCTGTTTAGAACTTTAAATAGTGTACCTATAAGTAATATAAAACTATGGACTAGAGTTATGTCTAAAATAAATAAATTATTATCTCCTTTATTTCAATGTAATCATATAAATTATATTTTATATTACTATAATTATTCCTTTATTTCATTTGATTACTTACTAATTACATTTTTCAATATTTTTGTAAACAAAAAGATAAAAAAACATTAAAAAATAGTAGTCCACCGATGTCGGGAGCAGGGTCCAAGCTACCGGTGGTTAGGCCTCCAGAGACAGGAACCTCCTCACAATGCGAGCTGTATCGAGGAGTACTGCCTTTTGAATCAGACCCTTGATCCAACCGCCTAACGAGAGCCTCGATAGATGTTGATCGAGGCTTTCGGCCATCAGGCCATTAGCTGATACGACAATAGGCACAATGACAGCCGAGCTCACATTCCACATGTCAACAACCTCGTGTGCTAAGTCGAGATATTGTATAAATCCTTCTTAATGAAATTATCGCTGTATTTGCTTTGCTATGAGTGAGCAGCGAGTGCTTTAGGCTAGAACCACTCGTCCATACTAACAGATTGAGCTAACGCGCAGTCGAACAAAAGAAGATCATACTAGTAGAAAAGGGTAGAGAAATTTGGTCCACTATTAAATAAAAGGGAATATGTAGTAAATCCGCTCGGACGCTCGTCCTGAGTACGTAGTCATAATCTCGAGCGACCAAAGTGACAAAGACACACACACACAGAACAAGCAACAAGAACACAGAGAAATACACAGAGCTGAGATAATCTAAGTAATTATCGTATTGACTTGTGACGCCGATGTTTGTGAGAACATTGCCGTTTTCCGTTTTCTTTTTGGACGTTTGCTTATACTGGATTGGATTAGGTCTGGTTAAACTGAAGCGAATCCCACTCAGGATACGAGACAAAATTGGCTTGCGTCAATTGCCAAAGATCCACGAATGACAGCCGGGACCAACGCCTTAACATGTTTATCTCTATAGTAACTATACAGAGTGTCCTTTTTCTCCAACAGGGCGACTGGGTGTACCCCCACCGTCCCGGAGACTACGCAACCCTCACGAGGAAGTACCTGGGATCCCTCTACTGGTCGACCCTCACCCTCACAACTATCGGAGACCTACCGACTCCTGAGACCAACGCGGAGTAAGTACGCTGCATGTTTGTTTAAAGTTTTACTGTTTCTTTCTAACTGCGGATTTCACCTACAAAACTGAACGCGACCAGCACTTCTAAACCGCGTTCAAGAGCTGTCAGTGTCAATATTCCACAGCAATTTTGAAACTGACAGCTCTTGAACGCGTTGGTTTAGATATGCTCGTTTCATTGGTGAATTTCGCCCAAAAGTTAGGTATAGAACAGGCTAACTTGCGAAAGAACTGCGAATGTTTTGTACAGTCTTAAACTGTCTAAACAACCTTCTTTTTCACAATGTATAATAATTCAACCATAATCATGTGGGAAACGGAATGTAAGAGTGAGCGAAAGGGACGAATGTATCTAGAGTGAGAGGGGAAATTAAAAAAGTAAGATGGCGTAAAAGATCGTGACGACGAAGACGTCTATATTTTGAACTTCTAAATAAATAAGATTTGCTAACGTAGCTGCTTGTTTCACTCTGAGCCCACATTCCCACAAATTTTGGGGGCTCGTCCGGGATTTGTGCGGCCAGAGTCACGAGGAAGAGGTTAAATACGAAGGCGACCGGACGCCGGTGTGCACGTGGTGTGGTGCACGTACGGAGTTCGAACAAAACGACGTTAAGACGGAAGACGAAGGCGACATCTTCTACGACACCTCGGCGGATCGCCTTCCTACCAAGACGAGGACGAGAATGCCGGATGACGGCAGCAAAAGTGGTGGTGCGAGCGCACAGGCAGCGGCGGCCATGTTTTACAATTTCGATGGCGGCATCGCCCAATTCGACGGCGAGGACAAAGCTTATTCCTCCACGAAATGGGCCCAAGACATTGAGGATAATGCGGAAGTATTCAACTGGACGCCGCAACAAAAGCTGATAATTGCGCGGCGGTCCCTCATCGGCACGGCGGGGCTGTGGCTCAAATCTGAAAAGGTGTTCAAGACGTATGAAGACCTCAAAACGGCTTTAGTTAAGGAATTTCCTGAAGCTGTAAATTCCAAGGAGATGCACGAACTGATGGCAGCGCGTAAAAAACGGCGAGGTGAGAGCTACTACCAATATATGCTCACCATGAAAGAGTTGGGTAAGAGAGCTAAATTCCCCGACTACGTTGCCATTCAGTACATCATCGACGGCATCGAAGACATCCAAATGAACAAGGCGATACTATATGGCGTTACGACGTACGGCGCTCTCAAAGAGAAATTAATAATCTACGAAAAGATGAAAGGTAACACGAAGAAAGAGGGACGAGCTGACCCAGCCACTGAAAGGAAGAAAGAAGCATCCACGCATCCCAGTTCCACGCGTCGTTGTTACAACTGTGGGGAGATGAGCCATTTATCCAGTCAGTGCGCCAACGGGATTAAATGTTTTCGCTGCAACGAATTTGGCCATATTGGAAAACAGTGTCCTAGCATTGGCGCTGGCGGAGGCAACACGTCGGTAAAGCAGCCGGCAGTGCAACAACGTGAAGCTGGTAACAGTCGAGGAGCAGCGAGCGCGGCTCAGTCGGTAAAACAACGTTCGGCTATGTTCGGGACTGCGGCCGGCCCGACCTATCAGTGCGCGTGTACGAGCGGCCATGATGTTAATAGTGGATATTTGAACGATACGTCAAATACAGTGTCAATTGTATCAAACAATGAGGTTATGCAGATAAACCAAAACAAAGACTTAGCTATTAAAAACTTACGAAAACCGGTGAAAACCATAGAAGTGGCGGGCAATCACAGTTCTAGCGCATTGATCGACTCTGGAAGTGATGTAAATCTCATATCGTCAGAGCTGTGCGCTAAACTATTTAATGTTGAGTTCAACGTCGGCGGCCTAACGCTGACGGGACTAGGACAATCACAAGTGCGGTCGTTAGGTAAAATTACGACGGTAATCGTCATTGACGGACAGTGCTACAACGATGTTACATTCCACATTATACCTAGAGACTGTATGCCTTACGATGTTATATTAGGTCACGAGTTTTTGAGGAGTGTGACAGTGCTGATGAGCGATGGATGTGTATCCATATTCAGAGATGAAAGTGAGTGGTTAAATAAAGTAAATTGCATTACAGGTGGCACAGAATCTCTTTTAGAGCATGTCAACAGTCCATCAGTAAAACAGGAGGCTTATCAGTGTGTTGTTAAGTACCGTCCAAACCAAGTGAAGGAAGCACCATTGGAACTCAAGATTGTGTTGAAAGACGATGTGCCAGTAGCACAACGGCCTCGGCGATTGTCATATATGGAGCAGGGTATTGTAGAAAACCAAGTTGATGAGTGGTTGAAAGACGGCATAATAAGAGTAAGTTTTTCTGAATACTCTAGTCCACTGGTGTTGGTCAAGAAGAAGGATGGGACAACACGGTTATGTGTTGACTATCGGCAGCTTAACGCAAAGATTGTGAAAGACGAGTATCCTCTTCCTATTATAGATGACCTGATTGACAGGTTATCTCAAGCGAAGGTGTTCAGCGTTCTTGATTTGAAGAATGGATTTTTCCATTTGAAAATGAGTGAAGAATCCATTCCTTACACTTCTTTTGTTACCCATCACGGACAGTTCGAATTTCTAAGAGCACCGTTTGGGCTTTCGGTCAGCCCAAAATATTTTATGCGGTTTGTCGACATGATTTTCCGTGAGCTGTTAACTCAGAGGGTAATGATGATTTTTATTGATGACATTATAATTCCAGCTGTTGATGAAGAGCAAGCATTACAACGACTGAAGCTAGTTCTGGAAACAGCTGCTCAGTATGGGCTGGTGATCAATTGGAAGAAGGCAAAGTTGATACAGCGTGAAATAGAGTACTTGGGCCATATAATTAAAGACGGTGAAATACGGCCGATTACAGAGAAGACGGATGCAGTAGCTAGATTTCCAGAACCCAGAACAAGTAAGCAACTTAAAAGTTTTCTAGGATTGACTTCTTACTTCCGAAAGTACATAGAGCAGTATGCCGTTATTGCCAAGCCTTTGAACGATTTATTAAAAAAAGATGTGGACTTTGTGTTCGATAAGAAGCAACAAGAAGCTTTTCATATTTTAAAAGAAAGGCTGGCTACCAGCCCAGTATTAAAAATATTTGATCCTAACTTAAAAACTGAGCTACACACAGACGCTTCCAGCATAGCTATAGCAGCTATCCTTATGCAGTATCACCCCAATACTGGCTTGCACCCAGTTCAATATATGAGTGTTAGGACTAACGAAGCACAAAGTAGGTACTCAAGTTATGAACTAGAAGCTTTAGCTATAATAGAAGGTGTCAAAAAGTTCCGCCATTATTTATATGGAAAACACTTCAAAATAGTAACTGATTGTCAAGCATTTCAGCAAACCTTGATGAAGAAGGACCTCACCGCAAAGGTAGCAAGATGGGTGATAATGCTGAATGAGTATGATTTCGAAGTGGAGCATAGAGCTGGAGAAAAGATGCGGCATGCAGATGCACTCAGCCGTAACCCCTATGTGGCTGCAGTTACATCCTTGATTGATCGGGTCAAGCAGGCGCAGGATCAAGACGACGGCGTAAGGGCAATCAAAGAGGTACTGAAAGAAAAATCTTACAAAGATTATTTTATGGATGCAGACATACTCTACAAGGGCCCTGGCAAATTGTTAGTTATTCCTAAAAGCTTGGAAATGGAGATTATAAGGCGAATCCATGGTAAGGGGCATTTTTCAAAGAGAAAAATGAAAGATTTAATATGTCAAGACTACTACATAAAAGATTTGGATAAGAAGTTGGAAGAATTCGTAATAGCCTGCATACCATGTCTGTTGGCTACCAGGAAAGAAGGCAAGCAGGAAGGGTTTCTCAACCCCATTGGAAAAGAAAGTATCCCATTGGATACCATGCATCTGGACCACGTTGGACCATTAACGGAGACCAGGAAACAGTACAATTATATTCTTACAGTAATTGATGCTTTCACTAAATTTGTATGGTTGTTCCCTACAAAGAGCACGTCTAGTGCAGAGACACTGAATAAATTAAGAATACACCAGCAAATATTTGGAAATCCCAGAAGAATTATAACAGATCGGGGAACAGCGTTCACCAGTCACGATTTCCGATTTTATTTATCTTATCTAGCAAATTTTATTGCGCAAATTGACGTCCACAATCTACTCGCACTTTGTTAACATTCACTGCGAGTTGACTGGCAAGTTTAACTAGCTAAAACTATTGAAACATCAACTGTTGCATTAAAAATTGCCAGTGAATATTACATAAAAAAGTAAAATGTCCTTTAAATAATTAAGAGCTTTCCTGCAGTCATTATAATGACGTATTTTCAATGGAAGCAAATAGGGTCCAGCAAAAGTTGTTCAAACCCATTAGCCCTCGTTAGCCTGGTCTGTATCCAACTATAAAGTTGGGCACACAACGCGGCACGTTACGTTGCTTCTCTAAAACACTCTAATTTAGTAAATCTACGTACACATGACAAATACGTGGCAACACTGATTATGTCAATACGCTGCTAGCTTGATGCGACAGCGAGCTAGGATATAGAATAAGAATAAATTTAACGAATAAATATTTTTAAGCTTTCTTGAATTTTCGAATTTGGAACGTAAAGGGAGGGTTAGACGGCAGTTTCGTCATTAGAGGAAATTATAAAATTGTTTCCAGTAAACACGCACATTCATTTAAATATGTTTTTTTTTTTCTTCGCAACGCCCGCGGTAAAGTGATATTGGTGAAATTTTACCATACTTAATTGCCTTAGATTTATTCGATGATATTGAACCAAGGTTCAATTTTTAATAAAGATTAGGTACTCTCGTCTGTTTATTTTGAGGCGGTCTTTTACAAGATATCTATAGCAACTAATGTCAAGAAAAACTTCTTTTATTTGGTCCTCGACTGTAGCTGTCAGATATTTTACTCCTAAAATCAAGTGTTTTACACAAACCCGCCCCAATTGAACCTCACTTGACCTAAAGGACATTTCACATTTCCCTAAAACCTTTATGATACTGTCACTACAGTTCTACCAAACTTCAGAATTCGAACAAGTACTAACATTACGAAGACTCAAGGGCGTGACAGTTTCATTTCTAAAAAACGGTTCTTCACGACTGTTGTTGAAAAAGCTTTTTTCCCTTTTCGTCATCAAAAATAAGGGCAAGGCATTCTCTTATTTATACAATTACAATTACCTGCCACTTGCGTTTTTTTTGCTTTTTTATAATAAGATATCTTTTTAAAGATGGACGCTATTTTCTTTTACGTTATTATGAATTACGAATATACAAGGTGTTGTTTTGCATCATCGTCAAATTCAAGGATTTAACTATGCTACTGATTCTCGATACGAATCAATAATAAAATAAGTAGGTCTTTTTTGTCTAATTTTCGGAAATCGGCATGTGTGGGACACGTATTTTAAAACGCGGCCTGTTTGAAACCGCACTAGGCTGTATCTGCCCTTTTACACATACATAAAAACGCGGCCGCTTATACGATACCATAGCGCGTTTCTGTTCTTTGAAAGTGATGTATTCTGAAATACTGTCAAACTTAAATAACTAAAAAACAAGTATGTATTCATTATTTATAAGGGATCGTAATTTTATTTGATTATTTATCACAGTCTTTCATAACAGCCCCCTGAAATTTGATGAGGATGCAAAACAACAACTTGTATTGTGGATAAACATTATTATTGTGCAAATCTTTTATAGAATTTGTGCTTCGATTAACATCGTAATATCTGTTTATTTGATTTAGGGACTACAAGAATTTTAATAGAAACTTACTGTATTCATTTAACTTAAAGCTTAGTCAGAGTACTCGTTAGTTGTAATTAGTACAACATTTTTAACCCCACGGAACGGGTTAATGACCCAATAAGGACTTTGTTGGAATGCAGAAGGTCCTTAAAAATGGCCTCATTAAACCGAGTTGAATTCCAATTTAGGTGCTCCCAATCATTATGTTGAGGTTAGGAATCATTAAAAACTGGAATTTCTTCGTTAAGGAAGCAGCAAAACTCCTCAAGAATGCGCAAATAATTAGAAAGAGGAGTCGAATTATTATTAATTGACTATGGTGAAAACTGATAGCAATTCATATTTCACGAAAAATATTAAAAACATAAACAAACTATTTGTTGTTTACATAAAGTACCAATTAGCAATTAATATTATGTAATTTGTTTACTAGCAACACTTTAATATCTACCAATCTTTATACCAAAAAAGAAAATGCACAAAAAAACTTACTGGTCGAAATGTTAACCACCTTTTTATAATTCGTTTAAAAATAACGTTCCGCGTTCCACTTTTAAAATTATGTGACACTTACGTGGATATTAAAAGATGATGGAATAGACTTTAATGTATTGAAAAATAATAATAATAAAGTTATAGAATGGAACTGGGCCGTGTAAATAGCTTATAAAAATATCAATTTCTGCTCTCCTAGTCTTTTAATATAAAATAATAAGAGGCCACGTGTCAAGCTCTTAAATAAAAATTCCTTAGTCCACATTTTATAGGAGAGTTGAGTGCTAATAATAAGTCTAGACACTTTCATGTCTAATATATTTTTGTTATTGTTATTGCGTTAGGTAATTGTTTGTATCAGGCCACTTGGTACGGAATCTACAGCGCCATTTTGAATGCATTAAGCTCTGGACAAACTGAAGCGAATCCCACGCGGGATGCGAGACATAAATCGCGCCCCCGCGCCGGTTGTATCAACTGACTTGCATGGAGGTGTTTGACGCGTGACTTTCTAATCATTAAACAGTGGTGTCCTGTGTACCGTGCGGGATTCGCCTCTGGCCACGTCCTAACCAAGGTGATCGTCGTGCGACGAACCCGCGGGCAGTTGCGTAACACAATAACAATCAAATATTCATTGCGTTATTTACGTTGTTGAGCAGACAAATTCGAACATATAATGAAGCAATGGATTAGCAACAAAGTGACATTCAACCTTAGGATGGTGAAACCATTACGAGGTTAATTATCCTACTTAGTATTCAAATAATAATAAAAAAGAGGAAATTAATTTAATATTTTCAATAAACAATAACACTTCAGATTGAAAAACACATTGAAGTTGACCGTTGACCTTCAAAAGCTTCAACTTTCACATTTTACTCGATTACGAGTTCGTTTGGAGAATCGAATAAAATATTCTATCGAATTAGGACAGGCAAACTCGAGTGAAAGTTCAAACAAGATCTAGAAACGAATAAAGTGGGATCAATCAAGAATAAATTAGTTTTCGATTAGATTTGATTTTTCAAGAATATTCTTACGTTTTTTTTACTGCGACGTTAAAATATTTGTTCAAATAATTTACTATTTTTCTCGGTATACTTCTCCTGATTATTTTTGTCAAAGAACTTTCCTCCTTGAAACAACTCTTAGATGAAACCTAATAAGTAGTTGCTTTTGTTTCGAAAAAGAAAACCAGTCTCCTTGAAAGAGCAAAATGGAGAGCATTCAGGACTAGACCCAACGAGAAAAAAAAAATGTTCAAGCGACTTTCCCCTCGTTCAATACATTAACAACACAAAAGAGGGTGTGTGCTTATCCACACCATAGAAGTGAAATCTTAGAGTAAACGTGGCTGATGATAGCTGAAGCCGAGTATACCCGATTCAGCGTCACCGACCGACTGGAGCCGAGCATACCCGATTCAGCGACTGGAGTCGAGTATACCGGATTCAGCGTCACCGAGCGACTGGAGCCGAGTATACCCGATTCAGCGACTGGAGTCGAGTATACCCGATTCAGCGTCACCAACCGACTGGACCCGAGTATACCCGATTCAGCGTCGTATTCAGTTTTTGATTACAAGACATAACTATGAAGGTTTCTTATCTGTGCAGGAAATGTACGTACAAAACAATAAATAACTGAAAATAAAATTCACAGAGCCTTACGATCTGTAATTCAATTAGGAAAGGCGATACTGCTGTGATTAACCCTCCCTTCACGTACGCACTTTACCTCGGGAAAGTACCGGTTTTGTTGCCAACACCGCTCTTGTAAAAATACAATTACCCGAGATTGCTTTCCGAGAGGTTTTCCGCGTCCAATCTTTCCCACAGTAAAGGACGAGTGCATTGTAGTGTTAAACCGAGGCTTTGAAACAAGCGACGATCAAGCCCGATAAATTTGCATTTATTAGACATAAATGGGCTCTTATAATCCAGTGTGCATTTTGACAGTAAACATTTGAATTTGGAATCAAGTTTTTTTTTTCTAACTGGTTCCTAAAACAAGGGTAATAACTAACATACAGACCTTGTAAGCTTATTTCGATTGTAGATACATTGGTTAGCAATTTTTAGCATTGAGTATAATAGAATAACAATACTATACTATACAATACCTATTATATAATAATAATAGGTCTCGTTAAGGACATTTTCTAGTCTTCCTGGTGACCAAAGTATCTGCGACTGACAAAAGTAAAAGGAAAAAAAACATATAAGTTTTCTAAGAAAAATGAGACGCATTTTAGAGTTTTTTTATTTTTATTTTCTCTATGTTAGTTATTCCTTGAGTTACTTATTCTATCACTTGTTTCAAAGCCGCTTTGCCAGCGGTTGTATGTCTGTCGCTGAAGACTAACAGAATTAACAGAGGTTGTATGTGTGGTAGCACGCAAGGAGGCCCCAAATTTCTGCCGCGTCGCGGGCTCAAATCCCGCCTGCTGCAGTTCAGGTCCAATCGAGGGTATGTCTCATTACGCCACGCGACTGGTCAGATCATAAACAGTAAACTTTTTTTAAATCCCAGCCAGTACCTATTTGAATTAAGAAAGCTGTTCTTATTTGATTTGAGAACACAAACTGCGAGTTGACGTTTTGATTTTATCTTATCCTGAAAGTTTTATTTACCGGGACCGTGTTTCGCTGTTTGGTTTCCCGAAATTATGCAAAAGTTATCTTAATTAAACCGAGGACATGGAAGTAACAGAATTTGTTGTTCATCACTTAAGATTCATTGGGGACAATCTTGGGGCGTTTTATGAAGTGGGACACAAATATCGGCTCTTAATTTGAATTTGAGTTTTACACTTATGACTGTAGGTAAAGGTCATAGTTTCAATATTTTTAATTAATACCAACATAAAATTAGTTTCCTTTTTCGATGGCAAAATAATACAATGTGAAATTTCAATGAGCATAAACCAAGGCTTAATAATGTGTTTAATTTTGGGCTTAGAAGATCCGTGCATGGCATACCTACTTGTCCGCCATTCCGTTTGCATTAATATCAACTATCGATTTACATATATAGACTTCAAAAGTGGCCGAAATTTTGAAAAAAAAAAACAAAATGGTGCTGCAGTAGGTACGTATGCCAGATTTCATATAAAAATCTTTAATCCCCTTTAAGAAATTAGTCCGTTAGTCCTTATTATAATGTCTTTGTGCTCTTGTTGACTTCACAAGAAAATATACACATAACGTCTTAAACAACAACTTTCAAAAACAACACGTCAAAATTGAGTCTAAAATGAAGCCTGGATTTGTTGATTAAAACTTTTTCACAAATGTTACAAGTTGCTTCAAGTTAAGATTACATCTTACTTTTACTAACTTGTACTGCTTTTACTGTAAATTATAACAATGTCGAAACTTTGATAAACACAATTTTGGATATTACCGCTTTAAGTTTATAATGGTACACACGGCTACACGTCAAGCTATACAAAACCAGTTTGTCTTGGCCTCACTTTGTATGATATTTTCTCACAATGAACGGTCAGCTAATACTGGTTTTGCATAGCTTGATGTGTAGCCGTGTGTACTCACTTAGTGCTATCAAATTATATAGCAAACAAGGTGCCTTTTAAAGTTTTTATCGGGCTAAAATCTTTGATAAACTACAGTGTTTTGATGAAAACTTTCAAGGATAACTTTAAATTAATAAAATTTTCTATACCGAATTTCGGCCATAGCGACCAATGTCAGCGGAGACATTATTTATTTATTTTTATTATAGTGCACAAGTGTTTGCGCAGACATAGGTGTACTTTCTCTTCCCTCGTTCTCATTGACCGATGAGACGGCAATCCAACGTGACCTGAGAGAGATCAGGTGCAGGACCATCGGCTTAACATGCTTTCCGAGGCATGGGGGTATCACACCGCCAACTTCCAAACTCCGAACTGTTACTAAGAAATTCCCAATTAAAAAAACCAATAACACTTTTGCCCGACCCGAGAATCAAACCCGAGGATAACTTTAACAAAAACACAACAACGATGATATTTATTAAACACCCCTACTCGTTTCAAAATAGACCTACAAACTTTCTCGTTCAAAATATAAACTATGCTCTAGATGATATTTTCTAAGCTAAGTCGTTTACAAAAGAAAGCATTATATTAAATCTTCAACACTCGACTTCACGATGAGCGCCATCTTGTTTCCACACAAAACCGTTCACTGAGTGACAGGCTCCTATTACCAATAATAGCACCCTGTGTATATCGTATTTCTGCACTCTCATCACATCACTTCCACATTGCGCACCCTGTATAAGCCCTTTCTATTTTCAAGAAATGTGTGATCCATATGATGGATCGGAAAGATATAAGAAAAGGAACATTTTGAAGATAACAAGCTGAATATTTATCCAATCTAGGTTCCTGAGAATTTGAAAATATTCGGACAAATCTGGAGCAAGAAAAGTCGTTTGAATTCATAAATTCAAATTACATTTCCGCAAATGAAATGGTTCAAATTACACACTTAAGCTCTGGTCAAACTGAGGCGAACCCTCTGCGGGATCATCATCTGCCTAGCCTTTTCCAAACTAAGTTGGGGTCGGCTTCCAGTCTAACCGGATGCAGCTGAATACTGGTGTTTTACATGGAGCGACTGCCTATCTGAACTCCACAACCCAGTTACTAGGTATCAAATCCTCTGCGGGATGAAATTCACTCGCGCCAATTGTGTAAGCTAATTTGTATGGAGGTGTTAAATTCAAGCTGACGCGAACAGCGCGTGACTTCCTAATCATTAAAACAAATGACGCACGCAGTCGCGACCCGCATCCCGCGTAGGATTCGCCTCGATGTGGCCAGAGCTTTAGACGACTCGTCCAGTCTGGATCAACTGTATATTTTTCTAGAACTCATTAATACAGCTACATGAGTTCTACGAAGAAAATAAGATAAATAACACAACTTACTCTTATGACATGAACTAATTATGGCTATTTTTTCGCGGACTTGAGGCGATGGTGTTGCCAGATGAGATAACAAAATGGAGAAAACATTTATTAAGACTTGAATGTATCAATGTTTCGGGTATTCTTTGCGCCGATATTGGTGAGGCTTGTGGCTAAGTAATAACAGCCGCGCGGGTCGATCAATCAGGTTAAGCTACGCATGCCGTGATTGGTCCTTGGTGGGTGACCATCTTTACATATCAAGACCCCTCCGTGCCTCGGAATGCACGTTAAGCCGTTGGTCCCGGCTGTCATTTGTGGATCTTTGGCAGTCGTTACGGGTCGTCAAAAGCCCGAAAGTTTGTCAACCTTAACAAGGGTATCGTATTGCCCAGTAACTGTGTTGTAGAGGCCAGATAGGCAGTCGCTTCATGTAAAATACTGGTATTCAGCTGCATTTGGGGAGACTGGAAGCTGACCTCAACCTAGTTGGTAAAAGGCTAGGCAGATGATAAATAATTAAGAACTTGTAGCGCAATCAAAGCACAGTTTGAGCGACCACATGACGTGATTTTATATCATGTTCAAAACGTAAATGTTACGTAACGTTTACGGTAAAATGTTTTATAATATAATAAAATATTCTTGTATGTAAAGTTCGCACTTAAAAAGATAACCTAATTCCAGTAAATATTGCTCCATAATATGATTGAGTACGCTGGAGAAAGGACATATTTATGTGATCAACTTAAGTACGAGTAAATATAGTTCATGGCAGTATATTTTAGGAAAAAATGAGATGGAAGAAATAATGAAATGGATGATGAAAGTGTTATTTTGTCTGAGAATGATTGTTGGGAATCGAACCCATCGAGCGCGCGGCGTGCACGCGCAGACAGCGTGATCAGCGCGTCATGGGGCAGCTTGTGTAAGGTTGCCAAAAATTCCATCAATGGTTTAATGCTGTCTGATCTACAAATATAAACTTTCCCGGACAAACAATTAATAATTTAAGAGTATCGACCATCGCGGTGGAGTCCGTTGAAGCAAGTGGTCATCGGGCCGCGCCACGCCTCAGCTTGCCGATGACGAGCTGATGACGCTGCCTGCGCGTGTAGGCCGCGCGCAAGATGTTGTGTTGGGTTCGATTCCCAACAATGATGATATTTCTAATTAATTTAACATTATTTCTGAGATTTTTTGGTTCTTTAAACTTGGCAGTAGCGTGATTGAACGATTATGAAATCGTAGACCAATCTATTTGTCATACCTTCTTAGGCCGCTTATCCAACGTCAATGTCAAAGGGACTTCAACGAGAACGAGATGACAAGTATACAACGTGGCGCAACAATGGCGACATTAATTCAACACACGGGTAGGGCTAGTGGCCAGTAATCATAAAAATTATAACAACATAAAAAAAATCGTAACTTGAAAACTTCCACCTGCGCCGCTCGCTGACATAGGGCTCTCTCTCTTTCCTTCAATTCGCCTTCTCTTTGCACATTATTTGTTTTAATTACATTGATGCGATGTTATGATCCGTGACCCCGGCAAATTACCCCTGCGCTACAGTTCTTTAAGTCAGATTGCTCTAAGATGCTATTTTAGAAAATTGTTAATAAATAAATAAATATTAATGTTTAATTAAATTAACATATATTCATAAAACTAAAACGCGAAACCGTATACGTGTGTTAAATTAATGTCGCCATTAAAGCGCCACGCTGTATAAAATAGGAGGGGAAAGAATATATAATAATATATATAAATTACTATAAGTATAAGTTTCGATCCCGTGGGAATATCGGGATAAAAAGTGTCTTATGTGTTAATCCTAGTTATAAACTATCTGTGTGCCAAATTTCATCCAAATCCGTTCAGTTGTTGTTGTTCAGTTTTTGCGTGAAAGAGTAACAAACATCCATCCGTCCACACAAACTTTCACGTTTATAATATTAATAGGATAACGGATAAAATGAAAAGACGCAGCAAAGTTTCCTTTTGTTTTCCTCTTCAAGGCTAAGTAATTCTTACCTAAACGTTTACTTTTTCTCAAGTATTACACAGTAACTTAGCGTTTGAAAAACATTTTTCCTTCGACCATAACAGTCTTCTCTACGCCTCGACGCGTTGTACCGAAGTAACACTAATACATACATCACTTTTATTTTACAAGTTTCATCCAATTTTCACAGTGGAGTAAACATAGATTTGCTTACACTTCTTTCGGTGTTTCGGTAAACCGAATAAGGTAAAGCAATCGAATATAGAACGTATATTTTCTTTTCTTTTATTTATACGTATTTTTGTTTTCCGAAACGAAGCCACGTTTCAGACGGCGTTAACGATTCTAAGAGAACCTTCAGATTGTTTTTTTTTTATTAATTGTATAGCTTTTTCGAATTAGATAGCCGTCCTTTGAAGTCAAAACTGTTGTTGGCGGAAACCAGTTTCTTTTTCCAACAACGATTTATACGAGTAGTTAGTTTAAAAAAAATCAATTATTACTTATTGTAAAAACGAAATTTAAGCTTATTGAGGAATAAAAATACGAAATGTAAAGCTCTTGCATTTTTATATTTTCAATTTATCTAACAATTCCCAAACCTTTCGAACCTGAACATAGTACTGAAGATACTTCTTGCACAATGCACATCTTCCATTTAGTTAAAAGCAAAACTCCCTTAAGTCCACAACACGTAAAAATATTGACATAACACGAAAATACTTTCTACTTTTCAAGAGACATCTCTCGGTATCATTGCCTCTCTAATACACTACGTTCCACACCACTCTGCAGACGAAATCGATTTAAATCACATGTCTGCCAGTAAACCGAGTGACATGACTGTCTGTTCAAGATTTCAGGGAGCTAATCGACAATACGCGTTCAGTATTCGCCTCTCATTTGATATGAATTCGGTTTAGAAAAGTGTTTTTCTTCATTTTTGACGACTTTGGCGAAACTGATTTGAGATAAAATTTTGCTACATTTTCGTAGCAGCGAGCTACGAAAGGTCTACGAAGTGCTACGAGGTGCTACGAGGTGCTACGATTTTCTTAATTTACATTGCAAAACAGAAACTAGTACAATCTATGTCTTCAACATAATTTAAAGAATAAAAAAAATGCTTTGTTCTTAGCTGTCTAAAGATGATATGATTAATTACCAAGACATTACTTAGCACTAACTTTGAACTAAACGAAGCTGAAGCAAAATGCTTTTGTTTGTCATTTTGTTACTATGCAAGAACTTATAATTAGTTCATTTATTTTCCTAGACAGAAGTTTGTTAATATATTTTTAATTTAATTTTGCGGTTAGTGTTAGAAGCAAGGCAATCTATATACCTATGAAACTTTAATTATTATGAAGAAGTTAAAGCAAGTGACATCTTGACAAGGAAAACTTATCGATACAAAGTTAATTATGAATTAATACGAAACGAAGTTTATCTGTGCTTGCAAAAAAAATCATCGACAAGGCATTCATTTCATTTTTAAAGAATAATCTTTATGAGAAGCTATCATTTTCTGAATCTCCAAAATCTTAAGTTTAACAAGGTCAAAAAATTAATGGCTTACCCCAAAATTGCCAGGTATAATACGATTGGACATCGATAAATCAGTGGAAGCGAAGGAGCCTCTCTATAAATAACCACAGGTCAAACTGTCCGAAGTATCTGCCTTCTATGTCTGATTTATGTCATCCCTAGGCCGCCCTTAGATTTGGCTATAAAACACCTTTTTGAGACAGGTTAAGCGTCATCGGTAGGGCAAAGAGTTATGCAGCTTCTTGATTTAGTTACTTAATCGTTTTCCACTCGAAATTACTGTTATAGGTTTTGGTGGAAAGTTTGCTAAGAAGTTGATGACGTAAGCCAAGGGTGATGCCCTCAAATAAAATCAAGAGATGGGACCGTGGGTGCGTAGATTTTTAATATGACCACAATTTTCTCCCACAATCAGTTAACTAATTTAACAAGAAAACAATGTTTTATACACAAGAGTAAACATTCAGTATATGTATTATGATTACAACATAATATTACTCAATACTCAATATATTTTTCTAATTGGGGTGTTTGGTGGTGTGCGTTAATTTCGGAGCATGTAGTAGATTTATATATAACTGCCACATTATCACTTCAGATGTCGCTACTGTTGGGTATTTCTTTGTATTCGATCAGAGGGGCAATTCTCGTAATTCTAAGAACGTTCACAGTCTGATCTCAGTGTCAATCTGTCAAAAAATACTTCTAATTTCCCTACATTTTGACAAGTTTTTGACATTTGTTTGTCGCCGAGATGAGACTGCGACTAGATTTTGAACGTTTTAAATTACGATAATTATTATTGACCTTCTGAACAATAACAGAAACAACATAATTGTGACGGTGGTGACGGTTCAGAAAAACTCAACAGTGCTGCCAACTCTCGAGCGAACTTTCAGTTATTAACCCCATTGGCATTGCAAATGAGGTTTTGATTGTAATTTTTTTTATCAATGATAATTTTGTTAATCTCAAAATTAACATCAGTCTACAGCATTTCACTGCTAGACATAGGCCTCTCCAATTAAATGCCACGAAACTCAATCCTGGACCAGTCCCATCCATTCATTCCTAAATAACATCAGTTACCTGACTCAAGTCTTGTACGAATTGCGTAACATGAAAGGAAATACATAAATACCTTAGGGGCAATTCTCGTATTTATAAGAACGTTCACAGTCTGATCTCAGTCTCAATCTGTCAAAAATACCTTTAATTTCCCTACATTTTTGACAAGTTTTTGACATTGATTGATGCTGAGATGTGTGACTTGAATTTGGACGTTTTTTTAGTACGAGAATTGGATTTCTGATCTTATTGCCAGCCACAAGATTTTAGTCGACCTTAAACGGAACACATTTTCACATAAATTAATGCACAATAAGAAAGTCAATTTAAAGTCCCTCGTCAGACTAAGCTCTGAAATGACGCTCCTAATTTCGACTAAGCTATTAAAATGTCAACAACTTCAGCCATACGCAACTTGAACAAGGCAAACTAAAACTTCTCTCTTATGTAGTTCATAATCTCCTTGTCACACCAGCAGAAAGTTAAATTAAATCATATTTAATCATCTATACGTACAGACGCCAGCACATCAAGCTACTACAATATGTCAAAGTGTGCGGGCGTCTGTACAACCTGTTTCAGAACCTAAATGCAAGTTTGCGACTTTAAGTCAGTGTATAGACACGACATTTTCTTGGATGAGAACACGACGTCCTTTGGCAAAACTTATATGTGATTAAACGCATGGACATAGTACATACACAAATTCAGGCTTAACTTTATATGGACAAAAACGAACAGAAACTTCGACACAGACGCGCTCTGGCAGTAAGGCTGTGCATTCTGGAAGTAGAAAACTTTGCAAATTAATAATAATAATATCCCTGGACATTTCACACAGCGCCATCTAGTCCCAAGCTAAGCAACCTAATGCTTGTGTTATGGTAACAAGATGGCTGATAAACTACTTATATACATTTTTTTTTTTGTAAATACATACATATTATAGATAGAAAAACACCCAGACTCGGAACAAATACATGTAGGTCATACAAATATTTGTTCCGTGCGGGAATCGAACCCGCGACACGCAGCGCAGCAGTCAATCGCTTAACCACTGCGCCAACCGTGCCGTCAATTAATTAAACAATATTAATTAATTAATATTACTTTTTAATTTCTATCTCTGTGCTGCACTAAAATGTTGATTATGAATTGCAATCAAAACAGCGAAATAATTGACAGCTATTAGGTTCGTGTTACAGAACCTCACTCAAGACTCGAACTGACTTAAAACTTGTTAAGAGCCATTTGATTGGTTGAAACTAGTTTCAAGTAATGCTTGAGTTTTGAGTGAGGTTCTGTAATACGGGACTTAGTGACGTTGCCAACTTTCAAAATGCAGCCTCTTAATTTGTACAATAAATACGCACTAAAAACGCGCGTCTTCATCAACACAAACACGTGTGTTGAACACGAGTTTTTTCCTATAATATCGTCATCGGGGGTCGTCGTTATCTGCAAATACCCTAACATCTTCTTTACGAAGCCACGTATGTTCTAAAAGAGAATTTTATTCATCTCTTAATCTCCTTTAAAGGGCGCTACTGCTCAGTAAATTTCACCGGGCTAAACTGAATACGCCAAGCGTAATAGATATCTAGGTATCATCGTTGAATTGGTCTGGAGCCTTCTACCGTGAATTACGCTTCTTACACTTTTCAAATGGGATTTCAAGAGGTATTTACGTGATATTGATAAGGTCTAGAGAAGGCTAAAATATTGTACTTGACATTGCAAAGATACAAGTGATGTTAAGTACACTTTAAATCGAGACATACCTAGTAAAGGACTTCGTTGGTTTTTGTATCGATACAAACGTGGGCTGAAGTAATTTTTATTAGTTACTAGCTGACCCGGCAAACGTTGTTTTGCCATATAAATTATTTCTAGCTGCCCGGCGTTACTTCGTTCGCTTGTCCTACCCCCTACCCTACCCCTACCCTATTTCTACCCTACTCCTAAACTACTCCTACCCTACTCCTACCCTATTCCTAACCTACTTCTACTCTAGTCTTAACCTACTCCTACCCTACTTCTACCCTAGTCCTACCCATTAAAATATACACACAAAATTTCATCCAAATCGGCACAGCCGTTCTCGAGTTTTAGCGAGACAAACGAACGCAATTGATTTTTATATATATAGATAGATTTATACATTATTATTATTACAGCAGTAGTGGCCCAGTGGTAACGGCTACGACTTACGAGTTGTAGGTCGTGGGTTCAAACCCAGGCAGGGGCTTTACTTTGTGTAAATTATTTCATCACCGCTGCTCTCAAAACGGTGAAGGAAAACATCGTGAGGAAACCAGCATGTCCTAGAACTAAAAACTCAAAAACATGTGACATCTACCAACCCGCACTGGGCCCGCGTGGTGTATTACAGCCCACTGCCTCTCGAAGAGAGGAGGCCTGTGTCCCAGCAGTCAAACCACCGTTCCCGTTCCGTTCACCGTGCACCGTTTTGAAAGTAGTGGTGATGGAATAATTTACAAAAAGTAAAGCGCCTGTCTGGGTTCGAACCTGCGACCCACAACTCGTAGGTCGCTGCCGTTACCACTGAGCCATCGCCACTCTTTGCCGTACTTCATCATATTGAACGACCTAAAACTTTAATAAAATTGACAACAGACTTCCATATCTGTCCGAATTGCTAAATGACTTAGAAAATAAGATTGAATGAAGATACCTTTACAAATGGACTCAAAGTTTGTCTGAATCTAACGACGCAACTTATAGTTGATACAGAATTCGGCACCAGTTCGAATTAGTCCATTTCACGACTCGTTGTATCGGAAAATTGTTTTTTCCAATGATAATTTAGCACTTCTGTCCTAGAGGCATGACGTTTTAATTGTTTGAATGTTGGTTGTGTATCTCCCAACTTATATAATTAAGTTGCACAGAGCAGCGGGAAAAAGTGTTTTTGAGGTATAGTGCGAGAATACTTAGGGGTGATTTTTCCAACACTATAATTTTATATGAGAAATAATTTTTTTGACAATTCTTCCATACAAAAACTGTCAGACGTCAATTTTATTCCATGGATAAAAATTATCTGTCGATTGAAAAATCAGCCCTAAGAGTAATTTTGAATAAAAAATTGTTTTTTGCAAAATAAACTGTATAATGATATTGGGTATTATAAAACCACATACAACATTGTATCTAAAGGAGAAAAACACAGAAGATAGTCCAGAAAGAACAATTACTAGACGCTTTCTAGCCAAAACGGAATAAATTAATCTAGCTAAAATCCTCGTCGAGCTTACCCACGAAATCGATAACAACAGCCGATTACACAACCTTCCACTTAGACCATTACTAAACGTCTAAAATGGAATTCCATGGCGTGAGAGGAAGACTAAAAACAAAAAACGATCTGCCCGGTGTTTCCCTTTCTGTCTTGTTAGAAAGCGAGCTTTAATTACTGCGATACCTCTCGACTGTTGACGTTAGACCCGACGATCCAACATATCTCAAACGTTGGGGCCAAAGTTGGGTGAAAATTCTTACCTACTACTAAAATACCTTTACGGATGTTGGTCCTACTACTGTTGGTTTCAAAGGCGCCAAACATCGTTAGTCTGTGGCATGTTTAATTTTCCATAGAGTTTTCACGTCAAATTCGAATTCCAAACGTTCTGTTAACTTTCGTTCCTGGCCGTTCCGATTTGAATTTCGAATTTAGTCAAATGTTGTATTGTGAAATTTGAATTTGGTAACTGGTGCGTTCTGATTTATATTTGAAACGTTTTATGTCATTCACATTTAGGTAGATTTTATAATCTACATAATGAGTTATGATTATTGTTGTTGTTAACTTAAAACACTAAAAAAGGACATTAGCATTGTGTTTATCTAATTCTAAAAAGTAAATAGGTATATAAACAGGAAATTGAGGAAATCTCTTAATTGTAAAAGTTAAAGTTATCGAAACTTTACCCAATTTCCCTCCTTTAGATAAAATTTTACTGTTATTCCGTGTTAGATCATTCAAATCGGTAATAAGTTAGATAAAATATTTCTACGAAATGTATAAAGTTTTTTTTCTTCATATTGTTAGCTGATTTTCTTTCAAAAGGGGAATATCCTTGTGCGTAGTACGACTGAGCCGCAGCTTAAATTAATCTTTCAATTAATTTTGTCTTTAGAAAATATCACAGTATCTTCCCTCAATCGGTGTAGTATTACGGAAAAAGACACCAAATTGGGATGATACAAAATATCGGAAAAGCTGGATTTATTTCCTTTCTTTACGGAAAAGATCTCTGAAGAAAATCTTTGGAAGAAAGTTGTTACCTATTTACATTTTCGATACAATTACTTCGTGTTTGACATCTCGAAACTTTCTTCAAAATAATGACGTCGATAATTAACTTTAGAACTTCTAAACCAAATAAATTTTAATGAAACACGCGTAGCGGTTACTCATAGACTAACTTTTATTTTTATACATTCTAAGTAGATGGATACACGATTATGCATTAACCATAACTTTCACTCATTACATAAGAGATGGCGCTGGTTACTACTACTAGCGCAATCTTAAATGCATTAATTTGAACTAACAAATCTAAGGCTAATATATTTACGACTCCTTAAACTCGAAAAGGTTTGAGAGATTTACAAGCACGTATTTTGGTTACCAAATTCCTTTCAAGTCTCCGCATAACAAGCACTTATGATAATTTTATGATAACAAACACTTTTATTAAACATCATTATGATCTGACCAATCGCAGGCTTTCGTAAAACGTAAACACTTTATATAAATTACACCATTTTCATATAAATATAATCTATAAAAATGTTTTCTTACGACATGTGTTTTGTGGACAGTGTTTACTGCATGCGAATATAGCCCATATTTTAAAGGCAATACGGACGGAAGTAAAGCATTATAGCGACTTATATTGCATCGCTGAGCATACGCAATAACACGTTTTATTGCACGGAAACGATTCTAACAGCTTCACCACTATGCGGTGGTAAGGATTTAACTGAAGTTTTCGCACACAATTATTTGCAAAGCACACCAAATTTATTGTAGGTTTGTCGTGTTTATAAGGTTTTTACGAGAACAAACAAAGTATTCAAATAACGCTTAGGGTCCTATCTTACTAAGACATCAGTGGCGCCGCTACAATTGTCGCGCTGACATAAAATATATGGTTGGCTACGCAACCGATTGGACGCCTGGTGAGATACCTACCATAAAGCTGTATATACAGGTTGCCAGGCACATCGACGCGCATACTGTTACCATGGATTCGGTACATGATTCTGAAACCCGTGCGTTGAAATAGTACGTAGGTCAAAATGTATGGAACAGCAAATTTTTTTAATAAAAAACAATTGCTGTTCCATACATTTTGACCGCGTAGATATTGCACTTTTCTATGACACAGCTGATTTTATTTTTGATAACCAACGGTACCTAATTTTCTACACTAGGGGATCTAGAATCATGTGCTGAATTCATGGTTACCTTTTGCGCATCGATATCCCTGCCACCTATATTTTGCTGGCACTGGCTGGGTGACCATGGTTGCGCCACCATGTTGCCCTAGCGAGATATAAGCCTTAGTCTCAGAAATAAGGAGGCAACCGAGCAAGATATTCGAGCTACGCACTAGAACACCAAATGGTTTGTAATTCCGTCGTACTTTACGGCACTACATATAAATTTCTCCGTTCATTAATTCGACATAAACACTGTCTCAAACACGTTGTTGGAGGAACGCAGCCAGTGTGGAGCGTAATAAAAATAAAAATGGCGAAGGCAGAAATTTGGAGGCTGTTCGCTTCGCAGCGACAAACATCGGACGACTATTTAATGTTACTAGTTTCTTCATCATTAACTGTATTTCTTTTATTTGTTACTTTTATTTATTAAATCACTCATCGATGTCGTACAACGGGTTTAGAAAGTTTTCGAACAGCCTTCACTGATTCCGCCATTTTGTGAACCGTGTCGCTTATTTTCTCCGTTATTATTGCTTTTGGGGTGTTTTGTACTATCGCAACTGTTCGAAAACTTTGCACTGTTTTATATTTTGTTTGTTGTTTTAGTTTCAAACTTCATTGTAGTTGGTTGTTGGTGAATAGTACCTGACTATTTGATTTCCGTGTCTTTTTATTTTTATTTTACTGTAGCAAGACGGTTTTAATTTGTATTTAGACACCTCAATTTTATTTTCAAACACCGTTTTAAATGCAATGTTTAACATTAAATTTATTATTTAAGTAACACAATTTTTGCCAGTAACTAAAGATAAACGTGAACATTCTCCCTCAGGTACATTTTCACAATAGTGAGCTATTTGATTGGCGTGTTCATATTCGCCACTATAGTGGGGCAAGTCGGGAATGTCATCACCAACAGGAATGCCAACAGACTGGAGTTTGAACGGCTTCTGGATGGCGCCAAAACGTATATGAGACATCATAAGGTAAGTAGCAGACTAAGGCCCTTTGTATGCACGTTTTTCTTGCCGTGAAGAACTACGGTTAATTCCCTGTGTGTAGGCACAGTCGTCAGTGTCGTATGGATCGCTATGGAAGCTTGTTGACAGACTCGTTTTTTTACGGCGGGATATATAGGTACACCGTACCGTAAAGAAACCGTGCCGTGTACAAAGGGCCTAACCCCGTGGCCCTTAGCTACACGCCCAAACGACACTTATCTTGCGACAGCGACTACGGAATAAACAAATGAAAGAAGTTGTTTAGACCATGCCACGAGTCACCGCGACACGACTTGCGGAGCGGAGCGGAAAACAAGTGACGCGCGCGCGTCTCGCTTGACGCAAGTCGCAACGCTCGAAGCCCTGAGGGCCTAAGAGATATTCCTACTATCAATAAAGCAAGCAATATACGTGAAAGCCTCGTGTCAATCAATGCCATACATGTAGGTAAAAACAGAATCTATCGTGCCTAAGTAAATAGATATCAAAATGGATGATTATATTTTCAGGCCAATATTCATCAAATAAATTGGTGTTGTCAGTAATATAAGAAATCTAGAATACTATAAAAAGTTCTAAGTATCAAAGAATTACAGACTAAATTAAATAGACTTAAAAGGTAACTGTTGTAAGTCTATTTAATTTAGTCTGTAATTCTTTGATGGTGGATGAAAATGGTGTTGCGAAAATGTGATCCACAGACAAATGTCTGTGGATCACATTTTCGCGATCACAAACAATTTCTATCTAATCAAACTGTTGGTAATAAAAACCGTCAAATAAGGAATTCCTCCACTACAGAAATACTTTCTATGCATCCAAATTTCATTAAACAGCGACAAAACCACTCCCTCACCCTGAAATCGACTCTACTGCCTAATCCGCCAAGCTACCCAAAAGGCAGTGAACCAAAAAATCCCGTGTCAAATAACGAAGTAATACATTTCACAGGTGCCAGGTGGCATGAAGCGGCGGGTGCTGCGATGGTACGATTACTCCTGGTCCAGGGGGCGCATACAGGGGGGAGGGGACATCAACACGGCGCTGGGGCTACTGCCTGATAAACTGAAGACCGAACTCGCGCTGCATGTTAATTTGAGTGTGCTGAAGAAGGTACTGTACTGTAATTCGAAGACATGTGACATCTACCAACCCGCACTGGGCCCGCGTGGTAGATTATGGCCCATTCCCTCTCACCGAGAGGAGGCTTGTGTCCCAGCAGTGGGAACATTATAGGCTGATTATGAGTTATGATATGATGAAGAAGGTACTGTACAGATTAATATTAAATAACTAGTTTTTCTTATTTTATTGGAAAATCTTCTACATCATTTTTGGATTCACTTCATCGCCTCGTTCAATTTTAGGAAATAGTTTTTGATCTTCAAATTGCAATACTTGTTTATTTTTATTAACCTATCCCCACTGCTCGGCAAAGTTCTCCCCATATTTTTCCAATTTGCTTTCTGTTTAGCATTCTGCAAATCAGTCAGGAAATTCCTGAATTTGTTTATTAAAAACAACGAAGTACGTATTAGAATATTTTCCCAAATCAAATTTCAGTTTCTCTTTGCCCCAGGGGGAAAAGACGTAGATAAGTTTAAACACGTATTTCAGTTTCTGTAAAAAATCTGATTGCAACATTGCGAAATACGCCAGAATTTCTTATTAAGATTACAAAATCTCCCAATTTCTAGAAGCTTTCAGTGTTATTCAGCTTATTGACTTCGAAAAGCATGCAACGAAAAACAACAATTTAAGCTTATCATAAAAATACCCACTGTCTAATTATAGGCAACTCGTTAGCTACCTGGAAACAAGGGGTGACCTATATCCCTCAGTTGACTTCATGTCGCCTGAAGGTCAGAACACACTCAACAGTTCTTTAATTTCCAGTCTGCTATGTAAATGGGAATTCTCATAAAAGCTTTCTAACTAAGCCATCAAGTGTCTTTTTAAAAATACTTGAGTGTCACACTTGTGTTCAAGTTGATTTTGATTATTTAAATTACCTCTTTCAAGTTAATTGTGCTTTTGAAACCTCAAAAGCACACTTAACTTGAAAGAGGTAATTTAAATAATCATGAAGATTCTTTATAACCATAAAGGATCTTCATTCAACACATAATACCTAAACACTTAGAGGGTCGAACTAACTTTATTTTAATCAACAACCGGTTCAAACTTTGGACTCCAAACTAAACAGAAATTCAGGCCACACTTCGCAGAATGTTAGGAGACCATCTCCTTACATTCTGCGATGTGTGGCATGCGAATATAAAAATAATATTTTGTAGATTACAATTTATTTAGGATGTCAAAGTATCAGTCAATGTCAAAGTATAAAAGATTACAATTCAATAAGATTGTTAAAGTGGAGTTTAAGTAGTCGTTTATATTATAATAACTTCCATATCAAGTCTTAAAGTTTCTTCTTAAACCCATTTATGTAACTCTTAAAATGGTTTTGGAATATTCGGGCATATAACAGATGGATATGACAAACAAACCGACCCACCTGGTTTTCAATTAATCCACCAGTTTGCAGCACATAATATTCTTTATCTCGTTTTGTGTCACTTTCTCAAAGATCAGAGGGGCAATTCTCGTAATTTTAAGAACGTTCACAATCTGATCTCAGTCTCAATCTGTCAAAAACACCTCTAATTTCCCTACATTTTGACAAGTTTTTGACATTTGTTTGTCGCTGAGATGGGACTGCGATTAGATTTTGAACGTTTTAAATTACGAGAAGTGGCCTTCAGATTGCAAAGAGGTATTTTCAGTTGTCAATTTCTCATCAATACTCAATAGTTTAAAGTTATTCGTTAAATGTACCGATTCACAAACACTTCCTTGATACTGAATTACATTTTACAGGTAACAATATTCCAAGAATGCCAGCCGGAATTCTTACACGATCTCGTGTTGAAAATGAAAGCATACATATTCACTCCCGGAGATTCCATTTGTAGAAAAGGTAAGTCGTAAAAACGTGCAGAATGAAACCTTGTAAGATCCAACGTATTTCTTTTGGTAAAACACGAATGATGGAAACCAAAAGATGTACTAGTTTGAAAGTGCCTTTAATTTGTTTGAAAACAATTTGCGAGTTAAAATGTTATCAATGTAGAAATTAAACGAAATGTTTATTTATGTAAGTAGATTTTATAAGATACTTTTACAAGTCAACATTTTGTTGGTCTTTATTTTAAAATACTAGATGTCACTGGCATTGCCTAGCTGACTGGGCCTCAAGTCTGCTATTACAATAGTGTCAGAATGGTCTATCATTAATTTCATAATTTATTGTTGATTTTGACAAGTTAGGTAATCTACTAATATAATGGCGTCTTTATGACTTTCCAGTGGTCAACCACTAACACTTCATTGAAAGAAATGGCATAGAATGGTAATCTCGTACATAATGATAAATGAATGACTGACTTACATAAAACACTTGACTTGTATAAAACACTAATAAATAATATGTAAAAATATATATAAATGAAATCTGGCATAAATAAAGTAGTGGTAGTTTTTCGAAAATCATTTCTACTAACGGGTTTTATAATAAAGGCAATACGACAATGTCATTATGACATAATTCTATTACGATACCATTGACGGACCAATAATCGCCATTAAGAATTTAGCAGATTACGAACTTTAAGCAAAATGACAATGGGATGGGAATAGGATCGTGTTGGAATGACGAATTTATAAAAATAGCAGACTTGGGGCCCTGATCCCTGCGAAGAAATGCCGAATCAAACTCAGAGGTCTCTTTTAAAGTCCAAAAGAGCTCAACGACCCGTCACGCTACCATATCTGCAGGACATTTGCGTAGGCCATATACAAAATACTCAAGATTCACTCATAGGCTGTGTTGGGTTATCGTCAGATTAAATTAACGTAAAGTTTATGACTGATTTCTGTTTGGCGATGACGAAGGACTTTTGTTTAGATGACACGTTAATTTATGTTCTCCATGTTGACATACATTCACAACAATGGTTAAGCAATTTATACATACGAACCTATCAGATTTTCAACTCCATTCTCATCAGTCAGTGCTCTGCGTAACCCGACCTCTCTTCTACTTTGTAAGAGGGAAGAATATATCAGTAAAAAAGTTAAAAAAAATTTTTTTTCTTTCTGCGACTGTATCTAATATGGCGGAAGAATTCGCCTTGTAAAGTACAAAAGCCGACTACGACTGAAAATCCCACCAATTACCTTCTCTACAAAAAACATTACAAATTCGACACTTTGCACCCTTGCTTTGCTTGATGCGATGCCTTTTCACGACACATTTTATACTTTACTTCTATTTCCACTTCGATTCAGGTGAAGTCGCCCGTGAAATGTTTATAATAGCCGATGGCATACTGGAGGTGATATCAGAACAAGGTCGTGTGCTCACCACCATGAAAGCAGGGGACTTCTTCGGAGAGATCGGGATTTTAAACCTAGATGGACTGAACAAGTAAGTCTCTGGCAAATTATTCAGGTTTTAGATTCATATTTACTTTGCAAATACTTCTTTACGCAAATAATGAGAAAAAGATAAAATATTTACAAAATTATTTCATTAGTCTACAAACATTTTGAATAGCACGCCCGTTAACAGCATAGCATTTCAATGCCTTATGAATATGTAACTACATTCCAGGGGACTCTTTAATATTTATTCAAACTAAATAATTGAAGTAGCACTATTGCACCTCTCAGTCCTTTCAAATGTATTCAGGATGCTCAATTTGCATTCAATTTATGAAATAGTTATTTTAAATCTTCAACGCTATTTCAAACAAAAGTCTGTTCCTCAGTTTCTCCATTTTTGAAAATTATTCTTCTTTTTAGGCGTACAGCTGATGTTCGATCAGTAGGGTACTCCGAACTATTCTCATTATCTCGGGAAGATGTGCTAGCAGCAATGAAAGACTACCCTGAAGCCCAGGAAATTCTGCAGACCCTAGGAAGAAAGCGCCTACAAGAAGCTAAAAATATGTCCAAGAAACACAAAGGTAACAACCAGTGAGACTAACATTTTAAAGTTTGTATCCGGCTATGTCCTTAGCCAAGAGGCCACAGCAGGGTAACTATAAACTCCACCAAGGAAAAGGTAAATATGAATTTACTTATAAGGATCCTTTCAATTGACCCATAAACTAATTCTCAGTAGGAGGAAAAACAATTGAATCTCAAATCTTAACAATTTTCTCAAAATTTAAATAATATTAAGACTGAATTGGTAGTAAAGTTTATAAATAAGGAAACTATTAAAAATTTAGGGAGGAAGCACCGTCACGACCCAAAAACAGTTTCGAAGAAAGTTAAAGGTGAGAACCAATCAAATAATATTAAAAGATTTTTATTACCCAATGAGCTCGAAGCCATAAGGCCAGAGCGATTAAAATACGTTAGCAAAAAGGCAAAGGTAAACACGGAGTTAGTAATAACGTCACCACTCCTGAGGTCCCCAAAACTAATTACGAGTGGGAGGAAGCCAAATTGAAATTACACCAAAAAGGTTAATCATTTACAGAAAATTGGCATCCTATATTCAAGTATTCCTCAAAGTAATAAGATTCCCAAATCAAAGTATTTGTTTATTTATGCCTTACAATTTGCTAACAAGAAATCTAATTTCCGATATTCTAGAAGCAAAATGTTTAATTAACTGTCGTTTCTAGGCGAGATAAGCCCAGACAAGCTGTCTGGGGACGACAGTACATCTAAAAGGATCGTACATAAACTACGGAGCGACGTAAAGGTAAACATAGTTATTAAACATAGGGCCCGTTCGCACGTGCCACAACCACACCACATCGACAACACGTGGTCTGGCGCCAATTTGTATGAAAATTTATAGTTTATTCACACGGACCACAATCAACCGTGTGGGCAATACCTACCACATCACTGCTACGTCGCAGCCGCAACGCAACCACAACGATATGTCTGTCTGCAAACACGAGCCACAACGTAACCACATCGCAACTACTAGCGACAACACAACCGCAACGCAACTACAAGAAGCCGCAGCGACACTATTCACACGTAACCACTGCTTGCCCACATTTTGTCCCTGCGATGTGGACTGGTTGTGGTACCTGTGAACGGGCCCTAATAGTAGCAATCGATTAAGTATAGTCTTAGTAATTGCTTCACCACTCTTGATAACAATTCCCAGTAAATTTAAGCTTCAATAAGGTTAAAACATTCTAACTGTCACATAAGGCATTTACAAGACGTACTATTAATTTTTCATTAGGTCACAGTTTCATTAAAAAAGTAGAAAAGTGTTGTATCTAAAATAAACAATAACTAATAAAATAATAACCGGTTATGATCGTGCCTTACTAGCAAACCACCACCTTATTCAGGCGTCCATTTAAAAAAGTAGTTTAATTAATTATTTTTAATTACTTTATTCAAAAACATGATGTTAAAATGCAAGCTTGGCTCATATATTTTTTGAAAATAATATGTATATATTTATTGTAAGAAAAATTTCGAAAGTTTGACCTCATAAATAGTCAGTATTTAAAAGAATCGTCACGTGAAAATACTATTTGTTAACAGCCAACTATGATATTGATTTGATAGTTTGGAGTTGATTTGATAGTATAGATGGAGTGCCATCTATACCATCAATTATATGTATAATGACGTGAGGACCCTTTCTATATTATTGGTTTTGCCCTAACTATCGATAGTAAAATATCGATATGCAAACACCATAACGCATGATCATTAATCATTCAGGGGCATCAGTTTTGAAGTTTTGGAAGTAGAGGTGAAATCAAACCAGTGTATTTATAAAAATATATATATATTAATGACGATCAATCAGAACGCTATCTAAGAAAGCAGCAGGATAACTAAAACCTTCTTCGTGTCTAGCCCAACCTTGCATCATTTTATTTTTTTAGGAGGCAGTGATTTCTGGGGCTAGATATATTTTCACCGAGCATTTTAATATCATATTTTTGAATAATTAATTAAACTAGTTTTTTTAAATCGACACAATTTTTATCTTTGCCAGTAAGCATCACGATCATAACCGGCTATTATTTTATTACTTATTTATTATCTGGAGGAGCTGGTTTTTTTTAGCATTCCATATTCATTGGTCCACATAGCAATGCCCTGGTGGAAACGGGTTCAACTAAGCTATGTTTTGTATATGGAGGACGCCTGCTATGGACGGGAGTTATCGATATGCGAGTGGTAGAGCAAACGAGTAGCTTAGCTTTCACATCCTCGCAGCATAAGGAAAAGCAGCCTTAATGCATGAACTGATTAATAATTTCCATCAAAATTACACAAGCATAGTTTACATTTCATGTAATTTGAATTTGAAAGCTGTAATTTGAAAACAAACATGGTGGTATAATGAATAGCTCTAAAACCGAACTGTGATAGTACTTAGTATATTTTATGTTAGTTCATTTATGTTTAATTTACTGTGACAATTACAAAATTAACTGTTACGTTGTTGGATGACAGTAACAGTTCAATCACACACCATTTAGACCTTTCAATTGTGTATTGATTCATTTTCATTGGTAGAATTTTGTTAGGATTACCATGCAGGCACAAAACAACGTGCCGCTACAATGGCGACATTAATTTAACACACTTAAAGGGCTAGTGGCCAGTCATCATAAAAAAAAATAACAAAATAAAATAATTCATAATTTGAAAACTATCGCCTGCGCCACTCGCCGACATCGCCAACAGGGCTCTCTCTCTTTCCTTCAATTCGCCTACTCTTTGCACGTTATTCGTTTTAAATTCATTGTTGCGAAGTTATGATCACGAGAGTCACGGATTGTTACGGTAAATGACCTCTGCGCTACAGCTCTTTAAGTACAGGTTGCTACAAGATTTTAGACATTGTTAATATTAAATAAATAATAATGTTTAATGAAATTAAAATATGTTCATAAAACGAAACCGTATATATGTGTGTTAAATTAATGTCGCCATTAAAGCGCCTCTCTGTATACTATATTCATCTTGTAGCGTAATAAAATCTACGAATGTATATGGTTTTTTTTTGCTTCGCACAGCCTCAATTGCTGGTACCGATATCTTGATGAATTGACCTTTCCCAGGGCATTCGCAACGCAATCCGCAGTAGATCTCGTGCAGGGCGTAGATCAGGGGAATCTTTGGAGCTCCAAGCTTTAGCAGGTGCCGGCACTAATGAAGGAAAGATGTTGAGGAGAATGCCAAGAGTTGAGAGCGATGACTCGGCTCATCCACAGAATCAAGAAGTAATTTAGTAGTCTAATTCACACTTATTTTATTCTTAATGAGCATATTTTAACTCTTTTGTGTTTTCAGGACTTCAATGGTGAGACCACATCTGGTAGCAAAGACGGTGAGAAATGTATATCACCAATAGGAGCGGGCTTGCCGCTACTTTCACGACTAAAATTACTTAAAGAAAAACAGGTAAAATATTTCAGTCAATTTTACAACACAGGTTTAGAAGCTGTGGACTCTACTAATATTTATATATTCCAGGACCGTGAAGAAAAAGTAGCCAAACAAAGGCATTCAGCATCATCAATACTGTCTCTGACACCACAACCAACTCCTTCTACCAGTTCAGCCCCAGATATTGAACCTGAAGTCATAGGAGCTGGTCTTCCGCTCATGCAAAGGTTACTTTTACTAAAAGCAAAAGAAGAAAGGGATAAAAACCAACTAACACCAACTATGAGCAATCAACCTTCCAGTTCAGATACAATTAGCCCTACGTCCATCAAAAGCCCATTAAGTCCTACGATAAAAACTCTTAGTCCAATCAGGAAAGGTTCAGAGTCCAGTTCTCCAGGTAAACTTCAAAGTCCAACTACCAAAACATCTAGAAAAAATTCATCCGGTTCAAGTGATGGAGCATCTCGACCCAAAGTTAGTTTTAGAGATAAAATATTACAAGTCCAGAGCGATGGTACCGCAGTCTCTCAACCACTCAATAAAGATACAAGTGAGAAACCAGCAGCCGTGGTTGAACCCACACCGAAAACAGAAAGCAACCTAATTTCGATACCACATTCTGTTGTTAGCAAAATTAAATCTCCGGCCAAAGCAGTAGGTTCAACATTCCGGGATAAACTAAAAATGCTGCAAAGTGGACCAAAAGAAACCGAACCATCAGCCCCAGAAAAACCTAAAGTAGCTACAATAGAAAAAGCGCCCGTAGAAATAAGTCCTATGCCACCGGCTGAAGTTAAAGAGGAACCGAAAAGTAAAAAGCCTTGGACGAAACTTAAAAAGGCAGCTATATTAGGGGAATCAAAAAGCCAAAGCAAAACTAGTGTAGAAGAAAAGAAAGATGAAAGTACAAGTGTGAGTAGTGAGAAAAAAGAGGAAGGTATAGCGGAGGCAGTTGTAAATATATGTGTGCCTATAGTTACCACGGCGGAGCTTGTTAAAATAGACAATAATAATGTTGAAGTTGCTAGTGATAATGATAAAGATAAACCTAAGCTTTGCTTAACAGGCCCTTTGGAACCCGTCCAAGAAAAATCATTAGATTTATTAACTTTATCTCCAAAGAAAAGTGCTAATAACGCCACAAAACCAACTGAAACTAAGACACAATATATGACACCGGGCATGCTCCTGCCCAGAGTGAAAAAATATAAGTCAATAGATGATTTATCGCCAGAATATGGCGGATTACCATTTGTTAAAAAACTTAAAATTTTGAATGAACGTCAAAAATTAGCAGAACTAGAAAAAGTAGTGAAAATTCGCAGTTCCAGCTTAGATTGCACGAGTTCATCAGAAGATTTGCTAGTTGATACTTTAACTAGGAGTCATTCAGAAGGTAGCACTATGGATAAAAGAAAATTTAAGCGGAAATCTATCGATTCTTGTAGAAGTCACGAATCTAACGAAACCCTAGAAAGAAGAGAACTGAAGTCTATTTTAAAGAAACTCTCAGAAGATGTAACTCCAGTTGAAAGTCCTGAGCGTAGTAATGAGTTGAAGAGATTAATTCGGGCCCCAACTTTAGAGGGATATGCAGCGCGACATTCAAAGTTTGCAAAGAGCGTTACCTTCCATCGTCATACATTACCCTCACCACCTGGAAGTGCACCAGCCGATTTCCAAAATGATGACGTTTTCACGATGCCAGAAGTTAATGTAGATTCGATACCACAAATATCTTCGCCATCTCTGCCCGAAGTCGAAGTAACTGCTCCTGAATGTCCCAATAATCAAATTGCAAGACCAGCGGACGAAACTACACCTCAAAACTGCGGGTTAAAAATAAGAGCCGAGTGTGAACTGCAGCAAACCATTGACCCAGTGATAGATTTAAAATCTCTAAGACCTGAAGAAATTAAAGTGCCTTCAGAGAAACCCAAACTTACTTTAATATCAGCTGTTGCTAACCAAAGAAAACTATTGCGAGGTAAATATTTTTTCTACCATCTTGGAATTCTTATAGGACGCAAGCATTATTCTATCAATAATTGACTAAGGTTTATATTCATTGACAGGCTCGATCGAAGAACAGGAATATTTTGGAGAAGTACTTCTAGGAATCAAACAAGTTATTCAAGGGCACCTACATGATGTCCAAGGCAAATTTCAGGAACGGTAATTCATTACCACAATATTAGATTAAAAGATAAAAACACTTGTAAAACGAAACTTGGTTGTTCTTGTTTCGTTCTACAAGTGCTTTTCTCTCGATTGCAATTTTATTTAAGAATCTTTGAAATGTGTCTACATACGTTTCAGGTTTCAAAGTTTGGAAAATGAAGTCAGAAAACGGGATGAAATAATAAGTCAGCTACAGAAGCGTATCCAAGAGCTAGAAAGGTTAGGGCTGGCAGGAATGAGTCCGACCGCTCAACATCCTGGTGAGGACCCTACAATGGCGGGCGAACCATTAGAAGTCACTGCTACTAGTCTACCCATGTCTAAGAATGGTAGCTCTGGCAGCGATGACGCTTCGGTTGCGGAAGAAGGATTCATGGTAAGAGAACTGGATATGTAACATGAAACACCTTTTTGTAGTGTGAATAAAATTTATGACATATTGAACATTTGAACTGGAAATATGGATGTACTACACCTCTCCTTTACCCTGCGGGGAATACAGGCGTCTGTGTGTGTTATGAACATTTGTTTGTTCTAGAGGGGAGATTCACTGGACACCGTATTCGCAACATCCCCAACAACAGCAAGCGCTGACGAAGCAGGCAAAGACAGGTCACCAGAAAGCGAAAACGCAGGCGCAAAAGAGGTCCTATCACCCGAAGACCTCACGGAAGAAACCCTAAGAGAATTGACTGAAGGAATTGAGCTATCAAAGTTATCATACGCGGAACTACAAAGCTTAGCCGTATCGCTTTCAAGAGTTGATAAAACTTCTTCTAGTAGAGAACAGTGGACGGTGAGCAAATCGAAGAGACTGGATCTGAACTTGGATGGGAAAGCTGGAACGTATTCGAGAAAACGTGCAGCGAAGTTGAGACAGAGGAAGTCATGGGAGGACCAGAGTGACCAGGAGAGTATGGAGATGCAAGACTTAACAAGGTAAGAAGATTGAGAATCTTTATGAGAAAATGTAGGTTTAACCCAAATGGATAATATTGTTTGTATTATTTAGCCATTATTTTGGATCGTCTATTTCAAAGTTATTTATAACTGTTGTTTTCGAGTATACCTTTATATCGCTAGTGGTACTTCATCAGTTGTCATTCGTAACTAATGTTGCTCTCAATAGAAGCAGTTTCATTTTATCATTAACACCAGTAATTTGGTTCAATATCATTACTTTCATTCAACATACCTATCAATATAGCAGCGTAGCTCTCATTTATTCTTCGTAGTTCACTTCCGTGCACTATATTCGAAATAGAACAGGATACACCTACAGACCACAGAAGCGCTCCTTCTTTCAGACCCTTGTCTCCGCACACCACGTCTGAGGACCGCTCGCTCTTGAGCCCCGAGCAGTCGAGCCTCCGCTCCGGTCGGAGACACTTCCACTTCTTCGGATCACACCTGGACACCACCAAGTCGAAGATCAAGAAGACTCTTTCTGTGGACACGGGAATGCATCATACTGGGACAAATGAGAGAAGTAAGTTTTATATGAGCTTTTCAACACTTAATGTATTATAGCTTTTATGTTCAACCGTTCGGCATCGTATCATACCTATAAATGACTTGATGCGATGCGATTCATCAAAATAATCTTTGATTTCTATTAAACGAAGAATTGTTCAATTGTTGTTTTTTGTCTATTACTTCTTCTATTCTACTGGGCTTTTGGTAACATTTTTACTACCTGTTTACCCGTTTAGTGTTTTCTTCTGTGCATCGAATTTTTGCAGAATAAACAGTTGTTTTATGCAATGATTTCGCCACGAATACAAAAGCTACACGGCAAAACATAATGTTATCTTTAAAAAACTCACACGTATTGAATTGTTCAGGCATCTGTTTCCCAGAGGGTCGTCCACGACAACATCGCAAGTTCAGTCTGGGCTCGCTCTTCCATCGAAGCACGTCTCACAAACCTACAAACAACTGCAACGATATCGTGCTGGATATGGGCAGTGACTACAGTTGGAGTGACGCGTGAGTAGCTTGTAACTTTTCATTAATTTTCAATATCTACTTTCATTGTGGCAAAATCAAACAATGCTCTCTTAGTTGAGTGTGGCAATTTTTCTTATCTATGTTAATTAATTCTCAATATTTTCAGTGTAAGCCGCAATCTTTAGATCTTGAGACTAATTGTCAGGTTCATCTTCAGATTGTTAATACCGAAAGTTAGCTCATATGCTAACTTAACATATAGCAATACGAACTTTAGACAAACATTTAAAAAGTATTATTCTCTTGTTATAATTATCGATAAAGATTGCTCGATATTGTTCCAGGGCTTCTACATCATCAAGCAGCGACTCGGAGTCCTTACCTCGCACACCGATGTTTGAAGAGTTTATAGATAACAATTCCCGAATTAAGGGACGACCTAGCAGTTCCAGCCATGGGAGTTCTTCACCAATAAGAGGTAATTATTTACTCATTACAATTTGAACACTGCTTTTGCCTAACTTTCGCAAAAGTTTTGGCAGTTTCGTGACCAGTATGTATTATCAGAAGCGGGTGACTGAATGGGTGGGTAAAGCTAAAACCAAATCATCTTATTGTTACCAGGGAGTGGAGGTGACTGGGAGGTCATGATGCTAGCAGACGAGCTCGAGAAGAGGGAGAGAGAAAAGGAAAGAGAAGAAGCCAGAAGACACCTCTTTCCCACCACTCTTAGAGACTTGGAAGAGGTAAGATTGCTGAAAATGCTAGATTTATTTCGAAAGATACACAGTTGTGGTAGGTTACCGTCAGGTAGAAAACAAAAACGAAGAATGCTATACATACAATAGTTAAAATTCTTCGTCCAGTTACACATTAGCCTTCGAGTTTCCTTCCATTGGTGACGAATTCCAGAATTTTAATTCCTATTTTTTCTCAAAACAAATCATTTATTTGCTTGAATTTGGGTGAAGTAATATATGACAAAAACTCTTTAAACTATTCCTACCTTAACAGGTGTGCAAAATATCTATTATAATGAAAATATTTCGTACATCAATTGTCCTTATCTATCTGTCTTCAGGAATCAGACACCCCTCAACGCGACGACAGTCCCGACGAGTACTCGAACATCGAAGACTCCAACTCTTCCTCCACCACGCACCTGCTCTCCCAGTCCATCAGCGACGCCTCCCAACGGTCACTGGAGACCTCCTTCACTGAACAAACCAGCAGACCTGGAAGGGAGCCGAGGCAGAGGCGCGTTGGATCTGTGGGAGAACCGGTAAGGAATAACCGTTAACACAAATGCAAGCAACAGTCCTCTTCGGCGATGGCCGTTTTGCGTGAATGTGACGCATGTTTACCCCCAACTTGTTATGTTTTTTTTTGTGTGTGTTTATGTTCTTTTTTATGCGTCATGTTTGCCGCAAATAAATGCATTTTCTTTCTTTCTTTCTTCCATGTGTTGTCATCCAAATTAGATTCATGCACAGACCTGGTAATTTCTTGCATCTTGTAGTTTCTTCTTTCGTTCAAACGTCGGTATCCCAATTTAAAAAAACACAATTTGATCCATGCTTTATCCCGATGGCCTTCCTTCAAGCATTTTGGAACGTCATTTACAAGTAAATAGCAGTGATTGTAGTTGCCCCTTCCTAAAGGTAGTTTCGTTTGGGCAAGAAACTCCATAATTACTCATTCAAAATGTTTTACAATATTTTGTATACAGTAAATTATACAAAATATTTTTTTTTTAAGTTTTTTTATTACTATACTATTATAGGTTCAAGTATTCAAAATTAAGTAATGAGAGATAAATGAATTATATGACTAGATACATGGTGTCCACGTATTTACAAATATTGCAACCGTTGACGATTTTTCTTAACATTTTAACAACTATCTATAGTCTTTAACTATCACTATGCTCACCCAATACCATTTGTAATCTTCAGGTGCGACCAGAATCCTCCCTCCCTCAGTCTCGCGGTCTGATTCTTCGCGCCGCAAGCCTGGACCGCGAGACCACACCCACCACCTCCGCAGCCACACGACGCTTCGGCTCCCTCAAGAGCGCCAGCACGGACTCCCACAAGAGACTCTGATCCGCTTGGCCGAGCGGACGCGCCCAGTCCGACGCCTTCCAAAGAGGTCCAAATGAAAGAAATGTGATAGGGGATACGGCTCAAAGTTCTCTGGTAAATAATGATGTCAAACAGAATGATTTAGGCAAGGGTAATGATCGAAATGAGGATAAAAGTGATCAGAACGGGGGTAAACGTGATCAGAATGGGGGTAAATGTGATCAAAACGGGGGTAAACGTGATCAAAATGAACGTAGTGTAGGCAATGATGTGAATCAAGGAACGACTGCGAGGAATGGAGGCCAAAACGATGGAGAGACTAGAAATAAAGATGATAATAACGAACTAGAGAATGCGAATCCGAACATATTCGATCAGCTGTCAGTCAGCGGTCAATTACTGATCGTCATTATTTTCTTTGACGATGAATATGACTATGTAATTTTCCTCGTACTACAATAAGTGAACTGTGTTGTGTAATTGGTAAAGATATTGTATGATTGTTTTTATACTCGGTGTTGGATACGTTTGGAATAAGCTTAGAAGTAAAACTCTTAATAAAATTGTCTTGACCTTTACATTTCAGCCGCCATTGGTGACCGAAAAAATATTTACTCCACCACAGCCATTTAACAAAAATACCCGATACGACTAGAAAAGTCTGAAGCCAATTTATCTTTTTTTTAATTTTGAACATTATTTCCAAAAGTATCTAGCGCCAAGTATGTGTACTACTGTTTCTATTTCATCTACTCTTATCGTAGTTTTATCCTAACTATCTAGAAATCTATTGTAGATACTTTAGTCCCTAGCATAGAGTATAGAGTCTTACATTCATTTAGTGGATTAAATAATTTAAATATTTATACTTTAGTCTTGTTGTTTTATGGTGCACAAATAAAATCAATCAATTAATCTATTTGAAGTATGTTTTAAAAAACGTACTATAAAATGTTCCTCCTGATTTAACATAATTTTAGCTTAATAAGTTCATATAACGAACTGTTTGAATGGAGCTAAATGAATCTTATAAAATATATAGTAATTGTTTTGTATAATTATAATATAAATCATATTTTATTTTCACATAAAAAAATATAATTATATAATAGTCAAATAGTTGCCTACTGTTAAATAAACATATAATTTATTACAAGATTAGAAACTCTAAAATATAAATATTTTCGATGTGTTAAGTTTGTTTTATGATATTTTAAGCAAGTTTCATAATATTTACAGCAGTAAAATGTTGCAGAGATATAATATTAAGGAAAAATTGTCCGATGGGAGAAACTGTCTCATCTCTTTTTAGACCTTATTATTGCAAAGAAGGATTACCTGTTTCTTTACAAAATCAAATCAATGGATCGATGAAATATAATCATTATATTGTTACTGCATTTAAATCAATGATAATAATTATAGGAACACATTTTATTTTAATGTTGTCTATTAATAAAAACAAAATACAGGGTCCAATTAAAATAGATGGACAAATTTTACCACAGCGCTCAGTACGTCTAACCAAAGATATCCAGGCAAAAAAAAACACTGATTAAAATGATTTTATTTTGACCTAAAAGAATAAATACCTGGCACTCTAGAATAAACACATCCATCCATTATGGGTAGGTACTTGCACTCGCGCCCCGCTGCGCGCATGCTCGCATCACAATTTTAAAGACAATGGAGGGATGTGTTTATGCATTGGGTAACCAACATTTATAAGTGTATTTTTGTTAGCTGATTATTTTAATTGTAAGTACGAGTATCTAATGCGTTTTTCTTATATATTTTTTTAACATTGTCCTTATTTTGGTGGTCTGAATGATTTCTAAAAGTTTGTCCACCTATTTTAATGGGACCTTATATAGTATAGAACGAAGGCGTTATAACATTTATTTTGCTGTGTACCTTACAAAAATTAGCACAACATTAAATTATTAATATTACCTATAACATTTAATAAAAAAATCCTATTAATTTATGAAATCTTGATACTAAGTAGATAGGTAGTTGTAAAAAATATTTAATTTTAACAAAGTCCGTTTGTTTTAATATTAGTGCCAAATAACTATTTATAGTAGAATCTTTTTAAATTAAATTATTTATGTAGGTAGATGTTACTATTATTCTTGTAAATAATGTATTAAATAAACCATTTATTCAAAAAATATTGTAAATTAGAGTGTTATTATATAACAACAAAGATTTTAGGTAATTACTGATACTAAAAGATAAATTTAGATAATGATAATAAATAAATTATAATTTTTAACCCGTACATGTTTAAGAAACTAGAGAGATTAATAACTATATCGGTACAGAGTAGGTTCGTCAGAATTGGACTCTACTCTGAGACCCAAAAATTAGGTAATATATATAGAATATCTACCAATACCATAGAGTACGACTCTCCGTAACAAAGAGCGAAATATGAAACATTTAATAATGATGAACACATTTAAATAAATATGTGTATTTCTTAAATAAAGGACATCGATCAAACACTCCTTATTCCACAAGGCTGCTGTAAAATTATTCTATGCCAAATCGGCAAGTTAACCGTTAACGTTAACGCGTGCTATGCACATTTTCGACTCGACATATTCGATTCGGCAGTATTTGTTTAATAACACAGCGCCAATTCAGAGCATTGCCGTTTGGCTGTGTCGATTAATGCCGACCGGAACAAGTGTAAAATACGCCTTTATAATTATGTACTCAGCACCCCCATTACGTAACACATTTTCAATCACAATCCGATGGATTTTGAAGGATATTGGTAATCCATTGCTTCATATGTTTGAACAATTTGTCTGCACGACAACGTAAATCACGCAACGAATGTTTCTGAATTGTCAAAATGAAAGGCGTTGTCATTGGGAATGTGTTACGCAATCCCGCGGTGTTTTATCATACCTATAATTTTCCCTTGAAACTGGCAAACATTAGGTTCAATTTGCGTTCTCGGAAAGAAATCTAGTCTAGTCTGGTTATGTTGCTTATTGAGGTATATTTATTTCACCTGTATAAAGTTGAGGCACCAGTATGAAACCTTTTTTTTTATAACAAATGGAAAGTATGAATGCCAAACAGCCAACGATACGTAACTATTTTTTTTTTTTTAACTAAATATTTACAATTGTATTTGGGCACTATCCGAATGTATTTTCCAGAACTCGCACCAATATAAGAAATCCGAATTTCAATATCATAATCTAAAATAAAAACTGAACATTTAAACAACTGGGTACAATTTTACACTTTATAAATGTAGGTGTACCATTATTATTGTTTTTAACTGTAGCACAAGCCTTCATGAGTTCGATGTGGAAATAATACTGACTTATCAATACCCAATTACTGGATCCACTTACTAATTATGTTATCAACGTACCTACGAATTTGTATATAATGGCAATTAGTCCTACTAACATGTCATAACATCTATACGCCTATTTTTCGTAGAGGAGTACAGTCACGAGCACCAATATGTCAACACTTGGTAACTTTTAAATGCGATTTTTTCGTGAAATAACGAATGCAACGTTGAAATGCGACATATTACATGAACCTATGGGTTCGAAAATGCTATGTTCGTAACAGCATAATATTTCATTCAAAAAGAAAGGAGTAAATCCCTTTTCAATAAAGCCGAGTGTATACATACTTTTGTTCGTGACTGTACCTACCTACAGTAGGACACCCACATTTCGGCTTTCGTCATAGTAACTTTTTTGGAATTGGATTTACTCCAATGATGTAAACGCCCCAAAGCCCCAAAGTTCCCAGAAAAAATATGCCGTTAAACGCCCCTGGGAACTTTCGGGCCTCTGCGTCGTCAGAGCGACTTGATGCCAGTTTAGGCGGTTTTGTTTTGCTCTGAAGCCGTACTTTCTAATTCCATAGATTTACCGATTTTTTTTAAACGTCATTGGACTTACCGTCATTGGTTTATATAAACCGGAAATAACAACAAATAATCCCGGTTTGTGTGTTTTGTTATATTAGAGAAGGCGTTGAGAATGTTTTTTTTAAATTAAACACGTAGGTAGAGACGCCAGCACATCAAGCTACTACAATCTGTCAAATTTCTTTAATAAGTTTTCAACTTTATCGCTAACTTTAGGTTCAAGGTTGATTGGGAAAATTTGACAGTTTCGGGTAGCTTGACCTGCAGTGGCGTCTGTACTTATAACTATCTACATTTATCTTGTATACAAATTCGCATAAAATAATTATTATTTAATTTATATCAACGGAAGAAACACTAGTTGTTGAGATGGATTTCCATTATGACGAATGTATATTTTTAATTAATCATAAATTATTAGTTTTAGGTGTAAACTCATACGAAAAAAGAAAAATAAAATATTTAAAATGAACTTGTCTTTTTAATTTGACCCATATTAACCGGTTGAATGCCGTAATTACAGAAAAAAGCCATTTTGTCTCGCGTGGATCCAAGTTCAGCCCAAAGGATTTCTGTGCACTCCATGTATATCGCCACAATGTGTGTATTAAGAACATTTGCTGATATGATAAAAGAGCCTAACTATCATTGGAACTTGGAATCCCTTTTTTGAGTATTTCGCAAATACTTATAGGTATCAAAAATTAGTCTTCATAGGTCGATAGTAATAAAATATTCATCCCCTCCTTGTATTACACCCCCTGCATCATCAGTTTTCAGCTGTCTGGCATATTAATAGATGATCGATCGGTCAAGTTGACCGTGACCTTCGCCAAAATTTGTTAGATATTATTTATTTATTAGAGTAGGTACTTCAACGACTTGTTCACTAAGACATAAATACAAACAAAAATCACATAATTATAGTTTTAGGCGTTGTGAATTCGTTACACAAGTTGTTAAAGTGAACACATTTTAAAATAGCTAAGCCTTTGAGTTGGGGCTTCTAAAACGAAGGTATCTACTTATCTAGTGAATTTGCTTTGGATACGTTCAATCCTGTTTACGCGATAAGTAGGGTTCCAAACTGGTGATTGTAACGAAATAAAAGAATCAGTGCACTGGATAGAAAAAAAAAACGTAGGTACTTACAATTTTTTAATACCAAAAGAAACATTCAATAAGTATTTTGTATTTAGATTTTTGTAACATGTTTCTTTTGGTATTAAAAAATTGACAGTAAAAGCTGTAAAAAAATAAAATATAAATAGAACACGAGAAAAAAGTAGGGCGTTTCAATTTTCGAGTATCTTCTTCTTTCAAATATTATCAGTTGCGTCGTGAACTTGTACTCCATAATCTCACATAGCGACATCTCGAGGCAAAGAACTACACCATACGCTACGTAATAGTAAACTATCGATCGTGATTGGGTTTTTACCCAAAATATTGTTCCCTCACCCTCTCCTTGAATATCGAAAGAAAGATGGCAAATACATAGAATTTACTCCATAAACCTACCACATCGTTCTATTATAAAATCCTCAACACAATCAAATATAAAGCCTGAGTTTTCACAAAGCTCATCGCTGCTGCTACAAGTTGTTTTTTAAATATTTTGTCCGTAGATTTTGGCCACAAAAAATCCATGTCCTTTTTTATCGAATTTCACGAACAAGCGAATCGATTGCAATCTGTTTTTAGGCTCGTTACTACTAATTTGCACAGGTTTTTAAAAATAATTCGATCTAAAATACATTAGGTACATATGATGTCCCCAAAATAAAAAAGACTTCCAAGAGCTTAAGTGTCAATAATAAGATACATATCATAGTTTCCTGGACTCTGGCGAAGGTGGCCTTGAAGTTCAGCAGCCTTCAACAGAACCGCTGGTGATTTGACAACCACACGACGTGGAATAAAAGATGTACAGACGCCAGCGCATCAAGTTACTACAATCTGTCAAATTTCTTTAATAGATTTTCAACTTTATCTCTGACGCATTAAGGTTCAAGGTTGATTGGGAAAATTTGACAGTTTCGGGTAGCTTGACCTGCTGACGTCTGTACCAGTCTCGAAGTACCTACAGAATACTCCGCTGCTAGACTGGCGGACGCGACACCTTAGACTCGCAAGCTTGATAGATGACCCGGTATCTGAGAAAAAGGGCGAAGAACAGCCCAATAAGACTGGCTCTACATCAGATTTGAAGTAGCACTTTTTCATATTGATGATGATAATGAGACATGTAGTTTTTTAAGCACCAATCATGAGTTGCATCGAGGTCAGCTTGGAGTAAATGGACGTCGACGAATGAGATTATCTTTTTATAGATCTTGAAATCATCAGCGAAAATAGAACAATTGCTGTGTTTTGTTGCGAGAACTATGTCATTGACGAACATGAGAAAGAGCATTGGGCCTAGGTGCGAACCTTGGGGGATTCCAGATGAAGAAGAATAACCTGGTAACCCCTTTATAACCATTTTTTGTTTTCTTTCTTTGAGATACGATTATGTCGAAACCTTCAAGTTGTTGAACGCACTGCTGAAATCAGTGTAAATTGAGTCGACTTGGGTGCGGTAGTCCAATAATTTACTTTTAATTGATTTTATTAATTTACGTAGTGGACCAAATTAGTAGATTTACGGACACAGAACAACATACAGAACAGAACATAACACAACAGAACATATTGGGTAATTTAAAGTTCACGTAAAACAAAACTAGTACGATACTAGCCCTACAGTAGTCGTAGCTATTCGATAGTTAAAATGAAAAAAATATAATTATGTATTTGTTACAAAAAAAAAGTATACAGATACGCAGTGAAAGACACCATTTTAATTTAAAAAATGACGACTATCTTAATTATACGTTTCCGCAAGGAGCTTTTTAATATAATAATAAAGGCAGGCATTAAGTCCGCTTTGTGTACAGTAATAAATAATTCCATGCAATTCTATTCACTCTTTTGTTGATTTTTTTCTTTATTATCTGTGGTGAAAATAGAACTAATGAATGAAAAAGAAAGATCTTCTGACAGCAGAGAAATTACTATTGATTCTGTCAAGTCAAACGCTACTACTCAAAGCTGTCAAAAATTAAGAAATCAGTACCTATGTAGATGGCAAAATATCGCATACAATAACAAAGTAAAGTTTACAAATTAGTTTTATTGGATAATATTTAATTAATTCTATCTTTCGGTATTAATATACTCAGTTATCACACTCATACACTGCGAAACGAGTTTCATTGCCATTGTTATTTGCTTAGGGCGTCGAAATGTCGCCTCCTAAGCAGCCCTGTAGTCTTTTTCAGTTGTGTGTTAAAAGTTCCATTAGTCTTATTAATTCAGCTTGTTATGTTATTGAAAAGACGTATCCTGAGAATCAGTTCCACGAGTGTGAGAGAGAGGCGTTTGATTTAAAATGCCAACTGATGATGATGCTGCCAGCCAGGTAACAACACTTTGTTTATACACTCGATCTCTGTATCACTTTTTATGAGCAGCTAGATCTTTTCCCGAATTATAATTTTGTAATATATCACTCTCCCTCACGTAAGTTTCAGATAATGGTTTGAAATTATGTTTTTCTGTTTATTCTTATCATCATTTTAAATGTAATAATTCCATTGTTATCATAATGATATAGCCATATTGCAGATGTACATTAAATAATTTCATGAAATGACACAAGATAAAATGATAAAATCTACAAAAAAGTCTGCCATTCAAAAAGATTCAGCAAAGTACAGAAAACTCGATTTCATGCCATTACTAGACAAAAAAGAATCCAATTTATTATAATTTATTTATTTCAAATTATGAAATAAGAATGTGTACATGAATTTGTCTCCTGGGTTTAAAAATTTCAAAATTGGCATTGTTCCATAAATATTTTATGACTGCGTTGTTACCGTGATAAAATAAAATTATTGTGCAATGCCTCAGATTACTTTCCAAGGGTATAAAATCTGCATGGTATACAGGGAGCTGCATTATTTGGTGACCTTTTTTGGTATTTGATTATATGTAGTAGGACGGAATAAAAACATTAATGCTGTCATCTATACTCTGTTAACAAGTAACCTTTACTCTTACTCACCTTGAAGGTTTTGGAGATTTTATTTAAAATAGATTGCCGAGTCATTGAGTCATATATCCTTGTGCTTCATTTGAATATGAAATGATTGCCGTTGTTTTAAAGTTGTATCTGAATAAGGAGTTACCTCACTCAGTTAACAAACTCAATTTTTATCTTTTTCTATTGTTTACCTTTTGATAAAATTAAGACAAGAATTCAAACACAGACACAATTAAATATTTTAATCACTATCATAAATTACCTACCTTTACTACATTTAGACTTATCCTATAAGTGAAAATATTACAAAAAATACATTAAAATATGTAATAAGCAAAAACACATTTTGCTTAATATTTCGAAACTTATAAAATGTCAGTTGGATCACTTGACTTCAAAGCTATCCAAATAATCGTAGACTGCATGAATGCTGAAGGATTACGCGATCTATTTTTTATATATTTATTTAAGTTTATGCACAAGTACTGTACAAAGGTAGACTCAATGCCTGACCTACTCAAAATGAAAATATCATGGTAATGATGAAAATAAAACAATAAGCTAAGCAGGAGACAGATTTCGACCTCTAGAACTTGTTATAATTTCACTGTTAAAACATTCTGAACGTCAAAGCTAGTTTTATTACTTTGCCATTCAGAAGTCACTGATCAATTAAAATATTTACTTGTTATTATATGTTTCAGGTTATTCGATGTCCTCTGTTCAGAAAGAACATGCTGCCAGTATCGCGGCGACCCTCGCATTCAGCTGCAAGTACTGACGCACCCCAACATGACAGTCTTCCGCAAATGCGACCTCGATAACGGCCTACCCCAGCACTTCTGGATAGCGACACTCTCCACCTTCAGCCGCTTAGTCGTTCTCGATCTCAAGTTCATTTGCACTGACGAGATTCTCGAGGTCATCGGCGACAGTTGTCCCTTACTCGAAGAACTTAACATTGTCTCTAGGGTAGACATCTGTAAATCCCAGTTTAATGCCTCAGTTTTAATGAGGAACGTCTCAGATGCAGGTCTTTGTTTTATCACGAATTTGAAACAGATAAGGATTTTGGCAATGGATCCCCCGAGGAACGAGCGGGCGAATCGTATCGGGCGTTGCGTCTCTCAAGCCGGCATCATCATGTTGATCAGCGAGCTGCCCTACCTGGAGGAGCTACGCATCGAGTCCTGCGATATCGGCTCCACGTTGATCGGTAGCGCTATGGACATAGGGCCCATGAGTCTTAGGAAAATGAACTGTCATTTCGCCTCAGCTGATGGTATTAGGAAATTAATTAAAATATGTCCGTTCCTCAGAGAACTGTCGGTAACACATTTATCGGAACATAATAAAGACGCAATATTAGAACAGATTTCGATGAGCGAGTTGAGATTGAATAGGCTGGATCTTTCTTTCTTTTCCTACTCGGATTCAATGCAGCAGCTTTTAACGATCAAAGGCAGTTACCTCACACACTTCTCTCTTTGGGAGATCGACCACTCGCTAACTTTGGACGCAGTTGTGTCGCTAGGAAGGTGTTGTCCAAACTTGATCACACTGTGTTTAATGACCCAGTCAAAATGGTTAGTAATACCCAGGTTTTTTCGGCGGCCAGATAAAATATTCTCAGAACTCAGGAATTTAACAATAGGTAATGAAAATTTTTCTATAGATCACATGTTGACTTTTTTCGTAGAGTGTACGGATAATTTGCAAAGACTAGTTTTGAAATATCAAACAAAGACAAACATAGATGAAACACTATTGCATTTATTAGAGAAAGGACACCTGAGAAATGTAAACTATTTGTGGTTAGATTGTACCTTGGTAGTATCAAAGGATGTGGTAAAACGGATAATACAAATGTGTGAAAGGCTTCAAACGTTCACAGTTGACTTTTCAGGGGAGATGACCGACGTACACAAGTACATTAATGAAAACAATTTGGATTTAAAGCTTGGTAGTTATTAGAATTTTCACCCTAAATGTATTTATTGTAATTAATTAATTAATTAGTAATAAATATATTATTTTTACATTAAATTAGTTTAATTTGTTGATCCCACACTGCTGACTATTAACCCATCATAAAAAGAAACACAAAATGATGATTTAAAATAATAAAATTATTTTATTAGGCATTTTTACATTATTTACAACTTATTAAACAATAAGGAAAAAATATAATTAACCTAAAACGACATAACAAATTTTATCATGCGCCATTTGGATATCTTTCGAACCGAACTTAATCTAAAATGTATGTATTGTTTGGTATAAAATTATTGTAACACATACCTACTTTAAAGTTATGAACATTACTATAGATTGATGTATGACTCTGTCTTTGGACAAAAGAAAAACACGCATCACTCTTGAAATTGATTTCTAATAAACAGGAAATATCAATAAATAAGGCAAAAAAAAACACCAACCATTTACCTACCCACCTACCATAAATATATGTATCTATAGGAATGATTTCACTCAATTTTCTGATTATGTCTATGAAACATAATTTTATTACTATCCTACACTGTAGGCACTAACATCTTGAACTTAAAAGCAACTTAATATACACCTTAAGCTAGTCATATCTTTGATGAGGAAGACGACGGAAAAATGCTTGTTTGATTAAATACATTATTATAATTACGTCCATATCCCATACTACAAAAGTAGCACAAGCGTGCTTGCGTGGCGCAAGTAAAATGACTATACTCAGACTTCAGATATTCAATAACTTGACAGTTCAAAGAAAAATAATGTTACCATACTAAAACTAATAGTGTTGGGGTAGTGAACGATTTTGCGTAAAGAATGAATGATAAAAATGTTTAATTTACTTAAATAAAATAATTCCCAAGATATCCTGGAAGAAAAAAGATATTCAAAAGTAGCTGAATACTTACTTCAATCAATACTTACGTTCTAACTAAGTTTTACTACCGAAAAACAAAAAATATACTAACAAATTCTACAATTTATAATAGTGTTTATCCTGGTTTTAAGACAAGTTATTAAATATAATATAAAGTTTTGCATTTAATTTCATTCAGTTACCTTCATTCTTGCACCACCTCACTATCTTTTTTTTTGTCAAAATCTGGTAACACTTCAACTGTCAAGTTACTGAATACAATTAAAAATCGAAGTCTATAAATCGATTTGCATCCCACAAAAGAGGCTATACTAAAAACTACACGGTTTCGCGGCAATCGTGGTCACAAAACGTGCGAATAGGATGGTGATATGTAGTCTAAACTGACGCTCGTGTCGTCTCGCTCCAACAGTTTATGACCGCGCCAGCCACGCCAGCAACTTGTTACCATCACAGAAGTACATAATTAAAAGTGGCAGCATACGGTATCCCCAATTTTAAAAAAGAACATGTTCTTCGCAATATGGCCGATTTTCTTTTAAAATACTGGGGGTTATTCAATTTCTTTGACTAAATATAACTCCAAGTATAAGGCTATGTGCTTTGTTGCGTCAAGGCATTCAAAATTTACTAGTAAAGGCGCTTGTGTGGTATCCTTGCTAAGCAGCGCACAAGAAAAAGATCACAGAATGTCTACCTATCAAATGGTAGAAAAACTGTCGAAAAATGTATTTCTGGATGTTCCAATTAATATTAGGAACAGGGTATTGTTCGCTGCCCAGCGAGGACAAATGGCTATCGTAACTAAACTTGAATTCATCATCTCAGATAATTTTCATTCCTTCGTCAGTTACTCAACTATATTCTTTAGCGTTACGTATTCTAAGTTGATTTTTGAGTGACCATACAAATGGCCACTCAAAATAGCCAATAAAATATTGGTTGCAATGGAATTTGAACTTTGTTAGTTTGAGTACATTGAGTTCTTTGTCCTAAAACTTGATAATTATCTCAGATTCTGAAATTAAATGAACATTTATCATGTTTATACTTATTTTGCAAAGTGCATCTTCATACTTGCAAGTATAAACTGCATAGCAACAGTAAGTGCATAACTATACACTATTGGACAGTAAGTTGCAATTCGAAACACAGTCTTAAACTACACATTTAAATCATACATTCACAAACAATAAATAGCGATGTTATTGTACAACCTACGTCCCAATCATGGGTTTTATAAAAATAAACTTCATTTCTGTCGCATGCAAATTATCAATATATCTAATTCACTTAATTTATTCCTAAGTCTAAATCATTACTGCAAGGGCCACGGGTTGTTCATAGGAGTTACCGTGGCCCCTGGCACAGGCAACCGAAGGAACACGGGTGGGTTTTAGTCAGTAAAAGTCTGACACCTCCCGCTCCGCCCAGAGTGGGAGAGGTTATTTGATGATTACACACCAAAAAAAAAAAAAAAGCTAAATCATTAGGATTTTACAGTAATGAAAATAAAATCATCAACCCTTCCTTACGGTAACAACCGACTGCGGCAAGGCTTCATTCCATTTCGTTAGATTTTTTTAAGTGAAACTTCCTAGGGCCGCCTAGGAAGTTTCATTCAATAGTTGGACGAGAATTTATTGAGAGCAAATTTTCAAGGACGCGGCACGTTTAAGAATCGTTTCGTTACATGAGAGAGAAGAAAGATATAACTTTCTCTCTCTGTGTGTGTCGCTCACACAGTCTTTCTTATTCTTTATATTTTTTTAAGTTTTACTTGTCACGTGTACGGCGCAATTTTTTAATTCTTATGATTTTTTTATAAATTTGCTGTAACTTTACAATAAGTACTATGGACCTATTTCATTGTAAATGACTAAAAATACATATTTTGAAGTTGAGATCAGCGGGGTAATTACCCCGCTCATAAATAAATAACGCAAATGAAAGTCTTTCATTTTGACAATTCAACAACATTCATTGCGTTATTTACGCTGTGGAGCAGACACATTTTGAAGCAATGGATGAGGACATTGCTGAACTGTAACTGTGAGACGCAATAAGAGTGTTGCATTGGTAAAATTCATCAAACCAAATACATCCACAGCCGTAAGAAAAGGGTTAAACATCAAACAGGCATAATTTTTTTTTTTTTTAAATCACCTCATAGTCACTCACTTACAAAGTAAAATAAAAAGAACTGCAAACAACAGTCACTCACTTGCACTCACAGAAACTTTTTCCTGTATCTTCGGTAACCCTTTTCGTGTCAAATGGCCAGGGGGTCAGTCAGGCCATTCGTATGCTATGGGTCCTTGTTCTCGGCCGGTGGCTCCTTGTCGTTGTCTTTCTCGTCCTCATAGAATTCGTTCTTCGGTTCCACAATTTTGTCCGCTTCCTCTTGACTGATCCTCACATCTGGGTCAGGCTCGTCTTTGATTCTGTATTCTTCGGGGAAGAAGTCGCCTATGGATAAGTTACTTTAATGTAATACTCGTAATAAATAAATTACTGTCAGATTAGTCATTTTTAGGGTTCTGTACCCAAAGGGTGCCAAGGGTACCCTATTACTAAGCCTCCGCTGTCAGTCCGTCCGTCTGTCTGTCAGCAAGCTTGTACCTCATAAACCGTAATAGATAGACATGAAATTTTTACAGAGTGAATTAAAGGGGGTCTCCATACAAGAAATGTGTTTTGTTTTAATATGTAGTTTTAAATATTGTAGGTTGGTACGGAACCCTTCGTGTACGAGACCGACTCGCACTTGGCCGGTTTTTTCTTTAAGAGTAATCAACATACAGGTGCGATCTATTATTACATCCTTGTCGACATTTATGACGTCACATGCTATTTTTCTACGATTAATATTTTGTTAATAGTTTACCTGGTACATGCGTCATCTGCACCGCGGGCGAATGCTGGCACATCTTGAGGTTGTCATACACATGCTTCGAGATCGCTTCCAAGTACTGCTTGCTGTTCGCGTTGTTTGAGCTGCAATACAATAAACAAACATTTTGTTAGAACCAAGAACATGCGATAAGTCGCATATTCGAAAATGTTCCGCGACTCGTCTGGTTGTAGCACTAGAGAGCATTTTGACATGAGATGATGATGTCAAAGTGTTCGTACAAACCTTCTTACAGAAATAAAATCATTTACGACCCTCGAAGTGCTAGCCTTTAATAATACTGCAAATTCTCTTTTCCCTATGAACAATTCTGAGTTGAAAAGATCATGCTCGATTTTTCCTAATATGTTATTATTGTTAAACATTCAAAAAACTGAAATTCACATAACACATAATGTAGATGGTACGGTACGGTATAGCTGTACTCTGTACAAGGAGCTATTAGCGCGTGGTCAAAATCGGAACTAATACCGCCATTTTGTTTTTCAATACATTTTACAAAAAAATCGCACAAATGTTTACTAACAGCGCTACCCGTGAGCGTCAAAATGAAGGGACCAAATCGCCAATCTCTGTCATACATATATAAAAATATAATACCATTAATCTACTATTTGCTACCTTTGCTGTAATTTTAGCTACCTCATGATATACATAATATTTTAACAAAATGCTTGGTCCCTCCATCATGATATCAAGATGGAGGGACCAAACTGATAGACTACTCCCAGGAATATTCTACCTAGTTAGTGTTATAATACCTTAATTCTACCTTAATATTATTGATTTTGGCTGTCCGAAACATATATCGTTGTAAAGATATCGATTATATAAGTTGGTCCCTCCAAATTGACGATTCAATTGTTTAGTGCAACAGGTAAATGAGCGGTTTATTTGCGATCTTCGATGGATAAATATTTAATACCTTCTAATCGTGCAAAATTTCTTACGCTAAAGTTTATTTTTACTAGCCAAAAAAAAATTTAAAAAATAAGTAGGTACAACGTACAAACTTTAATCGTAGTAGCATTAACTTTAATCGTACTAACAATTTATATAGAGAAATCTGAAATAAATTATTATTATTATTAATACAGGTGTTTTTTTTTTAAATAAAAATAGCACAAAAATATCTATTAGGATAAATATTCAATACCTATTTACTACCTTCTAATCGTGCAAAATTTCTTATTAACAATTTTTTTTATTTATTGGTCTATCTACAATTGTTACACTGTTTATCCTAAATTACACATATACTTAATCTACCTATATTATAATTATGTGACGTCAACTAAGAAATGATTTCACGCGACCGAAATCGCGAGCGGCCGCTAGAATGATGTACAATTATTTACAGTGTAAATTAAACAATGTGGTATAACAAACGTCTGGCTTTTGGTGACTCTACTTTTCATAATTATCATCATAACAATTCCATTCCCCAAGAACTCTTGGACAATAATAATAATATCCCTGGACATTTCACACAGCGCCATCTAGTCCCAAGCTAAGCAACCTAATGCTTGTGTTATGGTAACAAGATGGTTGATAAACTACTTATATACATTTTTTTTTTTTGTAAATACATACATATTATAGCTAGAAAAACACCCAGACTCGGAACAAATACATGTAGGTCATACAAATATTTGTTCCGTGCGGGAATCGAACCCGCGACACGCAGCGCAGCAGTCAATCGCTTAACCACTGCGCCAACCGTGCCGTCAAAAAACAATTTGCCCTGTAGTGGCCAATATTTCCACATATTGGCTCCACATATTGGCATATTGGTTAACTACCTTCAATATTTTTCTCTGTGTTTTCCTACATTAAGTATTACGAGAATTAAATAAAATGAACCAATAAATTATAGTAATCATTAAAAATTAAAGATACATTTTATATTAGCTAGATATTTTTGTGCTATTCTTATTTTAAAAAAAAAAACACCCTTATTAATGCTACTACAATTAAAATTTGTACGTTGTACCAACTTATTTCTTTAAATTTTTTTGGCTTGTTAAAATAAACTCTAACGTAAGAAATTTAGCACGATTAGAAGGTATTAAATTGGTATTAAATATTTATCCATCGAAGATCGCAAATAAATCGCCCATTTACCTGTGGCATTAAACAATTGAATCGTCAATTTGGAGGGACCAACTTATATAATCGATATCTTTAAAACGATATATTATGTTTCGGACAGCCAAAATCAATAATATTAAGGTAGAATTAAGGTATTATAACACTAACTAGGTAGAACATTCCTGGGAGTAGTCTATCAGTTTGGTCCCTCCATCTTGATATCATGATGGAGGGACCAAGCATTTTGTTAAAATATTATGTATATGATGAGGTAGCTAAAATTACAGCAAAGGTAGCAAATAGTAGATTAATGGTATTATATTTTTATATATGTATGACAGAGATTGGAGATTTGGTCCCTTCATTTTGACGCTCACCGCTACCCGTTGACGTCATTCGAGCGCCAAAAGATCGTTTTAGTACTTTACAGTACGCGGCTGCGACTATGGCACCTCGATATTCAGAAAAGGTTAGGTTTGTAGCGCATTGTGTGCATTATTATAATATTAAGTATGAACCTGTTGATTTCTGGGTGCAATTGGAAGTCTGGCGCGAAGAACTCCAAATACTCTGTGTAGGGCAGTTCATTCGATATATTGTCGTCTACCAGTAATGAAGTCTCGTAAGTCCAACACCGCGCCACGTTTCTAAGAGTGTAGCTGAAACACAACAAATAAAAACTTGAGAGGTGTCAAGGGACACCCGGATGGAACGAAATTCCTTTCGATTAGGAATTGTAATAAAATTTTATTTTTTTTTTAAGTTATAATAATATTTTTTTATTATTAACAAATAAAAAAAAACTGGCTTGCTTTCTATAAGAGAGAGAGACAGACAGAGAAACACGCGCACGCCGCACGGCTTACAAACTATAAGTAGCAAAAAGTGTCATTACAACTTTAAGTCTTAATTTTTTCCGTCTAGCCCCCTTTCGCAAAGCGCGATAATAAGGAACTTCGTTCCAATTAAGTCGGTTAAAGTAATAACAGCAGAACTATAATAGTTGCCAACTAATCTGCTGAGTTTTTTTGGAACGAAGTTCCCTAACGGGCCTTGCGGTTGGAGTTGACTGGTAGAAATCGTCACGAAAAAAGCGTTATGCGACTCTGTGCGATTTTCTCTCTTTCTCTCTCTCTTTCTATTATATACAGCGTGTGTTTGCGAGCGAGTATCGCGTAAGAAACTTCGTTCCGGGGTCCCCCGTCATCATTGATATCAAAAGGAACCTTTGCCAATATTTAGAATTCAAGAGTATATCCGACTCTTTGGTGCATTTTAACATCTCTACTAAACAAAATTTTGGTGAGATTAAGCAATAAGGTAGGTACGGTAAGGTAGGTTACCTAGAGAAAAACACACAGGATTTTCCATCCAGATAAAAAATTGTTAGAAATGACAAGTAAATAGATACATAGAAGAAGCATAGGAACGGTCGATGTGGCAATGCGTGGGAGATGACAGGTCTATGTCCAGCAGAGAACATCTTTCGACTGAATAGTGATAACAAAATCACAAGACGTAATTATATAACTACGAAACCACTCCCGCCTGTATAAGAAGCTCAAAAGTAACAATCAGTGGAAAAAGAAGCTCTTTACAACTCACCCGCCCCCTCCAACAACTAAAGTAGGCACATTTAAGTTCTTAACGAACTTCACGCATTCGCCGTGTCCCCGCGTGGACAGTGAGAAGCAACCCAGTCTATCACCCGCTAGCGAGTCGGCGCCGCACTGTAGCACGATCGCCGTTGGACGGTAGAACTCCATCACGTTGGAAATTACTGGTTTGAACACCTGAAATAATAACGATGAAATTAATTCACAAATTCTAATACACAATAAGTTGTTCAATGGAATTTACTAATTGAGTATTTATGGCTATCTACCTATGTAAATCACTTTCTTTTTTAGTATTTCAGGATCAACTCTTAGGGGCCGTCTCCACGAGCGAGAATCGCGGCGATATTATCGTCGTGCCACGTATTTCTATACACTCTCTTAGAACGTTTCTTCACACGGCGATATCATCGCGGCGAGAATTGGATGGCACCACGATAATATCGCCGCGATTCTCTCGCTCGTGAAAACGGTCCCTAAGACCTGTTTGCGCCACAAATTGCTAAATATGTTTACTAGTAAACATATTTATTGATTTGTGGTGCATGATCGAATGATTGTGTTAAAATAGTTCGGAAGAATGCTAACAATTTAAATGACCATGGAGAAGATTAGAGGATCAAATACATTCTGATGAAACAATTTTTTTACATCATACGGTAATCTATCTACCAAGAGAGATTATGGCAATACCTGGGGGCCTACTCCGAAGTGCAAAGTGCGAATGTTCGGATAGGACCGACACATGGCCGAACCGAATATTATTGAAAAATGCGAAAAAAGTTCGGATCGGCTCAGTTGAGTCGGGACCATAGTCAATATTCGAAAGAGTGTAGGCGTGTAGGATCGGAACCGACCGAACCAAATAGTAACTTCGTAGCAGGAAACGGCCGAACTTTCGGCCGATAGGTACTACTTCGGAGTAGACTCCCTGTATCAGCTACAGCAATAACTAGTAGGACCAAATTTGGCAGACGAGTTTATGGGATACTAATCATAATAATGATTCAAAGATCAAAATAAAATTAAAATGTAAACCTACTAACCTGCACATAACTCTGATCATCAATACCCTCTTTCAACGGCACATTCACCGAGTAATACCTACCACTTTCAGCTCCGATCTCATACATATCACCGGTACCAGGGAAGAAGTAATTCCCATATTTATGAAAACTGACGGTCATCACCCTGTCGGTCAGGTAAAACGCTTCTTGAACACCGTCTCCATGGTGGACGTCAATGTCTATGTATAATACCCGAGGGTGGTATTTTAGGAGCTCTAGAATAGCTATGACTATGTCATTTACGTAGCAGAAACCTGTGAATAGTATAGACGACAATATAAAATGTCTGTAATTTATATGGTGTACATAATAAAGAGTATTCTAGCTATCTATGGATTTGTACCTGGCAATATTCTTTATCCATAGAATTAATAATATTGGTGAAATGTGTGATACAGGCCTGTATCACCAAAATGGTCAGGCAGATGTGTTTAGTACAACCACATTTCATATTATTATTATTGTCATCAATACAATTATGGGAATATGTAATTATAAAACTCAATTTTAAAACCATACCTGAAGGTTCAAACTTCTTAGCATGATGCAGTCCACCGGACCAGTTGATGGCAATATCGCATGCATTATTGTTGAGCTTCATGGCACCCTCCAGGGAGGCTCCAGTGTACATTGAACAGAAATCGAACAGGCCCTCAAACACAGGACAGTCATCCCCAACATTGTAGTGCAGCAAGTCTTTGGAATAGCCTGAAATTAAAATAAGTTTTTTTAGATAAAAGTTTCATTGCCATCAGCTAAACTCACAAACTTTCATCCCCTATTTAACACATTTAGGGGATGAATTTTCAAAAATCCTTCTTTAGTGCTCACTTTTGTTATAATAAGGAACTGATCTGCAAAATTTAGCTCTTAAACCCAACATTTGGCTCCTGAAACACAGGAGCCCTCTTGAATGCTAAGAGGGCTTAGCATTCTCATCTCAGCTGCTTGCAATTAATTGCCTTTCATTCAATGACAATATTGGTTAATTAAATATTTCTTGTATTCATTTAGAACTGTTGGCTTGGTCTATAGGACTTAGGATGTATTTTCACACAACTTTTCAGCTACCCGGTAGCCGGACATCGGTTATCATGGTATGGGCCAGGGATGTTATGGAGCTCCGTAACCGTAACTGAAACTATCGGATACCCGAAATAAAAATATATCCGGAACCTTATCCGTTTCACAAGTTTCGGATAGTTCCGTATAAGGGCGGAGTCTAAAAAATGAGATGTTTTGACAGGTTTTTGTAACATCTCTAAATAATTACTTACCTACATGACTGATTATAATACCAAATGATAATCTAGACTAGAAAAAACCTATAAATAAAACCAAATTACAAACTATTTGTGTATATATTTTACTTCAATTTAGTATCCGTAACCGAAACTATCCGAAACTAACGGATAATCCGAAATAATTACATATCCGTAGCCGTATCCGAAACCGATATAATTTTATTTCTATATCCATATGCAGATCCAAAATATCATATCCATAACATCTGTAATATGGGCATGTGATACTGAGGAATGAGGAAAATATGTTCAGGAAAATTTTGAGTACACATGATGATCATCATGTATACTAAAGAAACAATGGATGGAACATAAATGGGGAAAAAGAATAAGTAAAGATCGTAGCAGGTGGCATTCTGTAGCGTCTGCATACCTCCAAGGGAAGAAGTGTGAGTTTATGTATGTTGGTAACTAAGCATACATGCATGATATACTGCATGTCATTAGCAAGTTCATAAATAAAAATTAATATGCAAATATTCTTTTAAAAATTTGTTGTGGTATTGTTGTTGCTAACTTCTCTTTTCTCGTTGTTATACCACTTCAATTTTCTATTGTGTTGCAGAATCATCTACCTAGCCTTTTCCCAACTATGTTGAGGTTGGCTTCCAGTCTAACCGGATGCAGCTAAATACCAGTATTTTACATGGAGCGACTGCCTGTCTAACCTGAACAACCGACCTGTAACGACTGTCAAAGATCCACAAATGGCAGCCAGGAGCAATGGCTTAATGTGCTTTCCGAGGCGGGGGGGGTCTTGGTATGTAAGGATGATCAGCATGAGCAGCTCACTTGGCCACAAGCCACTATTGTGTTACCTATTGAATATTGATGTGATACAACATGATAAAATTACTGAACTAGTAAATACACTAACCGCTCCTCAGCTCCACCATTAATATTACTTAATACAATTATTATAATGTTTACTTTTTATAAAAGTTTTAAGCTAATAACAATGCCATGAAAATATCTGAATAGTGTTTGCTCGGTGTGAGAGATATGTTATAGTTGATAACAAACTTTTATTATTGTTTACTTACTTTGAATGTTTTGAGGTGTGACATTTTGCAAGAATTCTATATAATCTTCACTATGAAAACGACACATGTCATGCGCGCTGGCTCGATACGGTTTGTATATTTGCATCTTTTTGTGAAGCCCATAGTTCAGGACTAAACTATGCGTCACAGATAGTCTATGTGGTTTCATCGGGTGCCCGGGCCCGTAGTGGAAGTTCCCCACGTCGGCATTATAAAAATAAGCTACTTTATGTTGAGTCATATTGGATAAACAAATACGTATTCCTTCAAAACCAAAATAATGCCAAGAACGACAGCAATAACCAGCAAGCGTTTGGTTAGTTCGATGTCACCGAATAGCATTTTACACAGATTACGGCATTTTAATGGCCAGAATATTATACTTTCAGGATGAAAATGAAACTAAAAGTAGCTAAAACACTTTTACAATAATAATAATAATATTCCCATGAAATAAGTACCTACACAGAGAAGCTATGAAGCTTCATTCATTCATTCATCCATGACGTTTTTGACATTGACATTGCATTGCAAAATGATTGCCAGGCTAGTATACCTATATTATTGGATAGGGTACAGAAGTTGGATCCATTTCAAACTAAAAAATAAATTTCAACCCAAGGATAGAAAAATAGGGGTTGATTTTATTATTCTTCTACAAAATATTATTTATTTATATATTCTTTAAGGTACACCACAAAAATACATAGCATGAAAAAATACATGAAACACTACAAAATATACAATGGGCGGCCTTATCGCATTACTGCGATCTGGTGACCTTAGAATGGACAGTGGTTTTCCTGAGCTTATAATGGGACTTATTCACCTGTGAACAGAGGGGCAATTCTCGTAATTTTAAGAACGTTCACAGTCTGATCTCTGTCTCAATCTGTCAAAAATACCTCAAACCCTACATTTTGATAAGTTTCTGACATTTGTTTGACGCCAAGATGACACTGCGACTAGATTTTGAACGTTTTTGAACGTTTTAAATTGCGAGAATTGAGGCGAGAATTGTAAAATCGACATGTAGTTCGGATGACACTGCAACATAGTGGGGACCTCGAGTCAATTTTCTACAGATTAAATAATATAGAAATGTAGATTCAAGTAAAGTAGTTATTATTTTCCTTATGATAATCAAAACCAAACAAACTACTCATTGAGTGTATTTTTATCCTAAAATTCTTTGTTACTTGTTATTATTATAAATTCAGTAAGTTGTTATCAGTGCCCGTCATGTTGCCTGACGTTTTATAAAATAAAAGTTGTCATAACTTGGATTGTCTATTAATGCCGGTTCAACTACCTTGCTGTACTTTACGATAGCGAAGTTCGAAGTTTATTTTTCGGATTTTTTACACCTTGTTGACTTTTATTGATACAAGTACCCAGGTAAGATGTGCACAAATTTTTACTTGTTTGTTTTCAACTATTTATTTATACTTTCACATTAAACAAAATAACTGATTATGACTATGTTATCGATTGCATGCCGCCGGTTAGACTATGAATTTAGATTTATTTATTCCGTTACGTAATACATAGCGTCTATGATATTGGTCAGTACAGTATTCACACAGAATGGGTATTACGCCTGCATCAAGTTGAATAATTAATAGGAGGCAGTTTGTGAACAACTCATCCAACATCCTTTCATTTCATTTTATTTATTTATTTAGGCAAGGCACATCAACGACATATTTACAAGGATCGTAACAATAGGTAATCACGAGTCTTCAATCTCGTAATGCACAGCAATCTCATTAAAAGGTAAAACAGCTAGGTTCTTATTAGATTTTTTTTAAATAATTACATTTCCAATAAGATTAGATTATAAAATAATTTATTTCATCAGATATTTACTATAAAATGTCTGCACTCTATCATAAAAGTGAAAATCAAATTTCCTAATGTAGGTAGTTGTTACCGGTACAATACCTACAATAATTTACCACTTTTTGTTAAATGCGAAATTTCATAAACACAATTAAAGTCTTGTGCTGGGCCAATTATATCCTCAATACCCAATATTACAATTTAATACAGTCAACACTGCTTATAACGACATTAAAAATAATAATAATAATATCCCTGGACATTTCACACAGCGCCATCTAGTCCCAAACTAAGCAACCTAATGCTTGTGTTATGGTAACAAGATGGCTGATAAACTACTTATATACATTTTTTTTTTGTAAATACATACATATTATACATAGAAAAACACCCAGACTCGGACATTGAAGGGACCGTCCAAATGCTAACATTATAGCCAGTAGTTGTTATAAACAAGATCTGTACATAGGTTTCTATATTATTTCCTATGTATTGTTTGTGTTTTAAAAAATGTCATTAGGGATGTGAAATATTTTCTGTAAGTACATACGTCATACAGTGAAAACCGTTGATAACGATTTTGCTTGAAACAACGTAGGTACTTCATATTACGACAGAATGTAAAAGTCCAGCGATAAGGACCTATGTACACATATATACATATGTGTACATAGGTCCTTATCGCTGGACTTTCTAATGACATTTTTAGAACACAAACAATACATAGGTAATAATATAGAAACCTATGTACAGATCTACCTAATTACTTTTCTATTATGTTAATCCAATTCCAAATGACCTTTTGCAAAATGTGGGTCTATATAAATTTTAAAAGATACTTGTCTGAAAAAACTAAGTTAATACAAAAAAAATTACAAATCTTCAATTTTTTATTGAGCATAATCGGTTTAGAGGGCAGAAAAAAAAACCTATGTAAACCTTCATGCTAAAATGCCAACTTTAATAGTGATAGTTGAAACTAGGTAAAGAAATGGGCCAAATTAATATAATAAATAAAGGTCAACACATGAAAACAAACACAAGCATACAATAAATAAAGAAAAAAAAGGGAAATTGAAGCACAAAAAGGATCCAGAATAGAGAAAATGCTTAAAAAGTGACCTTGTAAATTCTCTTTTACTATGGAATTGTAGAAACAAGCTAGATAAATGATGGTTGATTTTTCAGTCATCAGAAGGCCAATTCTCGTAATTTAAAACGTTCAAAATCTAGTAGCAGTCTCATTTCGGCTACAAACATAATTATGTCAAAAAAAACTTGTCAAAATGTAGGGAAATTAGAAGTATTTTTTGACAGATTGAGACTGAGATCAGACTGTGAACGTTCTTAAAATTACGAGAATTGTCCCTCTGATAACGGTCTATTCTATTTTTCCTCTATGGCAATACGAGAAAACGAAAACGAAATATGAGAAAACGTGTGGAGAATACACAAAAAAAAAAAACTTAAAATTCTAATCCAATACTAGTTTATTAATAATAACACTTTGAATTTAATGTGAAACTTGTTGACGAGTGTTAGTAGGTACACTGAAACAAACAAATAAAAATATGATTAAATATATTATCAAATATGTACATAAACAATCACACAAAAATCATTATAAATTGATGTCATTGACACGGATAAAATATATCAAAGCCCCAAAGAGCTTTGGGGAATCTGATAACTTTATTTGAGGAATAATTTTGAAGTTTTGACAGTTATTTCATACAAAAACTGTCAAACATCAATTTTATTTCTCAAATAAAAGATATCTGGCGATGAAAAAATCAGCACTACCAAAATATTGTTATGTTAGTGAATGATGAGAGCCACCACTTGTTCAGTATAAGCTTGTGCAGTTCACGACAATGGTGTTGACTTCCAGTGGAAAGCCACATTGACTCCCACAATGCACTAACAGTAATTTTACCTGATGTTTGTCAACTGAGGTTTGTACTATTGGTTGCAGAAGTGCTATCTTTGAGAATATTGTAAACAATTTTTAAATATTTTGTTAACACAGAAATGTACATTCTTAATTGATTTTAATTTTTATTTATTTATTCTGAGTTAGGTAGATATGTTATAACGTTTTAGTTAAGGCGGTAGCCCGCGAAATATATTTTTTCTTACAATTTTTTTTATTTTTTCTTTATTTTCGGAAGGCTTACAGACTAATAACATTATAATAACAGTAATATATTATTAAATTGCTAATTACAAGCCTCCACAGATAAAGATTTTCAGGTCAGTATCAGGTTGTATGTTGATCTAAATATGATTCGTGGCCATAAGAAATATTCATATAAAGAATTGTAATTACAAAAACCATCAATATACCTAGTTTATATTAGCCTATTGAATAACTATTTCATGAAAACTTAAGTAGTTGTATTGCTGATTCTAATTATTATGATTCTGTAAAGTCGTATATGTTACGGTCGCAAATCGTATTTTAATCAATATACAGGATAATTTTTTATTCAGTGCGTAAATTTTTACAGGGTGTTCTACCCATGAATATGAACAACATTCACTATGGGACCATCTCTGAAATCACGAACAAGAAATCAGCAGATTCATACATTTTGGTCGAGTAGGTATTGAACTTTTATAAGAAACAGCTGATTTTTTTTTTGTGATTTCAGAGATGGTCCCAAGTGAAAGTTGTTCATATTCATGGGTAGAACACCCTGTGAAAATTTACGCACTGAATAAAAAATTATCTTGTATAACCTGACACTGACCTGAAAATTGCTAAAAAAAGGCAAGCAAAGGCCTTTGAAGATCCGTGGAATACCTACTGTCACACCATTTTGAAAATAGCGGCCACGCATGAGACCTATATAAATCGATGCTGCCATCAATGCAAACAGAAAACTTAATAAGTAAATGCGTGGCCGCCATTTCAAAATGGCGCGACAGTGGTATGACAGGCACTATATAAAAATCTTCAAACCCCTTTGAATTTCGAGGGCTACCGTAGCGCATTCCCCCTTAACAAAATAATAAATTTATTCATTGTTAAAGTTAAGTAAATAATCCTTATTTTATTCATTCATTGATTGTAATTTAAATTAGTAGTGAGACAAAAACTACCTACTTTACTTATACAAAATAACTTCTACCAAATATACATCTTAATTCAATTAAAACTTAAAGAATCAAACATCTCTTTCCCCATCTGTACCCCGTCATCATTATATTGAAACTTTCCGTCAGAACAGCACTTTACATAACCAATAGCCAGTCGGTACACTGCAGAGGCCAGTCACTCGCCGCACGCCAACGTTAATCGTCGCCACCACACGAATAAAAAAAAAACAATATTTGTTTATGTCCTGTCCCTATTTTCAAAATGGCGCGAATATTGAGATGTGCGATTGTTTTGTTAATAGCAGACGCCACTATGGTCAATTTTAGGGTGTTTGCGAGAACCATGTCGACGGTCGCGAAGAGTTTTGAGACGCACCAGGTGGTGCCCGATGTCGTGTCCAAGGCGCCCTCGGCGTTGCTGACCGTAAGTATTAAACCTTTTTATTTAATCGAGGTTTGATTGCTCGATAACAATCTGGTTTTATTTGAATTCAGAATTGCCAATTGCCATGTGTATGTGATAAACGTACCTACCTACTTTTTGAGAAAGTTTGTAGTGGCTGTACGTCGATAGCTGATGTGACCTAGTCACCTAGTTTACCTTGATTGCCTATGTAGCAGTTTAGCTCAACTCTGCGAGATTTTCCAAAAATATGGAACTTGGAAAAAGTACTAGTGCAATGATTTTTTTTTATGAAATTTGAACCTTTTATCCAATAAAAGAACATTGGTCATGATCAAAAATATAAATTGTAAAAAACTTACGGAAATTCTAAAGAGTTAACTACATATTTTGCTCATTACGATACTCCAGGGTCCGCTTTCAAGTTCAATTTTTAAATCATTTCATGTCACTCTTAGTTCACTTAAAATCAAGAAATAGCAATACACGACGTAAAACCACGAATTTAACGATCGATCATTTGCATGCAAGATATAGATATCATCCTCGTATCAAAGAACTTTTCCTACGTCAATATTTATTTCCACTTCTGTAACGTTATTTTACCCTTTCAGCAACGGTATTTTACCCCTTCAGTAACATTAGTTTACCCCCTCAGGAACGTTTTTTTTACCCCATTCAGTAAGGTTACTTATAAATATAAGTAACCTTACTGAATGGATACTTACCTTACCTTACCACTAGAGTAAAATTATTTGCAAATGTCAATAATGTCATTTTTCTACGTCGAATGCATCAACTAAGATCACGATCAAGCCCAGTTTTTAATTTCATATTTCATGTCAATCTCATAAAGAAAATAAATCAGGGAAGCCAGCAGCAGCAGGGAAATCAGCTAAATCAGGGAAGTAGTTGAGAGTAGCTTCACAAAAGAACATTTCACACACTAATCTACATGGTCCTCCAAGATTATGTCTGAACTTTTTTTCGTAATTTCTTTTAAGTCAGTCAGATAGGAAATGTCGACTCCACCTTGGTTTTTTTTTATAGGACGTTTAAAACTGATTCCGAATAATCTATTTACAGAATAAGAATAATTTATTTACTGAATATCCTATTTACAGAACAAACAATTACATTTTCAAATCAGAACCAAGCAACCAGTCCAGAACCAGTCTTACCAAGGGGATCGTATTACCCAGTAACTGGGTTGTGGAGGTCAGATAGGCAGTCGGTCCATGTAAGATACTGGTATTCAGCTGCATCCGGTTAGAATGGAAGCCGACTCCAACATAGTTGGGAAAAGGCTCGGCAGATGATGATTTAATTTCAAATCAGTGATGAAACATTTGGTTGAAAGGTTGTTCTAGGGCTACGTTCGGCGAGGGAGATATTATAGTGCACAGGCACAGGTGCATTCTCTCTCACCTCACTCTCATAGTCCGATGGGTCGAAACGCAATCCGACACGACTGGAGTGAGAATATACGGCTTAACGTGCTTTCCGAGCCACGGGAGTTTCACACCCGGAAGAGTGCCAATTAAAAAAAAAAAAAATGCTTTGACTTTTCACTTTGACACACTGCCAACTTCCAAACTCAGTAACAATTTACCTACACAGGTTCTCACTCGTGGGAAGAAACTTTGGGACAGGAAAGAAATTATGTAGAATTTGCTCGACAATTTGCTATCATTTTACATAGTTTTCATAACATCCTGCAACGATTGTTTTCATATTTACACCCACGAGCTGACGTGCAGTTGTTTACGCAAATGCATTCATACTTAGATTATTGAATAGATTATTATAAAAAACATCAAACTGCACGAAACAAAATATACCATTGTGCATTCAAAATAATGCATACAAAGGGCTATACTAGGAACACGCTAAAAGTACTAAGGCTAACTGTAATCTACTATTATTTAAACGTATTTAGGTATTAGAATATCGCAATTTTAGAGATGTTAAAACTTTTTTCATGACCAAATCTAAGACATACCGGTAGGTATGTCATGCAATACATATTATGACTAGTATCGCTCTCACATAAAAATTTTACATGGTACTACTATTTAACATGCAATATGAAATCAATTAATCTGGTATATTATCGAACAAAGATGTTATTTGTTGCACGAAAATATTATTGTTTCACTGTGTAGATAAGTTACTAAGACTTACTTTTAAACCGGTTATAAATGTCAGACAGAAATATAATGCAGTTTTGCTTTTATAATCCAGATGCAACGGTATTTACTTATTCATAAACAACTAGCTTCATGTCTTACTGATCGACTCCTTCACAATTCAAAAGTGCCTGTAAATGGTTCAATGAAAATAAATTATTTGACTATGAGTTTGTATTGTACGAAAATGTTCGTAAATCTTAGAAATCTTAAAACTTAAAAGGAGCTAAGTATAAAAATTAAAGTGTAGTAATTAAACATCAAGATTCAAGGTTGCTCAGCGCGCTATGGAGCAAGGTATGCTCGGAACCTCTTTCAAGGATAAAATCAGGAATGTAATTACCAGGAAAAGAAACGGGGATACCGACATAACTTGCAGAATAAGCAAACTGAAGTGGCAGTGGGATGGCCATGTTTGTCGAAAGACCGATGGCCGGTGGAGCAGAGGAGTCCTGGAGTGGAAACCGCGTCTCGGCAAACGTAGTGTGAGACTCATCCCAGCTAGATGGACCGACGACTTAAAAGGTGGCTGGGACAGACTGGATGCGGAAGGCGGAGGACAGGGTGTTGATGCGCAGCTTGGGAGAGACCCAGAGGAGGAGAGGTCCAGCAGAGGACTGCAGTAGACTGAGTTGATTGAAAAAAAAAAACATAACATTGACGGAAGCTGGGCAAAATAATGATTGGTCTATGAAGCAAAAGAGATTTCTCTTTCCCCCTCCTATAGTAGTATTCTTTAAAGTAGTGTTAGTATATTTCGACATGAATTAAAGACTTCACTACTAAGTCGAGTCGTTCTATAGATCGTCACCATCACACGTTTACCCATTCACGGTCTGCATTCAAGGACTCATCTGCCCCAACGGCCATCAATCCTTTAACAGACAGGGCCAGCCTATTGCCAGCTTACTGCGAGTTATGACTCCGGAATGTGGCGGATCTTTTCCGGATAATTTTATTCTGATTTAAATAAAATCCTGCTGTTCCCAGCTCGGATATCTACGTACAGGTTTTGGTAGATATTAGATGACCTGAATGGCTCATTGAATGTAGAAGCACCTAGCTGTAACCGTTGCAAACTGGATGGTCGATTGACGAGCCGCATTAGCTGCTAATTCGATTAAGGTCGACATGACGGCACAGGAAAACAGTTGTAGCGGTATTATCTTGGCTCTTCCGCAAGATTACTCCTTGTTAACACGATTAGAGTAATATACGGAAGGAAAGAAATCAGGATCTGTTACGAGCTGAAGCACAGAATAACTAATAGTGCTAACGACTGAAGTTAATTCGATTTAATAATCCTCAAACCAAATCACCTCTTCAAATTATTACTTCTCGTATCTTTCAAAGTGTGGCTTTATAGTCGTGACTGTTTTTCATAACTGCACTGGGTATCTATATGGTACTTGTCTTAGAGCTTATAGACATATCTATTAATTCTTATTATCAGGCCTTGCTGTTCCAGTGGTTGACATATAGGCTTCATCTGCGTGGACTTCAGAATTATGTCCGAAAGAAATGAAAAATGCAGACGCTAGCCTTCGCATAAATTGATAACAGAAGTTAAACCAAGTCATTTGTCGGGATAAAAAGTAGCCTATGTGTTAATTCCGGTTATAAACTATGAGTGTACCATATTTCATCCAAATCTGTTCGGGCTGAACAGATTTGTGCGATTAAGTAACAAACATCCAAACTTTTACATTTAAGTATATTATTATAAGAAGGAAGCTCGAAGAGAGCAGCAGTGCGATTCTGTAACCATCTCACCGTGAAAACTTAGGTGAAGTGAGCATGGAGTGAGCTGTCATTACAACTAATGCTAGGGATTGACACTACTGACAGCACACTCTAAGCTCACTTCACCTTACTTTTCACGGTGAGATTTTTACAGAATCGATCGGCTGTTGTTGTCCAGTGGTAATGTCCACACTTACGAGTTGTAGGTCATGGGTTCGAACCCAGACAGGCACTTAACTTTGTGTAAATTATTCGCATCACCACTGCTCTCAAAATGGTGAACGAAGATATCGTGAGGAAACCGGCATATCTCAGAACCAAACATTCGAAGATGTGACATCTACCAACCCGCACGGGACCCGCGTGGTGGATTACAGCCCACTCCTTCTCACGGAGAGGAGGCCTGTGTCCCAGCAGTGGGAACATTATAGGCTGATTATGTTATGTAGGAAGCTTGTATAATTATTTTCAAATATAGCGCTGGCTGCTGGGATACAGAAACACTAATGTTTCTTTAGATGTTATCGATGCAGATGTCATCATCATTGTCTTCCATTCCATGGCCACTAGGAAGAACAATGAGTGGGTACCTACCTACTCATTGTTCTTCCCAGTGTCGCCGTCGTATTACCTAATACGAAGGTGACACTGAAAGTTTTTAGAACTGGCCACTTGTAAATGATATAATAAAAAAATAAGTTCAAATTTTGAAAATGGTACTCTTTTCCAATATTATTGTGTATGTATTTTATTCATTTGTCATTTGTTTACGATTTGGCGGCAAATTGAAAATTGTCTGCGTCACGTCACGTTTTCGTACTATGATTTTTTATGACTTTCGATGTCATTAGAAACACTTCGATTGGCCTTTCACGATGAAGCCCCATCTCGTGCCACTGTTTACAACTGGTTTAACGAGTTTAAACGTGGTCGCACTAATCTCACCGATGATCTGCGTGAGGGACGGCCTTTTCCGGCGACGACTGAAGATAACATCAATGTTGTGCGGCGTATGATAGACTGACAAAAGAGTGACTTATCAGCAGATTCGGACAAGCTTAGGCATTGAAATGAATCAAGTGCACAAAATCCTCCATGAACATTTAGCGGTCAGAAAGCTTTGTACCCGGTGGATACCTCATAATTTGACAGAGGCCCAAAAGCTCCGTCGTGTTAATTGGTATCGTGAAATGATTCAAAGATTTACGGAGGTGACTCAAATGCTGTGTTCGACATACTTACGGGTGACGAAAACTGGTTTTATTGTTATGATCCTGAAGCTAAGAGACAGTCTGCTGTCTGGGTGTTTCCTTCCGAGAGGTTGCTGACTAAATTTAGGCACAAGATAACCACCTCAACGCATTGTTGAACTGTCAAAATTAGTGTTATTGTCATTGCAAATGATAATGAAATATAGGGAAGAGTTTTAAGTGAAAAGAGGTCGAAGCTTGGGAAAAAAGATGGCGGCCTCGTTCTTCGGAAGGACAAGTCATTACGCAACAATTGTTTTAGAGGATCGAAAAACAGTACAGTACTGTACAGCGTCCCTGAACAAGGTTTTTATTTTTATGCATTGCGGTAGGTAATGGCTGTAAACTAAAATAGTTTTTTTATTATCTATTTGTAGCTTAACAACCTCGTTAGCGAATATAACAAATAAACGCAATAGTAATTACATTAGGGCATAATAACGCATACTTATCTCCAATAACTGTGATACATTGAACACGTTATTTACAAAGGCAATCATCTATTAAAGGGCAAAATGAAAAGTCATTACCTTTAACGTTTCCCGGATATGACGTGCTTGAGAAGTATAGTACACTTGCTTAGGTAGTACATATTTGTTTAATCAAGGACTTCTTGCTTCCAGAATTTTCCTGACGTGGCAGGAAAATTTTGTCTCGTCTTCCTTTTGTCTGTCTTAAGCAAAGGGATCCGAATACACATTTTTGACAAGTATAGGACATTGATTGTCGCTGAGATGAGATTGCGTCTAGATTTTGAACGATTTCATTTACGAGAATTGTTCTTCTACACTCATGCCGAGTGCACCTGACCTTTTTGAAGAACATTGCCAATATGTCCTTCTAGGGCGTTTCCACTCACAATCTATGCCGTAGAGATTACCATTTGCCTGTTTAACTGTTACTATTACTTTAAAAACCCGTCCCTGAGAGGTTAACATGCACTTAAATCGACTACTTTAACGTTTTTATTCAGATCTTATCTTTATCACAAAGTATTATTTGTTTTTCCCAAATCCGAAAGTTACATAAATGATAGCATGATAACAAACATGCAGATATATGGTTAATACTTTTTTATCCCAGATATTATTTATCTGTGAATAAAGTATCAAACAGATAACGACCTTTTGTAATATGATGATGATGAACATGAGAACTAAATTATGTAAGTATTTATTATCTCATTTCCACCTCGTTAGTGTAAAAATGTATTTACAAAGGCAAGGTGAGGAATTAACTGCATTATTCCATTTGTTTGGTCACTCAGATATGACGACAAAGCATAATGATGTCCTGCCTAGTACATCAGGTGCAATAGTTACAAAAAATTACCAGAATTTTCCGGATACCCAGAAAACTTTAACATTATCAGAACGTTTACTCGAAATGAGGAAATTACTTAGTCAATTTCAACCAAAACTTAATTTTGCTATTTTCTTTTTGATATGTAAAGAATTCATTGACTTTTTTACTCATACTTTTCATTCGTTGCTTTTTTTAGTTTGGAAGCGGACCCTGAACTTTAAGAACGTATACAGAACTTCTTTTTTTCTTGATCTTGTAGAACTTACTTGAATGATTTATATATTTTCAATAATAATCTAATTTCCATTTTGTTACACAGGTGAAGTACCCAAGCGGCGTGGAAGTGAATGAAGGCAACGTGCTGACCCCCACTCAGGTGAAAGACATCCCCGCACTCTCGTGGGATGCCTCTCCTGACCAGCTGTACACCGTCGCAATGACTGGTTAGTATTTTGTCGAGTTTTTACCCTTTGAAGGGAACTTGCTGACTCCCACTCAGGTGAAAGACATCCCTTCAGGCTATTCGGATGTCTCTTCAGAACAGCTGTATTCCCTCGCAATGACTGGGTAGTATTTTGTCGAGTTCTTACCCTTTTCTTACCCTATGAAGGCAACTTGCTGATCCCTTCTTAGACAATAGACACTCCTTCAGTCTCGTAGGAGCCTCTCCCGAACAGCTGCAGACCCGCGCACTGACTAACCAGTCAGTGCGAGGGTCCATAACTGTTGTGTCGAGTTCTTACCCTTCAGATAACATGATAGGGTAGGGTTCATTCCTTAAGACGGCAACAAGCTCAGTTTTGCCTATTCAAAGGACATCCTTATACTGATGGGGCAGTGTATGGTATAGTGACGCGTTGCCTGGTAATTAATGTGTCGAGTAGGTACCTACTTACCCTTTACTTATAATATGAAGGTAACATGCTTAATTCCGACATCCCATTGTTTGTTTATGTCAGTGTGTCAAATGAACACAGAGTATCATGAATCACCATGAAGTGACAGAACTGGGAGACTGCTACAAGGATCACGTTTTCTCATATCACATCTGACATTGGCAGAATTGTCGACATCGGCACCATTGCCATAGAGAAAAATAGATAGATAGATCTTTTTGCGCCTTGACATTGACAGGGGGTGTTGTTGGTCAACATTTGTGAAATTATAACAGAGTTTGTATTGACAAAACAAGATGGCGGCGTTAGTTCCATTTTGGCCTCGGGTCAAAGGAACCTTGTAGCGTTGTAGATACATTTGGATACAGCTCCAAAAGATGTATACATGAACACGGAACCGTTTTATTGTCAAAAATGCTATGACCATTTTTGACAATGAAACGGTTCTTTGTTCGTGTATAGGTACATGTTTTGGGACAAAATGTTTACTTTGTTTTGGTTGAATAAATTGTATACTATTTTTTGTATGTACCTATACGGTGGATACAATGTGAGGGAACAATAGTTGTAGACCATAAAATGGTTCCTTATCCGTATATACATTTTTTGGGGCTGATTGTACTTACAGAATATTTTGCTTAAAAACGTGATTTTTTTTTACGCTAGACAGAAATTAAAACAAATTAGCTGCGCTTCTACCCGTAAAATATTCTAGATCAACATTTTTAATTTTTAGTATTTTATGCAAGGACTATGTTACTCATGTTATGTAAATGCGTTAAATGCGTTCTGTCAAGCGTAACAGAAAGCGAACGTATTGATTGCCAATCAAATAGTGTTGAAAAAACATACACGGTATAATATAATATAAACATACAATATTATTTTTAGTAATATAATTGTTCAGTTGATTGATGGCTTTACTGGGTCTATTAATTTAAATTAAACACTGCCACATGATATAATTGTGTTATTAAAATAATTAATTTAAATTAATAATATAATTTTATTGATTTCGTTTAATAAATCTAATTAAGCATAGTGAAATCCTACTAATATTATAAACGTCAAAGTTTATATAGATGGACGCAAAAACTATTAAACGGATTTATATGAAATTTGGCACACAGATGGTTTATAACCAGGATTAACATATAGGATACTTTTTATCCCGATATTCCCACGGGATCGAAACTTATGCGGGTGAAACCGCGGGGCGCAGCTAGTGCATTAATATTTTATTATTTAATAATCACATTAAATTGAACAGAAAATTATTTATTAACAACTCAAGAGAATGCAGTTATGCTATCATAATCCGTCTATAACATTCCCATTGCTGGGACACAGTGAGGGGCATGAGCCATAATCCACCTCGTGGGCCTAGTGCGTTGTTTATCACACACGTCTTCTATTTTTTATTATTTTTTGTAAAACAAAAATTTTAATACATTTTATTTGATTATTATAACAAAAGATGAACAAACAACTATATAATTATTTTATCTTTCTGCTTTTAGTTTAAAAACATTTTGTCCATGTTGATTCGAAAGAAAAGTATTGTGTTTGCCTAATATGTCGTTTTCCATTATTGGACATCACGGGCAGGATAAACACGTTGAATCATTCCTTTCCTGCTAAGCCACACGGGCGTTTTTTTCGCGCATTAGATTTTTAATTCACTTCTTAGCGCCGAGAGTTGAAAATCCAAATGTATTTTTTTATAACGCACTGTGATGCACTCGTTTGGGTTCTCAATGCTCGGTTTAGCACAAATGCACCAAAAATCGCCGCGGGAAAAATCGCCAGTTGGTACACTCACGAGCACCAATATGTCAACAGTTGGCAACTTTCAATTGCGATTTTTTCGTGAAATAACGAATGCAACGTTGAAATACGACACATTACATGGGTTCGAAAATGCTATGTTCGTAACAACATACATTTTCATTAAAAAATAAAGGTGTCAATCGCTTTTGAATACAGCCGAGTGTATACATACTTTTGCTCGTGACTGTACGAGGACTCAGTGGATTATTTCTGGTTATGATATTCAGCACTGAAATTGTTAGGTACTTCCAAGGTAAAGCGACTCGGATTTCATTAACTGTTCCGTTTTAGGTTGTAAACTCATAAATTGTGTGGTTAGGAATGTCCTGAATTAACTTATTACTCTTCACGTTACTGGATGAATGTCGTCATCCAGTAACGTGAAGAGTAAATAAGTTCTAAAGAAAAATAATGGTTACCTGCATGCCAGTGGTATTACTTTGAAATATCCAAAACTGCAAGATGTTATACGCTTATTTGTTCCATATAATAAATATTTCAATACGTACCGGACCACACCATGAAATTTTTTGGGCCGAAAACGAATGCGTTCGTTTTCAGTAGAAAACGAACGCATTTTTTTTATTTTAAACTTAAATAAATCACACGAACCTTACTTTGCTCAAAGACATAGTTAAACAATCTAATGTTATATGCGAGAAAAAGTATGTACCTAGTTACCTATTGAATTGCCAGCTCTTTTTCGGTCACGGCCGAATTTTTTTGTTGTCTGACGTATATTGATATTTCGGTCGCCAATTGCCGAAAACTGAAAACGAAATTTGGAAGGACTAGGCAATGGAGCGGAATATAAAACTGACTACATCTTTTACATTTCAGACCCCGACGCTCCTTCCCGAAAGGAGCCGAAGTTCCGCGAATGGCACCACTGGCTGGTCGGAAATGTTCCCGGCAACAACATCGCCGCGGGCGAGACTCTGTCGCAGTACGTTGGCTCCGGACCCCCCCAGGGTACTGGTCTTCACAGATACGTGTTCCTGGTCTACAAGCAGCCTTGCAAGCTGGAGTTTGATGAGCTTAGACTTACAAACAAGTTAGTATTTGTTCAGCCAGTCCTACATAGTCCACATAACATATGACGCTTGTTTTCCCCGAATGGTTAAGCAGAGGTGTACCACATTTGGCCAGTAATGTTCCTATAGCGCTATACTTTTGACGCCTGTGTACACGCTGCTTTTTTCACGTCTGCTGTAGAGTCCGATTTAAATAATGATTTACAAAAATATAATAAGGCTTTATAAACGGCACGGTGTATTTTCTTAAATGCCTTTTCATCCCTGCTAGCCATCATCAAATAGCCAAATAGTCTTAAGAAACCGGGTCAGACTCGCTCTCTGGTCGGATTTTATTTTTTATCTGAAACAATAAAATATGACGTAACAGTACCTAATATTTATAGCGTTAGCCGCTTGTAACATCTTAACGATGATTAAATCATTAAAGCTCCAAGATAGTAAAATTAACAATGAAATGTACATTTTCCAGGTCGGGCGACAACCGTGGAAAGTTCTCGATTGCCAAGTTTGCCAAGAAGTACAACCTGGGCGACCCGATCGCGGGCAACTTCTACCAAGCTGAATGGGACGATTATGTGCCCATTCTGTACAAGCAACTCGGCGCTTAAGGAAAGGCTACCGTGCTCATATGAAGATACCAACAACCACGGAGAAGAGAACAAATGGAGTAAACAAATACGCATTTTTATTTCTTCGGTATAATTGGATCGGTAAATGTCTAAAAGTGACAATTTCCAATAAAAAAAACAAAAACAAAATTATTGCTCTAATTCTGATTAATGATGAAAGTAATATATTATTCAACAGGCCAAAATCAACTTGTTTGATAAGCATGTAGTCATGCTGGGCATGATCTATCGAAGACTTAGCTGTCATTTCATTTATAATGTCAATTAGTTACTCCATTTGTTTCCTCCTCCTGGTCCTATGAACCGGGAGCCTAATTGCGTAACACATTTTAGGCAAATGATTGAGATTAATTGGTTTCGTTTCCAACGCTTTTTGTTTCATTTTACGATTTTCGTATTGCGTAACTCCAGTATCATGAGATACAAATAGCTATTGGTTTGAAACGTTAAAGAGTGAACGATAAGTGTATAAAAAGGCTATAATCCGAATTGCGTAACCATTTTGACAGCTGTCAGTTGGTTTCAAACCAACGGTTAATCTATTTCCCAAAGCGAAGGCAACGTATTGGCGGCAATCATTTTTCTTTGTACATTTTTTTGAGATTTACTCATAGAATCTCCATAATTATTACGAAATTAGGTAAGTGGACTTCGTCTTGATAAATTTTGAATGTGTTTTTGTGTAGAACCGCAACACTAAATCTATATTTTTGGTATTTCAGATACCGGCAATATCCTTTGCTGCCGCACGTAAGTAGTGTTAGTAAACCTCACTTTTGGCTATCTCATAATTTAGTTTTATTATTGTTTCAGCTTCCACAATGTCACGAGGTTATTTGTTGCTTATCGCGGAAGAGCAACGCCTCAAAGACGGGCTTATTAGAAGCCGCAGACTTTTGAGGAGTGCCAGCAACCCGCTCGATTTGCCAACGAATAACTTCGTGGCCCACTTTAGGCTAACAAAGCCTCAATTCTCGAGGCTTTGTGTGGAATTATTTCCACTTTTGCAACGACGACGTAACTCCGCTATCCGCCCGGAACTAAAGGTAACTTTTCTATCATACATAATATAGGTTGGCCAATGCGAAGCATTATATTTGAAACCATTATCAGGCACTTTTTAAACGACAAAGAGTCAGTCAGTTTGTCAGAAAGTTGAAGCTAGTTGCCCATTTCAAAACATAGATCCTAATTCAGAAATACAGACAAGAAACTCAATGGACACTGTTAAAATCCAGTTATTTCAATGTCCATGCAAACAACTGACCTTAAACTTGTCTTCAAAAAATGTGGTCAGTTATCAGAAAGTTATAGCTAGTTGCCCGTTCCGAAACATAGATTCTAATGCAGAAATATGGGCAATAAACTATGGACACTTAGGACACTGTTAAAATCAAGATATGTGTCTTTAAAAACTGTGCTTAATGAAATAACATAATTTTACAGGTGTTAGCAGCAGTAGCTTTTTATGCCAATGGGGCATATCAGAAAAATATTGGCGCATATTACCATCTGGGGCTGTCACAAACATCAGTACATGATTGTCTATGCGAGGTAAGTGCTACCACTAACTATTTCTATATAATATTATTATCATTCTTTACTGACATGTTCTCTTTGTTTTAGGTTACAGATGCTCTCAACAGTGGAGAAATTTTAAAAAAATATATCAAATTTCCTTTGATACAGGAAGAGAGGGATGCTGTGAAAAGGAAGTGAGTATGAAAGTGCATAACCATGGAAGCAAGGGTAATATACATACAAGGCAAAGATCTATGAATCTATGGCTATTATTTGCCTTTGTTTCTATTGGTTTACCACAAAAAAATGCAAATAATCACAAAAAAATGCTCTTCTTATATTAATCTAATTATTTGGTTTCAGATTTATGGATATATTTCAATTTCCCGGTGTGGTGGGATGCATTGATGGTACCCATGTTGCTATAATCCGTCCTCATGAAAATGAGGAAGCTTATTTCAACAGAAAACTGTACCATAGCCTAAATGTACTGATTGTAAGTACCTAATCATTATCTTGTTGTGACTAATTATATCTATTCTTATTAAAATTCGAATTCCACCAACAAATATTAGACCAGTGTTTAAACTATATTTATATTAAAATGTATGCCCGAAGTAATAGGATTATAATTGCACTACCTAAACTCACCTACTGTTTAGATAAAATAGGAAAGGTAATTAAAACATTTAGGTACAATACTTTTAGGTTTGTGATGCTGACCTACGCATTCAGTACATTGATGCGTCATTTGGGGGGGCCAGCCATGATTCTCATGTCTGGAACCAGTGCCCCATTCAAAATGTTATGCAGCGCTTACATGACCAAAACGAAGTGTGCTGGCTACTAGGTAACAAAACAATCATAATTAATCATTTACTTTAAAAAGTATATATAATGTATATTGTCGTAAATAAAATCAAAGGAGAGCAGTGGTGGCCCAGTGGTAATGGCCGCGACTTACGAGCTGTTAGTCGTTGGTTTGAACCCAGACGACTCTTTACTTTGTGTAAATAGACATGTGACATCTACCAACCCGCACTGGGCCCGCGTGGTCGATTACGGCTCACTCCCTTCCACTGAGAGGAGGCCTGTGTCGCAGCAGTGGGAACATTATAGGTTATGTAAATAAAATTAAAACGTCTTTAGGTACTGACATATAATTGATAATTTATCTATTATTATTTTTCAATTTTCAGGAGACTCCGGGTACGCTCAAAGGCGGTTTCTGATGACGCCTATCCTTTGTGCCGCCCCGGAGTCACCAGAGGAGTACTACACGCAGTGTCATGTTCAGACTCGCAATGTGGTCGAGCGCTGCATTGGAGTTTTGAAGAGTCGCTGGCGGTGCTTATTGGCTCATAGGGTATTGCATTATTCTCCTGTGAAAGCAGGAAAATTTGTAAATGCCTGTGCAGTCTTGCACAATTTAGTCAATAATGCACGCTTTCCCGTTCACGACGATATACATCACGATCTGTCTCGACAGATAAATCTCCCTCACGAAGGGCATGGCTCTGCTGATGAGGGTAGACAAGCTGTCGTGGACAGGTTATGGCGTAGTCGTAGGGCTTAGGTTTTTTATTATTGACATAATCTAGTCACTTCAATGTTTTATTGTAATTTGTTATATGTAAGCTGCTTGGCTTGGGCTTTTATTTCTGTGTTAAATTTTGTTTTCATTAATAGTTTTAGTTATTTATTTTTTTGCTTGAGTATAGCTTACATTCCATGTGTTAGTATTTTGGCGTGGCTAGCTGAAATATGGCAAGTAGTTTCAATTTAATGTTCTGTGTCTCGTAATATTAACTACTTTGCATGCCTACTATTGTATAGAAGCAAGTTTTTCTAACTGAACAGACAGCTGTGCTGCTGGGGAGTTTGTTCCGCCACTTCTTCTTCCCAGCGATAGCACTAGGAAATGGTGAAGGGTGGGCGTTTTGGGGGACTGTCTTATGTAATTTTGAAGTTCGAAAAGTGCTGATTCTCAGCCTAATTTGAATAAATGACTGATTTTGTTTAAATTTATAAACCATTTTCTATCCATTTCATCCCTCCCGGATAATACACAAACATACACTTAGCTGCTGAAAGCTTATACACTAGCGACATTACAGAATAATTAAGTAATGAATTTTAGTATTTTACAAGTAATAAGTTACTCCACGGATTACGCTTCTACATAGTCTGAATGTACAGTACCTAATAATAATGTTGTGACTGAGGGCCGGCGCTCACTGCCGGCATGGCACGGCAGATTGTGCTGCGGCATCCCGCGGCGTTCCATGGCATGGCAGGTTGTGCTTCGGCATGCCGCGGCGTGCCGTGGCATTTTACTGAAAGCCCAGCCACTCTGGCGTCTGTCCGCGCGGACTGCGCCCCATTAACCGAAATGACCGCTAGTCAAAACCTTATTTCAACTAGCTTAGCAATCATAATTCCTCGACACAAAGTGACCCATACGTCTCGCGAGATGCAATGGCATGTCGCGGCAACCCGTGGAATGAGACGGCATGACTCGTCATGCCGCAGCATGCCGGGGCGCGTCGCGTCATGCCACAGCATGCCGGGGCGCGTCGCGTCATGCCACAGCATCCCGCGGCTTCGTGGTATCGAAATAAAGTAACATGAACTCTAAACTCATTGAAATAAGATTCAAAATAACTTGATTAGTAATAAAATCCTTTGCCATGCCGTGCCGTGCCGGCAGTGAGCGCCGGCCCTAATTATACCTTCTGTGTGCATAGGATAGGTAATTAAAATAAAACCATTAGGTTCTGACCACAAAATATATTTTACAATTGAGCTGCATGATTACTGACAAATGCTTGCCCTCACTGGTCTACTCAATCTGGGTGTAGTTCTTTCCTCAAAAGACCATTTTAGACGCCAATCCACATGATCTTTACATGACCAAGATGAGTTTGTTTCGGCCTTTCTTCTCTAGTTTTTAAAATATGATTGACTCGGGCCGAGTGATCAGTCTGCTATACTTGTATTATTAACTTACTGAGAAAGCCGACAGGTTTTAGCTGTCACTTGGTGCAACACGGTCACAGCACAACAACACATGAAAATGGGTAAAGAGATGAGGAAGGGTGGAAAGTTCTTCATCCTCCATAGAAAAGAGAGCATCCTTGGTCATCTTTGGTCCCGTAGTAAAAGTTGTTCATAATGTGATGAGTACAATGACTCCATTTAAGGATTAAAACAATCAAAATTTAACGGTGTAAAGTTTTGCTTGAGCTTACTGCCCCATCTGAAAAATCTGTCGGTTTTCTCTAGTGAGTTAATAATACAAGTTTAGACTGCATCCATACGCCTAGAAAGGCCCTGCAGGCTCTCTGCAACCGACTCCATCGCCACCCGCATACCGTGGAGAGTTACATTGAGCTCCTGCAGGGCTGCCGCAATGCTCTGGTCGATGACCAGCCTCCTCTCCTCCAGCTGGACCACCCAATCTGGAGCGGCAGCGGTCACACGATGATCTGAAATAATAATTAAATTGTGATTATTTTTTTTATAACTCACCAATCTATAAAATAAATAGGTAATACATACATGGTCTCCGCGAAGCGTCCTGGCCCACTTGGAGCAGGCCAGCAGATCTACTTCCTGAAAAAGAAAACACAACTGTTTAAATTATCAATAAGGACAGGTGTCATGTTAAAAAAACAAGTAGGATTATATTATAAAGCAACTAGCAACCCACTCCTACATAATAACGCTTTGCCCGGCGCTGGGAATCAAACCCAAGACCATGAGGTCTGACCGTGAGCTTGAGCTCAACAGTAGCACTTGCGATCTCTAGACCAACGAGTCAGTCTATAATATAATATCTAAGTAAAATATGAATGCGGTAGACACAGAAACCTTCCAGAATGAATTCTCTCAATGATGATGAAGGCTGCACCAAAATCCAATGCATAGTTTAGAAGAATTACATGGTCCAACAAACAGACATGAAAAGCTACTTCAATTTATAATTTATGTATAGATGTAGAAACCAGATGTCATCATATATTAATATTGTTTGTACAACAGCTAATATTTATGCAGCATAACAACTAGCGTCGCGACGTCTTTATGTCTATTTGTATTTAACTGCAGCGGTTAGTAATCTTATACATTGATTTGATATAAGGTTAAACGTATGTACCTCTTCTTCTGCTTCCTCTCCCTCTTGTTGCACCAGTTAGTGGTGTCGCCATCACCACAGTTAATGATTCCGGCGGTGGTGGTGCCAGAGGTGTTGGTGACGGCGGTGGTGGTGATAGCGGCAATGGTGACGATAGCGGCAGTGGTGACGGGTACTGCGGCAGTGACGGATACTGTGGTGGTGAAGGCGTCGGCGGCAGTGTTAGGGCCGATGGAGATTGCTCCGACGCAGGCAAGACTGGGGAGGGCGGCGGCAGCAGCGATGGCGACTCCGACTCATACACCTCTAAAAAGGGATGTGTCGGCGCCGCCACCGGCGCCACCGCCGGCAACGTCGACCTTGAGGGCCAAGGAGCCCCATTATCTCCCTGCAACATTAAAACCACCAATCAATCATCCAGTTTCTCTTTTATAATGTTTGTTAAACTACTCTGCTTGGTTACAAGCCTCACTTTAATGTGTCTGGAGCTCTACTATCTACTACTTACTACTAGAATTACTTACTTTACTGTACAAACACTGTCACTATTTAACCAATATAATTCTAACAAGTCTCTTATTAGAAATGAAAATATACCTACCAGCCGATTGATTCTGTAAAAATCTCACTGGGAAAAGTTAGGTGAAGTGAGCTGTTAATAGTGTCAATCCCTAACATTAGTTGGAATGGCAGCTCACTCCACGCTCATTTAACCAAAGTTTTCATGGTGAGATATGGGTTACAGAATCGCACCGCTGAAGTTTAATTTAAGTTGATCATTTTACCGACTAATATTAGAAACACTAACTACTTCTTTACAATTAGTCATTATAATAAAAAATTAGGTCTTCTCTAACAGGGAAAGGGATGCGGACACTGGGCTCTCCATACACAGCCACACGCTCTATAAGCGCGAGGATGCGCTCATCTCTCACAGTAATTTTAAACTTGGGAGGCAGAGGTCCGCCTCCCGTTGCCAGACCCTGCTGTCGGAGCTCCGATGCCTTCTTACGTGCATTGTACTTTTGCTGGTTCCAATACTAGCAAAGTTAAAATAATCTTAATATTTCTTACATGACACACAATAATCTAAAAAACGGCTTACTTTTAAATTGCACATTAGCAATATTAGTAAGGGTGGTATGCCACTAATAAAATTCTATTGTCCAAAATTGACTTGATTCCCCCATGACTTATGACTTTTACTTGTTGTCATAATAAAATATCAAGCTGTAGATTTCCAGTAAAAGCAGCTTATAATGGAGAAGTATATTAATATACCGTGGTACGGACATGCACCTCTTCACACACAGTCACAAGTATAGTAATTATTGTTCATTTCACTTACGTCTCGCCATTTTTTGTAAGATTTAGTGCAGCCCGCGCCCTCGCTGTTGAGGCGGGCTGCAATGTGTTTCCATTTATTGCTTGTATCTAACCTTGCCAAGGGACCCTCATTCGCCAAGGATCCCTTGGCAATGGAGACATTCTTCTCCATGAATCGGAGCAGCAGCTCCCACTGCCGCTCCGAAACTTTTCGATTAGCTGGCATTTCTGAAAGAATAGAAATAATGTAAGAGCATGGAACATACTTCCTAAAAAAAAACAAACTCAATACAACACGGTTAGCGCAGTGGCTGAGCGATCGGACTGCTGCGCTGCGTGTCGCGGGTTCGATTCCCGCACAGAACAAATATTTGTAAGTCCTACATGTATTTGTTCCGAGTCTGGGTGTTTTTCTATCTATAATATGTATGTATTTACAAAAAAAAAATGTATATATGTAGTTTATCAGCCATCTTGTTACCATAACACAAGCATTAGGTTGCTTAGCTTGGGACTAGATGGCGCTGTGTGAAATGTCCAGGGATATTATTATTATTTATAACCACTTATATTTATCTTACAGTATGAAATTGGTAATAACTTACTTTAGTTCAAATTGTACTTTAACACAGCTATATAAAGATATTGAGATAATTTGAAGTTTGTCGATGGCGGAAAGAGAAGTTTTTTTTTGCCACAGAACTAAAATGTCAGATGCAAATACGTTTTGTTACGTACGTCAATTATGGTAGTTTATGGTAGAAAGGGTTTTAAAAATTGGTTTTTCATTTTTCAGCAATCATTGCTCATTTTCATTTGTAAGCATTAGTAGACCATCAGTTGTAATTAAAACTAAATTAAATTATAGCATATTAATTCTGAAACAAATAATTCATATATGATGAAACAAAACGCTACGACGAAACAGATTGTGGCCTATTGGTAGGTACACCGAAACCAATTCTTCTGGATTGGAATCATTTAAAGTTACACAATACCAAATTAGGAAAACGATTACTACTGCAGTTTGAATCATTTCGGAATTGCATTCAGAAACAAAATGTGTTACGCAATTAGGCTGCTGTCTCCGGTAATAATACGCCTTGATTCGGTAATTATTATGTATTATAATAAGACAATACAGTTTGTATGTAAAGAGTTTGCCTTTATTAGTGTAAGAATCGTATTTGATTTGTTTAAGCATTTATTGTTTTTGTGAATTTTATTTTAGTTTTCTTTGTAAAGCACACATTTTGTAAGAAAACGTATTGAAAATAATTTTTTGTATTTTTTTTACCGACTTCAAAAAAATAGGAGGTAATGAATCCAACTATTTGTTTGGGGTCGGTTTTTTAAGTCTGTATAATAAAAACTAATATTTTATTCAAAACTTTAACATGTGTGTTTCGTCTTTATTAATAAAAATTGAAACACATTTTAACTTTGTAATATTCTATCACCTTGTAATTGCTCCCATTTTCATACAATCTTTTTTGTGGATGTTTCTTACTTAAAAAATGGGATGGAATGGATTATTTTTTTATTACAAGTTAAATGTAACCGTAGAAATATGAAATAAACTATATTATTTCGTGGATAATGGCTGTTCGAGCAATATTCGCAAACAATTGCACAGCTGTCGCAAATTGCTGATGCAGTAAACATGTTTAATACTTTTAACCCTGCTATTGTTTTTTTTAATAAGAATGTGTAACCCGACCAAGACAATAATAATTACCGTTTCGGGCCCTGTGTTCGTCATTAGTACTGGATACCTCACAGACGAGTTGTCTTTTCAAATTGGTCGGGTAGTGTCATATCATGCGATACGACTAGAGCATTAATAAATGAGTGTGTAAGCGAAAGTGTTGGTTGTAGATGATTCTAAATTGTCTTCTAGGGGTTATTAAAGTGGTATGCACTGTATCTCTTGTTTTATTATTTTACTAGCGACCTGGCTAGTAGACCTGCGTCGCACGAATTTTGAACTTGACTAAATATGGAGATTTCTTTATTTTAAGTTACTTTAATATTAAGGCTGCGGGCACGAAGTCGGCGAAAGCGGGGCGGCGGCGGCGCGGGGAGCGGCGCGGCAACGCAGACCCCGGTCACGAAGCCAGCGGGCAGATCACCGCGAGTTCGCAACGTGTGCGCGGCGAACACGCCGCGGGTGCGCAGCGAGCTCGCCGCGGGTGGGCAGCGAGTTCGCGGTGTACTACGATCCGCGTTTTGTAGTAGGTACAAAACGCGGATCGCTGCGCACTCGCCCCGCTTTCCACTCGCTCGCAACTCGCTAGTGTGATAAAGCCCTAAATCTATGCATTAGAACACGCCGCTACCGCCACCCTGCTCCCGCTGACTTCGTGTCCGCAGCCTAATGTATTATACTGAACTAAACTTTCGAGCATTCACTAAATGATGGTGAAAACCCTATCAAAATCCGTTGCGTAAAGATAAAAGATAAAGATGCATTTATTTGTCTAAACCTGATACATTATTATTATATATGCACATATGGATGGAAACGAGTTTAATATTGCCGGTTAATATTGTTTTGCCACATTCGGCGTAAATTTAAAATAGTTTATAATATTTAATTGGAATTATAAATTAGGAAATAACTAAATTATAGTCACAATTCAGTCAATTCAAATACCTAATTACAATCAATACAAACATACTGTCATTTGACGTACAGGCAGACAACACCGCATGCAATACAAAGCGATATTTTCTTTTTACATTTCATTATCAATATAATTTGAACACATCCGATAAATTATCTAAAATCATAAAATATTTGCAGATACAGGTGAAAAACAGCTCAATTTCGTGCTATCTATTAACATTACCTAAAGTATCAAGATGAGTCGGTTGTGTATCTTAGTTCTTGTTGCTTGTGTAAGTTATGTGGCAGCTCAAGAGGTTTCATGCCAGGCTTATTTAGAACATAAGATTATTCCCGATGTGTTATCTGTGCTTCCTGCAGGATATTTGACTGTAAGTAACTGTTTTAAACATGACCAAATTTAAAAACGAACTCATCCAAAATCTTATTAGATTATCCATCTTAATAAAAACATATACCTCCCGCGTATATTTTTTTATACAATTGGTACGTTTATGTGTTGGTTTAGAAATCGACAATTTAAACAAGAAATATTCTGTAATTTTTAATTAAATTGTCTGTAATAAGAATGTGAGGAGCGCCTCTGACGTTGCCTCTGATGTTGACGCGTGCCGCTCATATATATGAGCACTTAGGGGCTACACAGACACACATGATCGGGTTGGCTTTACTTATTTGGCACTGGCCACGCGACAAAAACGAATGTATATTTTGCCGCCGGGCTGTGCCGAATCATATCGACCCAAACATGTGTTGCACACATTAGGTACAGACGCCAGCAGGTCAAGCTACCCGAAACTGTCAAATTTTCTCAATTAACCTTGAACCTTAAGTCTTTAGCGATAAAGTTGAAAATCCATTAAAGAAATTTGACAGATTGTAGTAGTTTGATGTGCTGGCGTCTGTACCTATTTAGCCTTATAAAGTGCAAGTTTATTTGCAAAGAAAATACAGTAAACACCTATGCTGTTCAACATTTTTAAGTATGGGTACATTTTTATTCAGAATGTTTGTAAGAAACGTTATGGTGGGTACACATATGTCAAACGTAACGTACTTACTTTGAAACGAACCCACCTTGTTGTTGTGTTACATTTATGTTGCATTGCATAATTTGTACGGCATGATTGTTTTAACGTATGTTAAATTTCATGTTAAGTTTAAAATATACCTATGTAGTGGTGGGTAATCAACTGCCATCATTCTAAAACAGGTGCAGCACCCCAGCGGTGCGGTAGTCGAGGAAGGCAATGAGCTGACTCCAACAGAGGTAAAAGATATCCCTTCCGTCTTGTGGGATGCCTCCCCAGACCAGTTCTACACCGTAGCAATGGCTGGTTAGTATTGCGTCGAGTGCTTACTCTTTACTTACCCTTCTTTTAGCCACATGGAGAAGACAACGTCCTCACTCCAAAAGAGGTGAAATACGTATTTCCTATCTGTTCTGTTTCGTGGGATGGTAGGTACCTCTGGCCAGTTGTATACGGTCGCAATGATCAGTTGTTTTCTGACAACTGCTTCCCCTTTAAACGAACAATGAAACCAAAAAATTACCTATACTGATTTCAACTTAGATGAAAGACATCCCGTCTCGTGGGATGCCTCCCCTGACAAATACTTCAATTGAGTTATTCGTACACGTTAGTAATAATTAAAAATTCGTACACGTTAGTAATAATTAAATTGTAAAATACATATTACAGCAAGTGTGTTAAATTAAACTTCCAGACCCCGATGCGCCTTCTCGCGAGGTCCCCACATCACGCAACTGGTTGCATTGGATAGTCGGGAACGTTCCCGGAACCGACATCGCGTCCGGCGAGACTATCGCTGAGTACGTCGGCGCCGGTCCGTCACAGAACAGCGGCCTGCACAGATACGTGTTTCTGGTCTACCAGCAACCTTCCGAACTTGAGTTTGACGAGCCTAGACTTACTAACAGGTCAGTAACTACGTCTCCCCAAAAAGTACGGCAATGTCTTGGTACGTATTTCAAATAGTTTGAATAGGTACGTTGTGCAGGGTTTGTTCAGATACTTTTTTTTTCTTGTTACGGAGTAGCGCTGGGGGCCCATCTGGTATACCTAAGTCATAGACAAATAACGTAAAAACCTGCTGACTCTTTTACGTTATTGAATGGCAAACAGGCCGTCCATCTGAAAGTAAGTATCATGGTCATTATAACCGCACCGCTCCAGCGCGGTACCCGTCCATCACCACCACAAAAATTCCACCCGCTTGTCGCCAACGCGCCGTCAGCAAGATGACAGTTCGCTGCTGGCACGGCCACGCCACGAGTGAGGTGACAGCTTGTTGTTCACGCACCGCTTACTTCATAGTTGGTAACTCACCGTCCACGCTCCAATGGTTAGTTTTCAGCTTAAATTTATTTAGGGACAACAAACAGTAGTGTATAAGTAAACATAGCTTAGAACTTAATAATAGAGGTAACAAATAAGTACATCATTAATTGACAACACCTCGGCACACACCACTGAACCATCACTGCTGCTCCTCCATTTCTATCTTGATCTCTCTACTATCCATGTACGGAATTCCGAATATAAAGTCGGACATACTACCGCTAGACTTACAATATACCTAATCATTTCATTACAGGTCGGCTGAAAACCGTCCATTGTTCGCGATTGGCAACTTCGCCGAAAAATACAACCTGGGCGACCCGATCGCGGGCAACTTCTACCAAGCTGAATGGGACGACTATGTGCCCGTTCTGTACGAACAACTCGGCCTTTAGACGAAAACGGCGGATCCTACAATTCTTTTTTCTTACCTACCTAAATACCTACATGTCTTATTTGTTACTAGCTTCTGCCCGCGGCTTCGCCCGCGTGTTCCCCAGGATGCCATCTATCTCTATGCCAAATCAGAAGTTCAGTGGTTTAGGCGTGAAAATGTAACATACGGTTTCAAGTTCAAATCCTCCCCTTAAAAACTGAATTACCCCTTTTTGTCCCGTCAGTTTCAAGTTTATTTACTAAATTAATAAGATTTTTCATATAAACTGTATCCGCCGCTTTTCACCCCCATAGGGGTGGAATTTTGAAAAATCGTTTGGGATTATTCATAACTTGATTCAAAGATTACTACTTACTTTACGAGTTAATCAAGCCACGCATTATAATCTTCCCTTGTAAAATTAACTACCCCTTTTCAACCCGTTAGGGGTAGATTTTCGAAAAGCCCTGATACATGTTACTCTTTATTTTTGGTCTTAAGTATAAGCACTGAGTTTCGAGTTAATCGGACCGCGCATTCAAATTATTCCACACAAACTTCAACACCCCTATATCCCCCTTTGAGGGGTAGTTTTTAAAAACTTATAATGATAAACTTTATTACTTACAGCGAGTATTCTTGAAAAGTTTCAAGTTTATTAACCTAATGAAGAAGATTTTTCATATAAACTGTATCCCCACTTTTCACCCCCACAGGGATGGAATTTTAAAAAAATCGTTTGAGATGTATTCATAACTTGACTCAAAGATTATTTATACTAATTTTCGAGTTAATCAAGCCATGCAGTAAAATCCTCCCCTGAAAAATTGACTACCCCATTTCAGCCCGTCAGGGGTAGATTTTCAAAAAACCCTGATACACATTATTCTTTACTTTCAAGATTAGGTATAAATACTGAGTTTCGAGTAAATCGAACTGCGCGCTAAAATTCTTCCATACAAACTTTGAAACCCCCCAATCCCTTATTAGGGGGTAGTTTAGAAGAAAAAAAAACTGTCAATCTTCATAATTTATTTAGATAAGTATTCGTGCCAAGTTTCAAGTTTATTAACTCAAGGAATAAGATTTTTCATACAAAGGAATTCCCCCCTTTTCACCCTCTTAGGGGTGGAATTTCGAAAAATCCTTTCTTAGTAGATGCCTTCTCTTCACGAAGAACACACCCTCCAAATTTCATGACTCTAGGACCAGCGGTTTAGGCTGTGCGTTGATCTATCAGTCAGTCAGTCAGTCAGGACTTTGAATTTTATATATATAGATAAAAGCTATGTGATGATGGTTTAAATGACTTGAGTTTTGTGAGAAACAATACGATAAGTTAAGTAGGTACCTACTACAAAAGCTGCTTCGAATTAACCACATTTAACATCACATTCTTTATAAGTATCAAAATCTCGCCTTATCTATTTGTTTTCCAGATCTTGTGTGAAAATTATACCTACGTAGGTAAGTAGGTCGATACTGGCCCTGATTCCCTTGTACACAAACTAAACTAAATTTAAGTTCTGTGCATCTTTTTCTTTGTATTTCATTAAGAAAAGGACAGAAGATAAAATATTAGTTTACTCCTGTCAAATTAAGATACTCCATAGACAGATTAGACGTGATTAAAAACATGGCTGCTAAAAATACGTCAATTTACTTCAGGCGCTGACTAGTTTGACAGGACTAAACTAATATTTTTCTTCTGTCCTTTTCTAAATTAAATAGAAAGAAAAAGATGCATTGAACTTAAATTTAGTTTAGTTTGTGAACAAGGGAATCGGCGCCATTGTGTAAGTTCTTTACAAACAAATATATATATTTAAATGTACATTTATTGTATAAATGTCGTTTTATTTTCTAAACACCCTACCCTTTTCAATGACTGTTCATGGCAAAATATCTCAACAATAAACTTATTTTCCTGCTAGGTACTTACCAGTTTACTATAAAACGCAAGGATTTTGACATTGTGTTAGTTACAGGGTGGCAGGGACATCGACGCGCAAACTGTAGCCATGGTTTCAGCATATGAGTTTAGACCCCATAGCGTCCAAATTTTTCGTCTGTTATAAAAAAAAAAAATATTGCTGTTCCATACATTTTGACCGCGTAGGTATTGCACTTTTCTATGAAACAAGATTTTTTTTTGATAACCGACGAAAAATTGCGACTCTATGGGGTCTAAACTCATGTGCTGAACCCATGGTTACAGTTTGCGCGTCGATGTCCCTGCCACCCTGTATAGTACAACGGTGATCCATTGTAGGTACGGACGCCAGCACATCAAGCTACTACAATCTGTCAAATTTCTGTAATAGATTTTCAACTTTATTTTTATAGAAATAAGGTTCAAGGTTGATTGGGAAAATTTGACAGTTTCGGGAAGCTTGACCTGCTGGCGTCTGTACTAAATATACACTATGTTAAAAAGGTCATTAGATCAAGCTTACCAGAGCAGCAGTGTAAACAGACTCAAATTATCAAGAGTTTATATCCTACTTAATTACTTATCTCCGAATAAGATACAAATACAGAACTTTTAAATTCGGCCTAATTACGTTGTTCATTGATGTCTGACTATCAAGATGAGTCGGTTGTGTTTCTTAGTCGTTACTGCTTTCGTGAATAGTCTTGTAGCAACTCAAGAATATGCACTAAGTTTGCCGCTGGCTTTTTTAAAAAGTGATATTATTCCTGATGTGTTGTCTGTCGCGCCTGCGGATCATATGACAGTAAGCTTAGTTTATTTTAACTCACTTTCAACAAACAAACAATGGTTTGTTAGTTATACTGGGTCCACTAGATAAACCGTTTTATGACAGATCGAACTAGTGAGCAATTATATATTTTGGTCAAAACTGATACACGTAGGTACGGTATTATAATGTCTGTAAGAAGTCATAAATAAGATAATTCAATAACATTAGGCAGTTTATTATATTTATTTTATTAGGTACGCATTTTAAAGTTAACTTTTACCTAATCTAGAATAGTACCTACGTTCTAAGGCAGCTGTCAATAAACGGTTAACCTAGTGGACTCTATGATAAAATCTTGCTATGATAAAATCTTTTTTTTTTTTTTTTGAGAATAGGGGAATATCAATGAGAGGTTGGATGAGTTGTGTGAAAGATATGGCTGAATTGCTAAATGAAGAAAACAACCTGTTCACACAATAATAGGATAAGGCAATTTTCCGAGTGATGAGATCTTTACAAAAGTACCATTAGTATTTTAAACTGAACCATAACTGGCTAAATGTGGATGTCACTAGTTCCTACTATACAACATACATCTCTACCTTCCTCTGCGGTACAGTTTTTCATTTACAGTCACCAAAGGAGATAAGTAACCAGGGTCGTCGGATATAGTTGAAGTTTTCTAAGAAACCGATGGATGTTTTCGAATAAAATTTAATTTAATTAATAGAAAACAAACATTTCATTTATCAAATTAGAAAAATTCATCTGTTTCTTACTAAACTTTAACCGCATGCGACTGGTGACTGTACCTACACCATAAATGTTGAAAGCCGTATGTACAGACGCCAGCAGGTCAAGCTACCCGAAACTGTAAAATTTTTCCAATCAACCTTGAACCTTCATGCTTTAGCGATAAAGTTGAAAATCGATTAGAGAAATTTGACAGATTGTAGTAGCTTGATGTGCTGGCGTCTGTACATTACATAGGTACATACATAATGCGTTTATAATTTAGACAGCCTAACACATTTATGTACACTATACTACTACAGATACGGAACAAAACAGAACTGTACATACTACGGTACAGAACTTAAAATTCTTCGTTATATAATATTTAGCCAGTAAGATAACAAAGTCCAGTCTAATTTTATAAGGGGCATAAACATGTAAATGTACAAGAGATAGATAACCTTAGATATAAGCGCAAATGTGTGATAATTACTTATATCTTCATACATCGTTCATTTGAGAAACAAAAATTCTTAAATACGTGATGTTAGAATAATATAAGTATACTAACATCACGTCAGAATTCTCCGAAGGGGCAGGCTGGTGTACAGTCAGCAACAAAAGTCAATTAACACTGTTACTTTTACAAATCATCTAAATTGATACAAAATGATGCGATACATTAGTTTTCTCTATTTCATGTAATAGCAAAGAGTTCATTATTCTTAAATATTCTATTACTATATGTTTATTAAGAATATTTTGCTCAATAATTAAAATTTAAACAACTAAAGTGTTAACCGACTTTTGTTGCTGACCGTAAGTGTAGGTACTTACGGTCAGCAACAAAAGTCGGCTATTGATGTAATCTGCATTCGCAACTTATTTTACAAAAACGTAAACAAATATGAGTTTACGGAAAAATTACTTTAATTCCTACACAATAAAGTTCAGTTTACGCTACAACTTCGAACATTTTACTTCGAACAGACTTTAGGTATAATAGATCATCCAGTTTCACCAGTTTAAAGTTTCACGGAGGTATTCCTACAAGGAAAAATCGGTAAACTCGTACTTATTAAAAATCCTATTGGAGTTTTTCAAAATTTTTGGGTTACTGGGTTGTAGTCGTCAGATAGGGTGTGTTTTTAGGCACATCTTGTCATTTTTTTACCTATATTGCCGAGCCTTAACATTGTTTTCTGTCTGGTTTTATAGTTTTCAAGTGTTTTTTTTGCTCTAATGCACATACACATGTTTTTATTTGTGAAAGGGACTAGCCGACTCGGCGAACGTCGTACCGCCATATTTTTTTTTTCTTTATGTTTTCTTCTTTACAAACCTTGTCCTGACAATAACAAACACAAAAAAAAAGAATTATCCAATTTGGTGCAACCGATCGGAAGTTATGCGCGTACATACATTTCGGTGATTCATTTTTATTTATAAGTAGGTACCTATATAGAACTAAAGATAGAAGATAGATGTACGATTCCTTATTCCAACCATCTTACTTTAGGTGCAGTTTCCCAACAGCGCGTTACTAAGCGCAGGCGACGTTCTAACTCCAACTCAAGTTAAAGACATCCCCTGGGTGACATGGGACATCGACCCTTCCATGTATTACACGGTCGTGATGACTGGTTAGTATTGTGACGAGTTGTTACCCTTCACTAACCCTGCTGGTGCATGTGACATGCGCAACACCTGCACAAGAAGGTACCTTACCAAAACTTTGACCACTATTGGGATTCATAAACCTTGACCTGTCAAGACGCATCTTTTTGACCTCGTTGTTTGTATGATTAAGGTATTCATAAGATTGTACTTACTGACTTGTTAAACTAGCGTTTAAATAAACTTATAACAGAGGGGGGTTAAAAAGAGCGCTCAATGATTTACATACGTAAGCGCAGTGCATGTGTAACCGAACTGATACCCCCGCGAGTATAGCCCGCTCATAGGTATAACTCGCACCATTACATACTCAAGCTGCTTGCACCGTAGTCCATGTTCATCCTAAAGCCAGGCTGATCCGAAGACCACGAGTACCTAGCTGAGAAAGCTTTCTTATACCTGGCAGCCGGAAAATGGCTAAAGCAGATTTGGACAGACCGCACCGCTAAGCAACACATTGCAATAATCCTCCCTTCATCACTATTGTATAGGTGTTCTCCATGAACCAACGCACACTACAGGCGGCCCGCACCGCACTTTTTTGCATGTTAATGCGTTTCGCTGCGGCCTGTTGCAGCTGTAATGTGTGCTGGGTTTTAATATGAGTTTAAACGTTCCAGATCTCGATGTCCCTTCTCGCAAAAAGCCAAAGTTTCGCGAGTGGTTGCATTGGCTAGTAGTTAACATCCCTGGAGATAATATCAATGGTGGCGAAACTATCGCCGAGTACATCGGAGCAGGACCTGGCAAGGACACCGGCCTGCACAGATATGTGTTCCTAGTCTACGAACAGCCGTTAAGGATGATTTTCGATGAACCTAGACTCACGAACAGGTCAGTATGTAGATAGAACATGACGTATAGCACTACAAGGTTATTTTGACGCGTGGTCAAAACCGGAACCATTTTGTTTTTTGAATACATTTCTAGTGACATTTCCGCAAAACAATAATTGCTCAAATGTTTATCAAGAGCCCGTCAAAGTGTTCGTCGTTCGAGCGCCAAAAGAGTAGCAGCTCAGTGTAGGTATTATACCTTATGTCTTAGGTTTGATAAGTCCTGAACAGGGTGGATTTTTGAGATGCGGCACTAAGGGCAGTAGTATCGTTATATTTTTTTAAAATTTTGATTGGCATTCACAGATTTTGAAAATCTTGAGCATGCAAATGGCCAATTTTGACAACTTGTTTTTTTAAAAACTTTTTTTGGTACCAATCCATCCAGTTTCTTAAAAGGAACACAAAACTCTAAAGGACCAACTGAGGTAGAGTATCTACTATAAAAGTCAGATATCGCAAAAAAAAAATCCTTGGTTTCACAAGTTCGTGAAAAATGAGACATCAACTTATTTTTTTATAAGTAATGCAAAGACCCACTTCATAAGTCAGAAACCGAAAAAAAACTTTTCCCATAAACAAGTCTAAACATTCTAAATTACCTATTTGAGAAAATGTATTGAACAAACAAACTATGCGGCTTTCAAGTCAATTCTCGGCGAGGAACAGCATGGTTTTGTTAGGAACCGCTCGACTACATCTAACTTGCTTCTGTCACATGAGTTTATTACAAACGGTATGGCACAGCGACAAGTTGACGTGGTTTATACCGACTATAGTAAGTGTTTCGATCGTATTGATCATTGTATGCTGCTGAAGAAGCTGTTTCTCGCCAGAATACACGGTGACCTGTACCGGTGGTTCTCCTCCTATATAGAGAACAGAACGCAGGCTGTCGTGCTTCAGGGCTACACCTCTGGTTGGAGTTCTGTCCCTCCAGGCGTACCTCAAGGCTCCATTTTGAGTCCTCTGTTATTTATATTGTTCATTGCAGATATCAAACAATGCTTTCGTCATTCATATATTTTACTTTATGCTGATGACATGAAGATTCATAAAGTTGTGCGAGACATGACTGATGCATGTCAGTTGCAAGATGACCTGTATAGGTTTGAAATATATTGCATCCGTAACAAACTCCAATTAAATGTCTCTAAATTCTTCCTTCTAACGTTCTCACGTTGTACTTCTTTAATAAATTTTAGTTACACCATGAACGATCAGATCATTAGCAGGCTAAATAGCATAAGAGATTTAGGGGTAATCGTAGACAGCAAGCTTCTATTTGATCATCATGTAAATAGCATAGTTACAAAGGCATCCAAAGCTCTGGCATTTATACTACGCATCACTTCTTTCTGATCTCTTAAACCAGTTAAAATCTTGTATTGTTCTTTCGTGCGCAGCCATTTAGAATACGCGTCTCAGGTTTGGAACCCGCAGTATCAAACTTATAAATCCCGTATTGAAGGCGTCCAAAGAAAGTTTCTACGCTGTCTAGATTACAGAGCTCAGCAATACTCAGTTGATTACGAGCACCGCTGCAGACGGTACCACTTCCTTCCTCTGGAGATGAGGCGCTATATTGGAGACATGTGTTTACTGTTAGGTATTGCAAATGGCCACATTGACTGTCCTGAACTCGTTGCTAATCTGTCATTACGCACGAATCTGATAGCATTACGTCAACGGCCAATATTAAATGTACCTTTCGCAATGACTAATTATAGGCGGAATGTTTTCTCAATAAGAAGTGCACTTAGTTTCAATAGGCTTCCTTGGGACCTTAATGTCGACTTGTTTTGCACCAGTGTATCGACCTTAAGACGGCTTTTGGCACAGTCTTTTTTCTTGAATAGTTAACTTATCTACTTTTAGCTAATTATATTACTTTTGTGAACTTTCTTTTTATCGACTTTTTTCCTTAACTATGAGTGAAGGCTTGTTATTAGCAATTTTTTTTTATATATTACTTTCTTTATACCATTGGTTTGTTAGTCTGTAAGCCTTCTTTAAAATATAATAAATAAATAAACAAGATGGCGTCGTTATTCCCGATTTTAACTACGCGTCAAAAGCTATACTTATAATTTTCTTACTTCCCTTACCAGGTCGATGGCCAACCGTACACGATTTTCAGTTACCAAGTTCGCCAAGAAGCACAACCTGGGCGACCCGATCGCGGGCAACTTCTACCAAGCTGAATGGGACAACTATGTGCCCGTTTTGTACCAGCAACTCAGAGCCGGCGGCGGCGGCTACGCAAGCGGCGGTCAGCGGTTAACGCTGAACTCTAATATGTTCCTGCTTTCGAGTGTTTTAACGGTATTGATAATGACATTCACGAAGTAAGCATAGATGGAGTACACATTTTGTTTGTTAATTACACCTACTAAAGTTAATAATGACACTGACAGCTCTTGAACGCGGTTATATGCTGATCACGTTTAGTTTCATTGGTGAAATCCGCGCTTAGATGGCTACCATGTTAATGATTTTGTTAAACCATAGAATAATTGTATTCATAACTCACTAGGGAATGACCGGTGACCGTTGAATTTATTATCATGTGCTATGTTAGCTTTGTAAGTAGATGATTAAAAAACTATTTTATTAAGAGTTGTCGTTTAAAATTAATTGCATTCTATCACAAACGTTTTATTGTCGTATTCATACCGAATACTGCCGACTTCATAGGAGACCCACGAGCAGTAGTAATAATTGCGTAGCCGTGGATAACTTGTGTCATTCACCAACCCGTACTGGGCGCAAGTGGTGCTACAGCCCACTTCCTCTCACAGAGAGGAGGCCTGTGTCCCTCCTGTCTTGGCTATGAAAGTACGTGGACAGTGCGGACACATACCTACAAATAATATAGAGTGTAGATACCTACCTACAAAGTAGGTACCTACCTACTAAATACTGTAATAAACAACAGAATTATCTTGTGGTTTTTGTTTTTGCTATAAAAACCGTAACAATACCGTAAATTTATTTATATTTGACCACACAATAGTAGGTAAATTATGATGTGCAGTGAGTGTAGCCTTTCCGGCCTTTCAGGGATGATTAATATTATACAAGAAATACAACATCAAAATACACAACCAATAAACTACAAACACAATCCAATCAAACAACACACAAACACAACGATAGGTACACACACAGCAATAAAGAAATAAGTAAAAAAAAAATCTACATTGACGAATCTAGAATCACGTTACTATTAAAGTAATTTCAACTAATAAAATCGCCGCTTTCCACATGTTCTTGTCCATAGTTACATTTATTTAGTGTCGTGATAGCCCAGTTGTTATGTCCTCGCCTCTCATGCACGAGATAGTGGGTTCAAATACGATCCAGTAGGTACCAATTATGTCTTTTTCAATTCATTTGTACTTTCTGGGCACTGAAATCGGAGGGAGAAGGAAACTAATGTGGTCTGAAACCGCCAATCCTCCGTGAGCAAGCGCGGTGATCAATGCACATTCCTTCTCCGTATGAGAACATGCCTTTGCCCAGCAGTGGGACTGTCCCTATACATATTGTAGTCTTTGAGTGGGACAGTAATAGGCTGGTATTATATAAATTTATTACTGACGACAAAATTATTTTTGAACCAGAAGAATTTTGGTACACACGCCAGCAGGTCAAGCTACCCGAAACTATAAAATTTTCCTACCCTTAATGCTTCAGCGATAAAGTTGAAAATCTATTAAAGAAATTTGACAGATTGTAGTAGCTTGATGTGCTGGAGTCTGTACTATTCCATGTAATTAATTAAAATGAAGCTACACACACATTAAACGAATATACTTATATTAAAAAACAATAACTATTTACATGACATGACAACGGTAGAACAGTCTAAACGCCTAGACTCTTGTACAACAGTGGCACGTAGTCGTCAAACTGTGCGCGGTAGAAGTTGCCAGCGACAGGCGCGCCGAGGTTGTATTTCTCCGCGAACTTCTTGGTTGAGAAGGCAGCACGGCCGTCGATGGATCTGATGACAAGGAGCTTACATAATTAATTTATAGTCTGTATTGTGATAAATTTTATATTTGATTCGAACTTTCAACCATGAAATAAATAGTAGGGCGGTACAATTTCCGAACGGTCGTTCTTGTTGAGTGACTTCTATTCCTAATTTGGCTATAACATCGTATACTAAATGAGTCATCAAAAGAAAAAAAAATGACGCTACAGGGTTAAATTAAGTACAATAGTACTTGAAATTATAAGTTAAGGTTATCAGTGTTTATTTTTGTTTTGTCGTGTTAAGATATCGATGCCAATCATGTCTGAAGTTTACCAGCTAGTTTAATAAGATACTGGCGCTGATTCTCTTGTTCACAAAGTAAAATAATTATTTCAATGCATCTTTTTCTGTTTATTTAGTTTAGAAAAGGACAGAAGATATAAATATTAGTTTAGTCCTGTCAAATTAGTCAGCGCCTGACGTAAATTGACGTATTTTTAGTAGCCATGTTTTTAATCACGTCTAAACTGTCTAAGTATCTTAATTTGACAGGACTAAACTAATTTTTTATCTTCTGTCCTTTTCTTAATGAAAGAGAAAGAAAAAGATGCACAGAATTTAAATTTAGTTTAGTTTGTGAACAAGGGAATCAGCGCCAATGTATTTAGGCACTTACTTGTTAGTCAAAACTGTTTCATTAAAGCTCAGCCTGCCGGGCTGCTTGTACACGATGTACACATATCTGTGGATGCCAGTGCCTTCTGGCGGGCCGGAGCCGATGTACCCTGAGAGCACGTCGCCCTTGTTGACGTCACTACCGGGAATGTTGACCACCAGCCAGTGGTGCCACTCGCGGTACACTGGCTCGGGACCGTCGTAGTTGTCGGGGTCTGAAGGAAAAGGTTGATAGTAATGCGAGCTTGTAACAAATGCAATAATATGTAGCAACACAGTTCATTTCGAACAAACCGCAGCGGCCACTAAAAGCTTGTGGTAAACTCAAGATCATAAAACTGAACACAACACAATAAAACCTATTTAAATCTTCAATTCAAAATAAAGTATCTATATTAGCATTATCAGCCTATAATATTCCCACTGCTGGGACACAGGCCTACTCTCAGTGGGAGGGAGTGGGCCGTAATCCACCACGCGGGCCCAGTGCGGGTTGGTGGTTATCACATGTCTTCGAATTTTTGGTTCTAGAACATGCCGGTTTACTCAGGATGTTTTCCTTCACCGTTTTGTGAGCACTGGTGATGAATTAATAGATCTATATCCTACTAAAATTATAAACGCGAAAGTTTGTGGGGATGGATGGATGGATGTTTGTTAGTATTTCACACAAAAACTAAACTAAACACGATTTGGATGAAACACAGATAGTTAATAACCAGGATTAACACGATAGATACTTTTTATCCTGAAATTCCCACGGGATCGAAACTTATGCGTGTGAAACCGCGGGGCGCTGCTAGTATGATCTATATTAATAGTGGTAAAAGTAAACATGATAGGATTATATATTTTATGTTTCATAGAGCAACGAAAAATTAAAACTAAGAGTTACCTCTAGGTAAGTTCTGTTACTGACCTGTGAAGATGAGCGTGTAGAAGCTGTCAGGGTCAGCGTTGAAGGAGACGCTGGGCTGTTCCTTCACCTGAGTGGGAGTCAGCTCATTGCCCTGGGAGGCGATCGCACCACTGGGGTACTTCAACTGGAAACATTGAGTTGACATTAGAATTCATCAGGCAGGAGTGGGAACATAGGTTTTTTTTTTTTGTCGCTGATAATTGCTTTATGCATCCCCGCCTCCCGGGGGACGAGACGGGGTATGTGGGACTCCCTGTCGGAATAACAGTATACCCACTAAAACTCAGCGGTGTTCCCGCGTCGCCGTGATGGGAGGGCCATGGGAATCCGGCATAGCCTTTACATCCACAGCCCTCCCGACGCATGCCCGCCAAGATGGTATGGCGGGCCCCACATGCCCCCCAGGTTGGGGGGCTACGGGAATGGCCGAGACCACCTGGCCATTCCCGTCCCACAAGGTGGAGGCCTGTGTAAAACAGGCAACGGTGCCCCCGCACCCGTTGCCTGCTGGCCTCCACGCCCGCCTAACAGGCGGGCCCCGCATGCCCCCCGCGTTGGGGGAGCTACGGCCGCAGAGGATAGGGAGAGCAGCAACGAAACACCGACACTCCTCTTCCCCTGCGGCCCCACCGCGTCCGCCATCTAACGGTGGCGGCCCCGTCAAGGCCGCGGAAGGTAGGGAGAGCGGCAACGAAACACCGACACTCCTCTCCCGCCACGGCCTCCAACCCTCAGCCGCGATGTCTCCCTCACGGGGGACACCGCGGCCCGCCGCAGGTAGGCTGCGATGTCGCCCAAGCGGCACCGCAACCTACCCTACGGCCGCTACGTCGTCGGCTTCTCCGCCAAGCCCTGACGAGCGGCCCCCGCTGGGGTTCCTCTTAGCTTCACCGTGGTACCCCTATACCACGGCTACTGAGCCCCCCCGCCTCGACAATGCGGGAACCCACCGGGGGGGGGGGGGGACATAGGTTAGGTTGGGTTAGATATGTGTTAGAATGGATGGATTTTGACTGCTCCATTGTCATTGTGTCGTGGTAAACCTGTAACCATGAATCCAACACATGATTCTAGATTCTAGATCTAGGGAGTCTAGAATCATATCCTGAAATGTTTAGTGCGTAGAAATTTTATGTCGTCGGTTATAAAAAAAAATGGTGTTTCATAATGTTATTATATATTGTAAAAGACTACTTTGAAGATAAAGATATTGTATTTTAATTATAGCAAATATTTATACATTTATTCAATACCTACATAACATTATTAATTTGCTTGACATTACCTACTGTTATAATTTGTTAGTTCGGATTTAATTTAATGTGTAACGAAATTGATTCTATGAATCTATATTTTCAATGACAATTTAATTTAATATGAAAACTGAATAAGAATAATTGTGTCATAATGTTCCTAATACATAAGTATATTTGCACACCTCACATGATTATAATACAGTGTAACTTATGAATATTTTAAACCTTTCCTCTGAACCTGTGCAATTAAATGATTTGATTTGATAAAAAAGTGCAATCAATACCTACACGGTCAAAATGTATGGCAGAGCAATTTTTTTGAATTAATAACCATCGAAATATGTCTATGCAAGGGGGTCAGAATCATGTACTGAATTCATGGTTACAGATTGCGCACTGGTTAAAAACTTATCCTGTATAAACAAGGACCCTATATATATGTGACCCTATATGTATGTAAATTCCTATACCTACCATAAAAGAAGGCATATTCATGTAACCGACATTGCCCAGTACAATATGTAAGTGTCTAGCTTGTTATTAAATCTCTGTACCTAATACAAATTCCATACGGACCGCTATTGTTAAGGTACTCACTTGGTTATAAAATACAGGCATGTTATCGCGTTAGCGCGTACGATTTGAAAACAATTTAGCTACATATTTCTACACTAGGTACTCTAGGTAGTGCCTGCATAACATTCGACCATAAGCTTCTAGCTTATCAATGAATTCATTTGTATGCGTTTTTGTATCTCTGTCATTCTGCGATTATTTCTGTACCTACCTATCTACATCGTGTTTATGGGCTGATAAAATTGACATTGGATACTTCACCAACAGCATACTTCATGAACATTCCTGCCTACTCCAGAATTATTGGCTGGGCATAATATCCAATTATAATAAAATGCCTCGGAAAGCACGTTAAACTTTTGGCCCCGGCTGTCATTCCTGGATCTTTGGCAGTCGGTACGGGTCGTCAGAAGCCCGAAAGTCTGACAGTCTTACCAAGGGGAATCGTGTTACCCAGTAACTGGGTAGTGGAGGTCAGACAGGCAGTCGCTCCACATAAAATACTGGCATTCAGCTGCATCTGGTATTCTGGTTAGACTGGAAGCCGACCCGAACATAGTTGGGAAAAGGCTGGCAGATTGTCATAATGTCCAATTACTATAAAAGCCTCAGCTTCCTCCCGTCGAGTGTATGTATATGTCATTAGTTCGAGAAACTAATGGTCGACATTTTAGGTTCACTAGTTAAGCTCATTCAACATTTTTCTGCTCATATTATTCACGGTTCTGACATTTTAGGTAGGTATAAGAAAAAGTGATGTCTGTAGAATTTTTATTAATCTTTTATGATTCTTAGATAAGTTGTTATGTCATTGATTAATTAAGCACCTTATCATATTATTGAATGAATTATTGACTTACAACTAATTAGTAATTAGCGAATAATGTTTTCGCATTTCAGGTAATATATAACATAATTTATATTTTTTATCTTGTCTATAATCTGTCTGTTCGATAAAACACGTCTCGAAATTCATATATCGGAAATCACTTACGTACCTACTCTTATAAATACATTACATTGAATCATCACCATTAACTGACCACTGAAATTTTGTTAATTGTAAATAAGCCATAACACAGCCTAACAGCGTAGGAATCGAACCGAGGGTCCGTGGCTTAGCAGTAGCGCCTGTGAATATTAGTCCAAAGAGGCAGTACCATCATGACAGTACCTGGGACCTATTCAACAAAACCATCAGGCTACTGGTGACAATGTGATAGATAGATACATTGTATAAGTTTCTCATTATACCTATTACCTACATTTTCTGCTTTATTAAACAGCCCTTGTCTGTCTCTCACTGTCGGTTATTTAATTTTCGGTTATATAGTTCAGAGGTTCTTAAACAAATCGTTACAAAACTTTTTTGAAAAAAAAAAAACAACCGACTTCCAAAAACGACACTACGAAGTGAAAAATAACTTTAATTTCGGAAGTCGGTGTCGTTGGGTTCGCATTTTCGTTGTTTGCCACCGACTTCCGAAATTAAAGTTATTTTTCACTTTGTAGTGTCGTTTTTGGAAGTCGGTTGTTTTTTTTTTTTGCAAAAAAGTTTTTATTTTTCACTTTTTAGTTGTAATTTTTACCAGTAATTTTGGTTTAAAAACCAAACTACTAGACCGTTTTTGATGAAATTTCTATTGAACCATTTGGAAAGTATATCCTTTCCAAGAAAAAAAGAATTTTTCAAATCGGTTGCCAACCGACAGAGTTATGCCCGAACAAACATAAAAAAAATAAAAAAAAATACAAACATCCGAATTGAGAACCTCCTCCTTTTTTAGAAGTCGGTTAAAAAAACAAAGCACTGTTGATTGTAGGCATGCTCTTTCTAGATAGTAACCGCTTCTTACCTCAATGTTGACGGTGGGTGGTGTCGGGATGACCTCCGGCACGATCTTGCTCGCCTCAAACGCTTGTGCTACCAGGGACATGATGACTGTCACGGAAAAAATATATTAGGAAACTCTTTAATGTGTACACCATATAAATTACAGATATAGAGAAAAATATAAAGGAAAAATTTGAAAAATTATGTAGAACATACGCACAAAATGTGCGGTTTTATCGCTAAAAGTGAATTTTTAAAGACAACCTTTGGCCAGATAATTTTCTTTACTATTTATTGTACCTCAAAAACACACAAAATGGTGCATAGGTAGAAAGTTTAGGAGTGCATTAATGAATCGCAGTTGTTTTTCTATTATCTCTAGACTAAACACCCGATCCAATCCCAGTTAATTTAGAAAACTATGGTTAAAGGTTTTCTCAATTACTTAGGAGTCTAGATTTTATTAGATCAGTATTTACCACAGGGCAATTCTCGTAATTTTAAGAACGTTCACAGTCTGATCTAAGTCTCTATCTGTCAAAAATACTTCTAGTTTTCCTACATTTTTGACAAATTTTTGACATTGATTGTCGCTGAGATGAGATTGCGACTAGATTGTGGGCGTTTTTAATTACGAGAATTGGTCTTCTGGTGTTTTGTTAAATTTAGGAAATAATACATCTACTGAATGGAAAGGGCTGAATTATCTAAAAGTAGTAAGTTTATATTATTTTCGAGATTTATTGATTCGAGTTTGATGAAAGAAGTGCCACTATTTATATAAGTCTGTACATAAGGATGCTAATTTAACATGTATCTGCATGTTCTAACTACCAGTCTAGACTAAACAAACACCAAAAAATCTAGAAATTAGCGTTCAATTGATACAAATGATTCAATAGGTGTGAAAAAATATGTAAAAATGCTACCTTTTGGCACGGCTGCTTCAATCACACTGAATATAAAACTTCATGAAAATCGCATAACACCATTAAGATTTTACCTACAATCGGTTTCATGTGAACCAAACTATTAGCCTCTCTTTCATATCCCGCTTAACAGAAAGTGACAGAAGCTTGGTGTACTCTCAATGCAAATAAAACTGACCATTTGGTACTCAAGATTAACGACTGTTGATAAAAATTATGATAACCCTGACATTGTCCTTTAAAGGACATTGCTCTGCGTCCATACATTGTTGGCCCTGGAGCCAAGAGCATCGGATAATTATGTATTGTATTCTCTATCATTAGTAGATTCTTAAAAGATCTTGTATTTGTAGCGGACTAGCTGCAAAAAAGGTATATTTCAAAAAAAGTATCAGATTTTGAGGTTATAATCTAACCATAACAACGAATATTAAATGTAGGTACCTACGATTTTTCATAGCTCTGAGTGATTTTTAAGAAACTGAAAAGTAGGTAATATCATAATACCTACCTAGATAATTAGGTACCTATGCAGTTGTTTTTCTAAAAAGTGGATGCAAGTGCAAAATTAAAATGCATTTAAACTAACGACGCGACGTGACGTTCACAGCAAAACTAGGGATGTAGTACGACACCACACCAATAATCGATTTTTTCGATTAAGATTTACTGTGTTCTTAAATTATTTCAAACTGTCTGTTACATCACCTTTGTCATATAAACATTACAAGTATGTATGAAAATGGTTTATTTTACGCCGAAAGAGAAATGTTATTTTTGTATTAATTGTCGTAAAAAATGAATTAGATAATCAAAATAAAAAGTTTTGATTACTGTATAATATTATTCTTACTACCTATTTAAATTGGAGTATGACTGCATACATAAAGTATTCTTAAAAATACACTTTAGAAAAGAAAACACAATCGATCGAATAATAATTCAATCAATCGATTATAATTGATTGGACATCCCTATTTCACTTCTGACACGACATGACCATAACCTCCTTGGACATGACATTAGGCGAAGATGGCGATCTAATGTTATTAGTCGCGTCAAATTCTATTAAAAGTACATTTTGGAATACAGCTAGTCCGTGATACAGAAGTATTTGCAACTTAAATAATAAAATAGGCGATTAATTATCGTTTAATCTGATACTCTTTATTGCACAGGGCCAATTTGGACATTGTCCTTTAATAACATGTTTGAATTAATGTAGGTACCTAACTTACTTTTAATCACACAATTATATCATTGTTTATGTATTATGGTAATATTTGACACTAAAAGAGATGTTGTCACGCTTTTATTATGTCTGTTTAAATATTATGTAATGTTAGATATCTAGCCTTTTCGATTTGGTAGATAGCATCGTGAGGAAACCGGCATGTCCTAGAACTAATAATTCGAAGACTTGTGACATCTACCAACTCGCACTGGGCTCGCGTGGTGGATTGCGGCCCACCCTCTCACCGAGAGGAGGCCTGTGTCCCAGCAGTGGGAACATTATAGGTTGATTATGCTGTTGCTGAAGATGGAGCCTGGGGTTCATGGTGTGGTGTGAATGTGTGCGGTGTGACGACTCAAGGCGACAGTAGTCTTCTTTGCTGGCCCAAAACTCCGCCACTTCCTCCGCATATTCGGTGACAGGGGGTCGTTATGGCTGCATTTTTTTACACACACAATGAATGAAATACGAACCTACCGCTCTGCCGTTCTGATGACCTCGCCTATAAAAACTGGGCTACTTAGCCATAGGAATTGATAAGGAAGGAAAAGCAGTCATAAGGTCTATATTATTATTGTTTAATATTGCTTAATTGCCGGGCACGTTCGACGTTCTAATATTTCCATCTGAATTTGTCTTAGATACCACTTCCTTGTAAAGGGTATGAGAATGCTCATAGCTTATTGCTTGTAAAACCACTTGCAGCATATTAGCCTCACGGCCATGTAGCTCTAAGACAGCAGTCCTAGAAGTAGGTACCCACTTGTAAACCGCAATGTAAATAAACAGGCAGTGGTAGCAGACGGGGTTAATAAATAGAGCCTCTTGTAAAATTTGTGATGATTTCTACAACGTCACATGCAAAATACGCATCACACTGACGTCACGCAAAAATCCTGCATCGCGCAAGCAAAATTCGACGCGAGACTAGCATATTAAACAACACCCCGACAGCAACCGCCTGCTCACTCTTCTAGTCAGAGTCCTCCCTCTTCAACTTTACACCCTATTCCTCATACTACTGTATGCATACTGCATACATACTGCCGGAGCGTTCCTCGGAAGCTTATTTTTACAAAACACTTTGTACCTATTTTCATCACCAAACAGCGTTGCTTTGTAAGTAGTTCGTGGTAAACTTTTCAAAGAACAGGATTTTTGAATTTTGTAGTTAACAAGGTTCTACGACTTTTCTGAGAAAGCATTCGATACATATCAGAAGGTCAATTCTCGTAATTTAAAACGTTCAAAATCTAGTCGCAGTCTCATCTCAGCGACAAACAAATGTCAGAAACTTGTCAAAATGTAGGGAAATTAGAGGTATTTTTTGACAGATTGAGACAGATCAGACTGTGAACGGTCTTAAAATTACGAGAATTGCCCCTCAGTTCATCGACTGCTATCTTATTGTTTTCATGCGACATTATAATCATGTTAAAGGAAAATAAGATATATCTTTTGCTACTAAAACCTGCTGTCGCTAGTTACCGTGCCTTTGTTAATCACCAGCCAAGGAAACGAATAAAACCATGAAAATATTTTTCATAAACAAACTTTTATTATTTTTCAAAACAAAATCTAAAGAAACAAGTATATAGTAACAACAAAATAAATCAAACGGCGTTATTATTAATGCACACACAATAATTAATACAAACAAACTTATTCGAAACATAATTCTATGCGAATAATTATTATGCCAAACTAATTATGACTTTTATTCATATAATAATACTTACAGTAGTTACAATTTTACAAGTATCCATTATACTTATTATTATTTATTAACTAGCTATGCTTATAGAAATTTTTAAACACTCTTAAGAACACTAATCATCATTAAAATGGAAATTTAATTACATAGTTACACACGTACATAATATTATTGAACTTTTGTTAAAAGTTTGACAAATATGCTTGTGCCTAAATTAATGACATAAGCGAATCAATCACAAAATGAAAAACTAAATTTTTTGACAAGTCTTTAAGCTTTTTAGATAGCAAAATCCCTATAATTTTATTTTTAATTCAAAATTTTACCGACTAGGATACCACATTAATTATTTTCATCAATAATTTTCACGACTCAATTGACATTAAAATTTTATCCAATTTTGGAAAATACTTTTCATTCAATCTTTTTCTATGGAGATCTAGAGGTCTGCAATTTTATCAAATACCTAGGTAGGTAGTTAGTTAGTTGATAGATTGTGAGCGTAACCAGCCTATACTTACAGCAGAGTCACAGGCCTCCTCTCTGTGAGAGGGAGTGGGCCCTAATCCACCACGCAAGATTGTAAGAGACAAAGCTAATTGTGAAAGAGATGTAATTAGGTAAAAAGCGTTTAGGTCGGATATATTTATTAATAACTATACAGCTGGTTTCATAACACACATAACATCACTGCAATAATCGAAGGGTTAGTCTGAGGAGACCATTCACACTCATTCACTTCATATTACACTTTGGTTCATACTTCTATTTAAAGTATAAACATACTCAAAGAGGGACAAGGATTATAATGCTCGAGAAAATTGAGATTAACAAAGACGTTCAGAAAATGATAACTTTTCACTAACTCTTTGAATATATTAGGAGAAGCAGTGAACTAAATATAGACGTACTCGAACAAAAAATATCGATCAAAATATTGAAGCCTATATTGTCGTTACTGTCTATAATATATATTCGTAAAGAATAAATAAATAACAATAAATATTTTTGTCGAATAACCATGATTTGCCTGAAACTGACCGACAGCAATCTCTCACACAAAGATTGGTGGCATTTCATTATATCAGCGCAACAGAGGGACTTGTGAGTTGTAAGCGCAAAATACTATAGTAGTCACATTTTACGAACGTGCGCCGCGTCTGTCATCGCAATTTTGACATTATGACAGTGACATAAGAGCAACTATATGGTACATACTAATTCCATGCATTGGAGGCCCATGACGCACTCGTGAATTGCAAACACTATACTATACTACGTGTTTAATATTGTCAAATCACGACAAAATTGTCAAAAATATTTTGACATTATATTAATGAGCACATATTATGACAGAATGTGATCAACATTCATCAACATAAAATTAAACAAAACTTTATGGTTGATATCCACCTCATTTTTTTGCGAAACATTGAATTTATTACTTAATTTATATCGGTTTTAAGTTACAACTTTCGACAATTTTGTCGTAATTGAATATTTATGACATCTTGTGACATAGGGTTTCACTTATCTTTCTCAACTGTCAGATCAGACTCAAATGATATCAGAATGTTAATGGATTTACATACATATAATGATTTATAGATAATTTTAAAATAACATAATAGTTATATATTTATTTTTAAATTAAATATATTTTCTTTTAACGGCGAAATGGGATTTAAGATCCAAAAAGCATAAAATACTGAAGATGCAAAATCCGTCAGTTCACCAGAAGATACTGTAAGACAAGCAATCTTTGAACAGCTTTGAAATGAAGAAAACTAAAATTTTAAATTACGCGTTCATGACTTGAAACGCCATTTTAAATTATATTTACACATAATTCCCGGCCTGATCTCCTGATCTCGTAGTTTAAACTTTACAAATTAACTTTGACCGACGATATCTACAATCTATTGTTACATCGGATAATATTCTTATAATCAGTCAGTCCTTGGATTAATATGTTAGATACAATCGATAAACTGTGTCTGATCTCACTAATATTCGATGAATGTAGCATTTCGTGTTAGAAATAATTCCATCATCACTAATGGAGAAGACGAAATAAGAGCTAAATAAATCAAGATTATTGGTAAAATCAGACCAGTTAGCACTAAAATCAATATCAGAAATAATCTACACAACTTGGACGGTAGCAAAAGCGCTGAATGTTACTTTCTTTGGTGGTTCCGCACTGCAGGTCCTGACTACCGACCTCTTTGCTCCATCATGACCATTCATCTTCAGGACTGGCTTCAGATTCGCCACGTCACCGTGAGATTGAGCCTTAAATCTACCAATCGTGTTACTAGGATTACCCAGATCTCTTAATTTATTCGTCAAGCCAGTTATTCTGTGCGAAATGTTCGTGTAGTTATTCTTCTTAGGATCCAACTGCTGCTTCTTCGGTTCACTTAACTTCTTAGGTATTTCCAAACTCTGTAACGAAGTGTATTTCCTGTGGTCTGTGTTTAGCAGGTTCCTCTTCACGTCCGTGTTTGGTCGTGGTAGCCGCGGCGGTCGCTGTAGGAAGTTGTTCGGTCTAAATGGCATTGGCGTGAGTTTTGGCTTCTGTTCGCTCGGCATTCGGTAATACTGGGGTACTGGCTCCAATCTTTGGGGTTTCCGTAGCGTGAGCGCCATCGCCATCTTTGTCGGTCGTGCGAGGCTGTCGAAGGCCGTCGTCGAGAACTGGGATCGGCTGCTCTTCCACTCTTCGCGGTCAGACTCGTAGCCGGTCACTGGAATTGAGAAACAAACTGTTAGGAGACTTGTTACATATTTCATGATCCTACACGCATACAATATTCACTAGAATAACATCAATAGTATTATTGCTGAGTTCCAGCAGCACGTAAATAACCAAGTCTTCAATAAATTCCGTACTGAGCATAACTGTTTACTATCAACCAAGGTGGCTCTTTACCAATATTTAACGTTAAACACTCATTTAAACAAGTCGTGCTTAATTTGCAGGTAGGTTGTACAGACGCCAACACATCAAGCTACTACAATCTATCAAATTTCTTTAATAGATTTTCAACTTTATCGCAAATGCATTAGGGGTTGATTGGGAAAATTTGACAGTTTCGGATAGCTTGAGGTGCTGGCGTCTGTACAAGATGGACCTTCACTTCCTACATTTCAAAATAAATTAATGTATCAGAGACACATTATTTTAATGAATCCGAATTTTAATGAGGCAACTTTAGACCCATAATTATATGCTCAAACTGCGTAATTTGTGAGTATGTTAGTAAGTCCGAATTAGATGCAAGCGTTACATCAGCTGATCGTTTGAATTCGAAACACGCACGCGCTTCCGTGCTCCCGCGCATACGAATCGGTTGCGAGTTTCAAGACATGAGTGATGGAGATGACCTAGCTGATCACATTGCAAGGATGCCGCTGTTTACAGGAAAATGTTGAATTTCTACGTTAATTTAATAAATTATTTCTTTGTTTGTACTAATATTGGAGGAACTCTAGATGTTACGAAGATGTTTGCTTAGATTTTAGAGATAAGTTTAATAGACTTTACTCAGACGTCGTCTACGTACTCTTGTGTATTTTCTAACAGACTTCCTTACTTTCTAATCACATCTGTGAGATGAGTGCAAGCTTTGCTCGTTAGGCGTGGGTCTCATTAATTAAAGACAAGACAATAAGAATTCTGATTAAGTGCCTACTAATATTTTTTACTGGATCTAGTTAATCACCTTCTAATCAGAATTTATGTTTACGACTTACTACTTGGGCTTTCGGCTTTTGTGAGTATAAGTAAAGTCTTTTGTCTTACTTTGGCAGTAAGAATACCTACCATATGTCTTATCTTTTAGTCCTACATTAATAAACTAGCTTTTACCTCCGGTTCGACAACGTGAATGTCGGAAAATATCATCAAAAAAAAAAACAAAAAAAAAAACCGATAAAAATCCGTTCATACATTTTTGCGCCAATCCACCAGGGCCCCAAGTCTGCTAATTTCAATGTCATGTCCCACTATTACGATTCAATCGAGAGTCAATTATAATTCAATTATCATTGTGACAAAATGCGTATTCTGCTAAAACTTAAATGTGGTGTCAATTGAATTGTAATAGAATCGTAATTGGATTGCAATGGTGTCAGTTCAATATTTCGCGGTGTTGCCTATTAAAATCTACCACGACACTGAATGAATGAATGAGTTATAATTTATTTTAAATAAAGGTTTTTTTTTTCATTTCTGTGATTGAATTACGACTCATAATAAATATATTGTCTACAATGAAATGCCTTCTCGATAGAATAAGACCAAATGTTGTAAAAAACACTACTTATAATACGGGGACTGTGTTGCCAAAGTAAAAAATTGTTGCTGTCACGAAAATGTCACTTTCAATTCAACCAACTTGTCAAAATATAAAGTGACTGTTGATTGTGTTTTAAATTTTTCTATAAAGTACTTAGAAAAAGTTTTTAAAAGTTAAAAACGAGTATTTGCAAAATGACAAATTAAATAAGTAAGTACTTAAAATCTTTGTTAAAGTTAATTCAAATTCGTTGACTGCAATTATTTAATATTTCAATTTGATATTACAAAAATTGTATTTACTTAAAATAGAATAGTTACCTATTCAATACTTAGACAATTTATATCTAAGCACCACCTCATTGTAGCTCGGGATATGCGACGTTGCCGAGCCAATTCTAATATCGTTGTCGTCGAAGGCGATCGTTAGAATTGGCTAAAGCCAAAATACGCCAACGTAAACTTGGTGATGGCCTCATTATTATTTTAAATTAAAACAATTATACAACAATTCAAACGCTACGCGTGACGATCTATCGTTGTTGAATTGTACTTCAATGGTAAGATTGTCATTGAGAGACGATTCACATAAATGTCAAATAACGAGCGGACTACCAATAATTGTAAGATCGAGACACAACTGTGACACGATTGAAGAGCAGAATAGCAAATTGTTCAATGGCGATTGAGTGGCAGTTCGATGATTTGTCAATGGAACACCATTGGTCTTAAATAAGTAGTAGAATACCAAATGTGCCAAACTATTCAATCGAGATGCAATTGAGATTCAATTGAAGCATTTGTAAATTAGCAGACTTGGGGCCCAGATAAACATACGATCGGACAAAAATTCTAAAAAGTGTATTTTCGGCGTCAGACTCATTCCCACACCTCGGAGCAATTATTTTTTTCTAAAATATGCAATGTGCAGATATAATAATAATTTATTTTGAACCAAATACGTGTATACATTTTATAAACCTGCCAAACTGCGTGACAGTTTGTCGGCAGGATTAGCGCTCGTCTTATAACATACACAATCTGATCAACATCTAAGTAGGTAACATAATTACAGATAAATTAAATGGACGGTAAGAAGACTTGGTTACTATTCTATTACGAGTATATGTAAGTACTAGTATTCAAATCATTGCCTGTTGATATCATCTGAACAGAAGATTTTAGAATCAGATAATTTAAAAGTTAGATCTGCGATAAGATCTGAATTCAAAATGGCAAGGTGATGTTATTGTTCTCTAACATAGTTTAATCAATGTTAAACATTGTATTGCAGATGAAGAAAGGTACTATAAAATGTTTTATTCGACATTTCGGCAGCGTCGTCCAACTGTGGTTGGACGACGCTGCTACCCAAGGCTTCACCTGAATGGATGTGGAAGATTATCCTACGGGAACGTGCTACGGGGACAAAAATCTATCTGCTAGTGAAACTCCTGTCTAAATCGGTCCAGCCGTTTCAGAGATACTGGAACAAACAGACAGGCGGACAAAAAATCTAAAAATTGTTTTTTTGTTTTAGGTATCGTATAAACTTTCATATTCATTTAGTAATAAGCTGTTATTTTGAAATTAAAAACAAACACTTCAATTTTATCTATTTGTAGTATGTAGTATAGATTTCCTTTACAGATCTTTTGTGGAGTACCACAAGGGACTATACTACGTCCGCATCAATTAACCTTCGATTATACTCGTCACTTAGCATGTTATTAAAATATTAAAAGTTCATTTATTTCGCAAGTTTGCCTTCTGAACTCGACCAGTACACAATGTGGCCTTCAAATCAATGAGTGAATTTCAATATGGGAGTTGAGATGAGCTTAATCAGTAGGCTACAACTAAAATTAAAATAAAACCTTGATATTTGGACTGTATTTTTAGAATCTGTGCCGAATTCCACATTGATAATACGTAAAAGATATTGATTTTCGTAATAGTTGAAGAATAATGGCCCAATTGAAAAATGTAGATTTAAAATAAAAAGAGAGCAACAATTCACAAAAATGTATCTAGAAACGAGCTGAATATATTGGTGTAATCACATAAAATAAGTTAAAAAATTGAACAGACCAAGATCTAAATGTTGTACCAACAAAGGTCGTAAAAACGTACCGTTATACTGTAAAGGACTACAATTTTATAGCTTTACACAAGTACCCGCATTCTACATACAGTTTTAGTACACACGACGCCATTTACGTAGCATTTCCAGCATTTCCAGTAAAAGCTGACCTCGTACTATATAGGCTTCAAACCTTTTTTTCGTATCGACGACACCAGAAGTTCGTAACCACGTTTATCGCGACGTTAGAGGCGTTGTTCAGATCGTCAAAGGTGCAGGTAAACGGACATTAGGAACACTAACAGATGAGTCATTGTCTGATCAGGAGCACCGAACTCGCACTGCTGTCCGTACAAGGAGAGGTTAGCTTATACTGGGTTATATTGCTAGTTTGCATACGGAGGCACTATTTTGTGACTTAAGATACTGCTGATGCCAAGGATAAGGAATCTGTAAACGACAAACTATTTATTATAATGAAATAAAACCTTGATTGTGTTGTAACTGCACATGGCCATTACATTGGTACTTGGGCCGTTATGCATAACATTATTAGCAACTACATCTGCAGGCTTAAGGACTTTCTTGGTAGAATGCTCTAAAAAACTTGTGCTTTTAAAATTATGGTCTAAGAAGGATGAATCCAGTTCCTAGGATTAAAAAAAAAATCAAAGGATTAAATACAATATAGAGTTGCAGAAGGGTTATATATAAAGATGATCGCTTTCTAAAGATTTAAAACATTCAGTATTATAACAAACAAATTGTTACTTAGACTTGTTTTGAACAAAAATGTAACTACAATTTGAACCGATTAGATTATTTAAATCATGTCTATGAAAATCATAATGCTCATACAAATAGGAAAATTTATAAAATATTATTAAATGTAACAAGAGATCAGGGTTACAGTAATAGTATATGTTACATTATCCGACCATGAAGGGCAGGTTCGATTCCCGCGCGTGTCACTTTACTTCTCGCTTCCGTAACTACTGGCAACTGTTGCATGACTTTCTGTGTCACTAGAATTATTATTATAAACTATTTGTTGCACGCTACTTCGTTCGAGATTCGGGAAATCCTTGTATAGTGCATCTTTACAATGTTTTCTTCTTCTGTCTGTCTTGGTCCCGTAATTTCTAAGTAATTGGGCGGGCGCAGTATATTTTTCTCTTTCATTCTATTCAGTCAGCTGTGACTTTATCATTCATCCGTCCCTTGGCGTCGTATTACCTTATAGTTATATAACAGCTAAACACTATCTAATCTAAGGAGCGTACTTGTTCCAGATTTTTTTAACCATCTTTAGTTAGTCACAGAACTGTTCTATTTGTACCTATTTGAATTTCTAAACTAATTCTGGCAACAGTGTAGATGAATCATTAAATGATTGTTTTACCCCTTTCACTTTGAGATCAATATGGCTGACTAATTTCTGCCGGCGACATTTCTGGCAGTTTTGAATTCCCACATCCGTATTTGCATATTTTTACGCAATGGTTTTCTTTAACCTTCTATTCGTCATGGTAATATCCTGTAGGGATCGTAAGATAATATTAAATGGAGAGGAAAACCTTTGTTTAAATTGATGACTCTTCATTTAACTTTGTCTTATGATATTTTATGTTATGATATCTTGCGTAAAGTGTCGCTCAGAGGAGCACTTTAAGTAGTGTAGGTTAATCAATCTGTAAATTCTATCCTCAGCAATCCAAATCTACGTTTTCAAGTCTGGTAACACTAAAACTTTGCGATTGCTCTTCTGCCTACAAAAAGGCTTTAAGGTAGTTCAGAGTTCAGGTTATTTAAATATTTGGTATTAAATGACGTGGTATAATTTCTCCTGTTTTCAATGTATGTCCTATTAAAATACACCCACACAATAAGCACAGTTTAAACAAGTACGATCATAAGTAATTAAAGTACATTTAAATATTGGCAAAGACTGGACTGTAAAGGGACTGTAAAGTTATAGATAGTTACATGCCTACAGGTATTCATTACCTAATAAAACTTGATGATAATTCTCCTATTTGTACTAAAATCCATTCTTTATTGCTATTACTCCAATTAAACGCATTCTCTTTCACAATCAGAACCTTATATCACACACAATAGGGACTATAATACGATCACTCGTCGCTACCTTTGACATTTGCTGTACCTTTGGCCCATTGTGGTACGGACCAATCAGCAATAAGCGGTTTTGAAAGCTGAGGTACTTGGATTTTGACAGATCTGAACATACAGACATCAATACGTAATAAAACAACTGGGTACCTTCATATCTACACTAGTATTATAAAGAGGTAAAGTTTGTATGTTTGGATATAAGAGGTAATCCCCGAAACTCATCATCATCATACTCCTGCCCTTCATAATCATACTCCTGCCCTTCATCATCATACTCCTGCCTTTTATCATCATACTCCTGCCCTTCATCGTCATCATTTCAACCCGGAATCACCCACTGCTGGTACAGGCCTCCCCTTTCGTCTGCCACACTTCCCGGTTCTGTGCGTCTCTCATCCAGGTGCTTCCAGCTACTTTGACGATATCATCAACCCAGCGGGCTTTTGGACGACCCCGGTTTATTTCTCCTGCCCTTGTCCCAATTTATTTGGTGTTGGCGCAACATGTCTTTTTCTTCCACACTTCTCTATTAGTCGTCATCTCGGTAGTCACCCCCTTTCTAACCATATCATCACACAGTCCATCCATCGTTTCTTTGGTCTTCTCCTACTCTGATAGCAGTCGATATTCATAAGAAGTAATCTCCGACACTACTGATCCGATTTGAATTTTTTCTTCAATGAGAGGTAGCTACACTATTGCCGAGTATGTTTTCGGCATAGTAGGTTTCCACGCGGACGGTTTGGCGCGGGTCGAAGCTAGTTTAACATATACAAAAAAAAAAATATGTTGATTGTGTGAAATGCAATTTGTCAAACATTTATGTTTGCAGTTTCTTCGGGAAGATGAGGTTTAACAACTGTTTATTCGTTTAGCGAGTACATAAATGTATATTCAATATTCTCCAGTGTCATTTTTGGGTTATTATGAACTTTATTGCATCTTCATCTTCAACTATATAAACCGTCTCTGTTCTAAACGCTTCTTTTTGTTTTGATTCCTCGACATTTTTTGGCTGTAATGCCGGGTTCTGAGGGTGACATGAAATGTTATGTATTTTTATCTCACGAAGTGACGCGCGCTGTAATTGTGATAACCAGATGTACAAACACGCTGTGAATATGTGCGTGAAGACGAGTAACGTCATCACACGCACACATACACTTTTGACTTTGCCTTAGTCTCGAATGATACCAAAAGTCCCTGCGCTAACACAGACATTCTCAGCGTATTTGTACACTTGGTAAACACAAGTAAAGCGCTCATCGCTCCGTGAAATAAAAATACTGTACACTTATGAGCAGTCCTAATTAATGCAATGCAGCATAAAATGGAACACAACAACTAGGCGAATTTGTTTCATCTTGTGTTACGTTTCACCAATCAGTACCCAGCATTAGGATGTTTACTTTTTAGCATTTGAGTTGACGGTTGTCCTATAGTTCTTCACCAACCTCCCACTAAACCTATGTAGGTACACATTGTTACGAGTATTCACAGGAACTGCCCCATTAAATGGCTAACTGACACTATCTACAATTTTATTAGCCTCTACATTTCTTAACACTTTAACTGTAAAAGATCCATCATCTTTCCCAGTATAACTGGTGTTTGTCTTAACGCAATCCTCTTTTACGAGCATGTCCTCGTCTGTGGGTTGCACAAATGGTTGGAACTGACGAGCTGTCATCGGTGACACGGATGCGTGGCGGTTACGACTGTTTGCGGTTGTTCCGTGTGTTGTACTTGGGTGTTTGACATCTGTCTGACTTCAGTGAACTTTGTTGTAGACTAATAAGTTAGACAATAACCTACGACCGCTTTTATTTGTTTTACTGAGTTTTTTACTACTGAAGCAATAAGTGGGTCTACTAGTAACGCGATCGGAACAAATGCAATGATTGGGTTCTTAAGTCTGATTATTAAAATTCTTTGCCAGTCCATCGTTGGGATATAATGTACGAATCTGAGAGACAGGTAGGCAGTAGGCATATTGGCCGTTGCGGAGCGGGATCGTGAGAGAGCCGATCCCGCTCGGAGAAGAAGGCGTCGAGCAGGCAACCGCCTCGACGCCTAACACGCCGAAACCCCGCCTGCATCATCTAACAAAGGCGGGAATTTGGGGTCGCGGGCGATCAGAGTGGGGAATCTGTCGGCCCACTGAGTGACCTCGGGGAAGGCGGCGCACAGTGGTCATGTGCTGCCTTGCACACTTGCACAGTCGGATTTCAGGGAGACCCCTATACAGTCTCCCCAGAGATGTGCCCTAAAAGGCTTTGCACAGAGGGGGCTCCGGATTGGTCTTTTGAGAGGTAACGGTGCCCTTTCCATGTGCAGATGGTGACCACCGGGGTGGTTTTAGTGAGGTAAAAATCCCACACTCCCTGGTTTTACCCAAAGACCAGGCGCCTTTTGAAGGTTTCCCCCCGAAAACAAAAAAAAAAAAAAAAAAAAAGGCATATTGGCCGTTACTGCAATGATCGTTTTTGGATAAACGTTTATACATTACACTGATCAAGATCAATTATCTTTAGCAGATTGCAAGTCAGTTCATCCTGGTTCATGCTAATGCTAAAAAATTAAATTTTTCCTGAATTTATATTTCATGGAATTATCATAGAGTGCAATGACTCATATTCCCATTCTGTTTCTGTGCCTAATATGAAACCTTCACAACACAAACCTCTTTGCATAACTCCTACCATATCAACATAAGGGTCGGGTTAGTTGCACACACGCTGATTGTAAGACTATGATTAACCACGCTAAGTTCAGGCACGTGACTGTAGCATGCGAGTCTATACGATAAGCCTTATTGGGAACTAGGGACTGATTATAAGATTACTAAATTATCATTTACGAAATATCTAGATGTCGCAATGTACTATTGGAGTATGTATTTCCGTATGTAATTTTATTCAAGCTAAAATATGACTCGAGGATGCAAAATACTAGTAGTGATGATACAGACCAAACCGAACTAGGCCTGCGTGGTGGATTATGACCCACTCCCTCTCTCAGAGAGGAGGCCTGTGTCCCAGCAGTGGGAACATTAAAGGCTGATGATGATGTCACAGACAAGGCTATCAAATAGGTTAATATTAGTCAATAAACAATAAAATACTTTCTGGAAAGAGAGAAAAATTGAAATTGAAATCAAATAAGCAGCATCGTCTTCTTGAGACAGAAAGGCTAATGACTTCATAACGTGAAAATCAACTTTTCCAAAAGGTTGCATGAGTTGACATCCAGGAATGAGAAACGTTCCATGTCAAACCACTAATTATACAGTATTATTAGATGATGAGGAATATCGAGATGAAGCTACATGACCAATCTTAGAAAAGAAGATAATATACCACGGTGCATATTACAAATTATTCATCTGTTAACGACTAATGATTACCTACATTAGTTGAGGAAATTATAAGGATAGCCAATAATGACATGAATGATGTAGATAAAGAAAAATATGATGTAATTTTTTCTGAACCGTTTGAAATCTAAAAATAGTAGACCGTTTAATTAGCGCGTGATCAAATTACAATTCAACAGAAATACACGACCAAAATATTTTACGTAAATCTATCTAACATGTTAATTGGGACCAAACAAATATTAATCTTAAGCACCCTTATGTATATATTGGCTTATTATAAACAACGCTAATTGTTTAGCCACTGACCTTAAAGAAATATGCAGTGGATTGGTTTACGTACAAACAGATAGTTGCTTAATTTTGATAGTCAAGAACTTTTGAGGACAAACGTGGTGTAGAGATGTTGGCAATAAAATACAGAAACGTATTTAAAATAACAACAAGGAAAACTTGATTGAAATATCTGAATAGTAACGGTAGAGAGTTCGTATTGTTTGGGGATATCGGGAAAGTGATCGATCTTTAAGTAGTAAATTATTCGTAGAATTTTAGATTGCGAATAGAGATTGCAGAAATAGGCAGGTCCGTGTCAATTGATTGAGATAAAAGTGACAAATTACCTCAAGTTACGACACTGTTCGAAACCCAATATAACACACAGCTACTCCTTCACGTGAATGATTTGCCTTTGATTTTGACAGCATTATCTATGGAGCATAGAATATCTATCTATCTATATTTAGCCCATATTATCCCACTGCTGGGCCTCCAAAAGGAATCCCATAGGCCTCCCAAAGAATATGGTCAAAAAATTAAATAGAATAGTGGTGTCACTCGCACTAGATTCGTTAAGCATACATTCTAAAAAAGATCTATAATATTTACACTAAAACAAAAACCACTTAGTTATTTATTTCGTAATATAAGGACGTCAAACTAATTTGCAATAAACGTGTGTCCGACAACAATCTAAGCTCCGGCGCATTACTGAGGACACAATAAAGCACGACTAGTTTTCTCACAGCCACAGCTGCGCCAGCGCAGGCTCGTGTCTTTCTCTCATTGTTAACATTCAACGATTCATTATTGCCGAAGACCACTAACTATTGCGATGAATAATAAAATAGAGTGACTTTATGACGAAACCCTGAATTTTGTGGCTTCTAAGTTCTAGGCATATTGGAAGCTAAAATAAGACCAAAGCTTAGTTCTGGCGACCTTCAGACCGCAAGCCTATAACGCATATATTAGTATATGCTTATGTTACTAAACTGTTTAATAATTGGTTAATTAGCGTGTCTGGAGTAAATTCAATAAAGTTTATCTTCGGAAATTATAGATATTACAAATGCGTATTACAAATGTTCCATTCTTAGAAAGCACTTTAGTTGGAGCGTTTTTTTTCGTCTAGATATTCTGTCCTCAAAGGATTTGTGCTTAGACAAGGCACACGTTAAACGATTATTTATGACTAATTTCAACTCTCGTTTCGAAAATTTCAGGTATGCACATTCTCAAAATAAAATTTACTACTAACTCAATTAAATCAAAAATAAAACTCAGAATATATATTTCTAAAACTGATTAGTTCGAGGCTTTCATAAACGTAGGCTTATTTTGACACCGGATTGCGAAAATAAAGATTCGGAGACCATTAATATCAATACATAAAATCGGCCAAAGCGAGTCGGACTTGTACACGAAGGGTTTTTAATTACCTGCCTTAGTAAAAAATACGTGTTGTCCCTTTAATTTTGACATTTATTTTATTTTTATTATTTATTGTTATAGCGGCCATAGACTCTGTGAAAATTTCAAGTGTCTACCTATTACGGTTCAAAAGATACAGCCCTGTGACATACGGACGGACGTACAGCGAACCTTAGTAATAGGGTCCCGTTTGCACCCTTTGAGTACGGAACCCAAAACAGCACCAGAGTGTTTAAAATAATTATGTTATAGGCTTGTTGGTATTATTTCCTAAGTCAACAATTTTAGCTACGTACCGCTTACCTAAGTCTGTCTAACGGCAAAGCATGGTTATTTTTAGAACTCAATATATTCACTGGACGATACCAGTTGAGGCATCGTGACAGCACGTAACACCCTATATGGAGATTTAGTATACATAATTAGCATGTTTAAACGTCTGTGTCGTCCTAACTTGAGGTGTTGCAATAGTGACGTCGGCAGCTGTTGATAAATTGGTTCCGCCAATCACGGCGCCTGTATTTGATTAGCCCTTCGTGAGTAATTTTAAGTTAACGCAATGGGCTTCGAGATTTTTCACTTGCGTTTTTTTTCGTAGAATTTTATGCATGTCTTACAAAAGGGCGATCAACAACGATGAGAAAAGAATGATCAGTCTGCTGTGAAACTTCCTATGATATTGATCTCTGAGAGGGCAGACTCTGCAGTGCTGGGGATACAGGTTTTGTTTTGAGTTAGATTTTAGTATTGACTAAAATAGTTTTACGACATTTGTTACTAATAAATACGGACAAAAAAAAATTGCTTTTATTGATTCCTTACTCAACAAAGACAATCTGCACCAAGTTTTGCCAGCTGTTTTTATTACTTCGTCGTTCCACCTTTTGAATGCTCTTCCTCTTTTGCGTATTTCATTGATCGGGATCCAATTTGTAGTGATCTGACAAATATGGACAAATAAGTAGTCTAAAATAAATTGCCTAATTGTTCCTATGTTTTCTCTTTCTAAAATCATATCAAGATGTGATAATTATGTGCCATGGTTATAGGTCATCATTACAGTCACATTAATTTAAACGATAAAAATAAAAGTGCCGGTTTCAACCTAAGTGATAATGACTGTACCTTCATTTATACCTGGGGATACTTTGAGTACCTATATTGACGACATATTTCGGAAAATTTTATTTATTTATTAATAACCAACCATTTATATTAACAGATTGCACCGCACATACCTACAAGTCATTAGTCAATATTAGTAATTACACATGTCATATACAATCATAAAATTAAGTTAAATCACACAATAAAAATTAAGAAAGTAACTCCAAATAAAAGAATTAATCTCTCCGGTGGTCTCATTAAAAACATTTAAACGTACGCTTACGACCTATGACCGGGCCTATGAGCCATTAGTTTTTATCGACAACAACAAAGACTGGGTCGATCGTGATGCGGCTTCTAAACAAACCTACGTGGTACGCAACGCTGTCCATACGATAGTGTAACGTAATGACTTAAACACTGTCCATACCAAACAGAGCCCCATAGTCACACGTAGAACTTTGTAATAGATTGCGAATCTAGGATTTGTGGGGAAGGAGAAGAGAAATGAGGATTGAGAAGTTTGTCACTGATAGATATGCTCAAATCATCATCTTGTAGTTTTTAACCTCCTTTCTCAGTTTAAGCATATACAACCTTTTTAATTTATATCAAAATAGGTGATAAAAACAGCAGTATCTAAATTGGCTGGAAGCAACATAATATGACTATAATATTGCAATTCAATGTACATCGGGAAAATTAGGATGGTGGCAATGCTCTGCAAAAAGTGTTTCATTTTCATCGAAGAATCAAGAAGATAAGGAAATTTGCTGGTTTAAAAAATAATAGCAAACAAGTCTATAATGTCTCTAATTTGACAACGATAAACTGATAAACCATTTTTATGGACTAAGTGATAGTGACTAAAATAAGATAATTCTGTCCTATTAAAAGACCCATCAGACACTGCAACGACATTATTACATGTTTAAAAGATGAACTCAGAGTAACTTTGTCCATACAAATAGTTTACCACAGTGACACAGTCAGAGATGTAACTGCAAGTGAATGACCGCTTACGCAAACACGATGGGCAGCAGTGGCCTTGGCTTGTTTGCGTTTTAATACAACACAACTTCGATTTCTGTAAGATAGACTGATGAAAGGCGTTGAAACAGCTGATGATGACAAAGATTTAGAGAAGATTTTACTCAGTAACATCATCTGCCTAGCCTTTTCCCAACTATGTTGTGGTCGGCTTCCAGTCTAACCGGATGCAGCTGAATACCAGTATTTTATATGGAGCGACTGCCTATCTGACCTCCACAACCCAGTTACTGGGTAATACGATACCCCTTGGTAAGACTGGTTGTCAGACTTATTTTACTCAGTAACATCATAACAAGATGCCTTCAATCCCCGAAGGTTAAGGCAGATGTGTACCAATAGAACACCCACATTTCGCAGGTTATGTTTAATTCCCATATAATAGGGCCCATATTGCCATCAACCGGGTGCAAATCCAGACTCCAGGCTGCTACTGAAAAATTCCCGATGGAAAAACCCAATAACAATTTGTCTGACTTGCGAACACTAGACCAAAGAAAATGACACAATTTCATATTTCCTACTGTCAAATGAATCAGGAACATAATCTTGATCCGTTACCCAACTAATCTATCTATGTTTTGCTGTAGGGTGTGAAAGTGAGATATATCTTTAGGAACTAAGTAATAAAGCCCGTTCTAATCTGTATATATGTCTGTTTTCCTCATAAAAATCTCGGAACTTTTAACCAAGATGGTGAAGACTCCAATAAGGACAATGATTTTAAAATAAGGAAAGAAACAAAGAAAAAATATACTCATTTTACCTTATTTTACAAAACCAGGAAGTAGAATTGTTGAACAATAAGTTGTAGTGACGAAATTGACTATTGTTTTGCCATCTTCACCTTTATTTCGCTAGTGGATGAACTAATCATAGAGGACTATTCATTAGATAATAAACAGCTCATAATATAAATTATCTCTGAATGATGTAAATTCGAAATGATTAACTTCTCCTACGTAACTACTAACATCAACATTTCCTAGGACTTATATAACAATATTGGCTACTCTATGTTGTCTATTGATTCCTCTATAATGATGACGTGAACTATGGTATTTTCAGACATAAACTATCCATCCATTTGATGCGGTAATAGTTAGATTGAGAGGTTCTATAATTCATCGACAACACTAATTTACATTATTGTCATCTTCTAGTTTACTTTTTATTTCAAACAATGACTATCTACTCGTATATATACTATTAATTTTGGAATATGTATTACAGTGAATACTACGATTGTAAAACTGTGCTGCATCCGACGATGTTGAATAAAAGAATTTGATCCAAGTGCACACAACCGTATCGTTATGATGAGATCAATGCTAGAGCTTCAATTGAGATGTTTATGCTCATGATTGAGATAATAAAAAGAGCTTAAATATGATTGATGAAATACTGATTAACTCACCTTTATTACTTGCTGGCCAGATGTTGTTTGTCGCGGTCTTTTTATTGTTTTTGTTCTCTCTAAACATGAGAATATCCGGTACTTTGTTCAGTTTATTATCCTTCGGTATTATGTCCGGCACTCGATCGACGTTTACTCTCACGAATTCACCTTTCAACACTTTTGGTTGATTATCTTTTAAAACTGGAGGCTGAGGAGCTTTAGGCTTCTTGTGGAAGAGTCTCTTCCTGTCTGGCTTTGATGGAATCTCTATATCCGTGTATATTATGCTGTCTATTTCACCAGCCTCATTGACATCGTTCCTTATTCCGATCAGACTCATAGGCTGCTCGTATCGATTATTTAAATGATTCTTCTGTTGCACCGATATGTGTGTTACGCCATCGTTATCCGTAGTTTGCATTAAGTCGTAATCATTGCGTCCCTTTTCGAATAAACTGTAGTCGTCCATACTATTCTTTCTGCTTTTGAAAATGTCATAAGTTTTCTTTTTAGAAAACAAGTTTTCGCTGCTCGAATAGTTGTTCGTGTTTTTCGTCAGTCGGTTCCGCATTTTGAAGTATTTGTATGTGAAGTATATCCTCTTGAAGTCCTGCTCATTCTCGAACTTGAGCGCGATGGCTTCCTTGTTCAGGTTTTTGGTTATGTAAAAGACTAGAGTGTTGTCACAATTGGGATAGTTCTCGATATTAACACAATTTGAAATATCGTCTATTGAGATGTTTTCACATTTGGTAGGTTTAAGTTCTGTGTAATCTTTGATATGTTTTTTATCTTCATCTGTGATGTCTTCTTTAGTGAGTAGTTGTAGTTGGTCCTTCTCGTTGAAGCCGACGACGATGTTGTAGGCTTGTAGGGAGGTTGGTTTGGAGATGGTCATGATATCGAGCTGTTGGTTCGCGGTGTGCATCTTCTGCCGTGCGACCATGGCCGCGAAGCCGCCCGTCCGGGCGGTTTTCTTTACGGTCATTGTTCTGTAACAAGAGAAAGAAAGGAATTATTAAACAATCTTAACTATTCATATAAGGTTTTGTTTTCCTTTTTTTTGTGGCATTCATGACAGCAATCATAATAGGTACGTAAACGTTACCTCAATGTTTTATAGTTCAATAAATCTAAACCTAGATGCGATTAATCATGACCTACTGATCTTCTTCAAACTAAGTATTTGAACTCAAACGATATAAAGGAATTTATTGCATCCATTTTATGCATTAATATCAATACAATTAGAAAGCTTTTTTAAATACCAATTTACTGAAAACATCCAGCGTCCTTAATCGTAAAAATTCTCATAAAACAATGTAAAATGAATCAGTAAAAAACGCGAATGGTTCGAATCTAATCAATGTTCAAATAATTGCGATCAATCATAGACTACATGATATTTGAAACGATTCCAATTCGATCCTCTTCTTAAACGAATGGAAATCTATTTCGAATCGATTAACTATGAATTTTGTTCAAATGTGTTAGCGTTTTAAGTTTTAAAGCAAACGTAATTATGACTTTAACACCTTTACTTTCACTTGCTTTCTTCACATCATAGTGGTTCGAAGTGGTAGAATTGGCTACTCTAATGGAACCTAAAAGCCATGAGTAAATTGCACCAAAAAAAACATATTTCACACGGAATGGTTTCTACCATATGAAGATTAAAGTTATTTGTTTGTCTTCCACAGTTTTAATTCGAACTTGAAGTATTATCTCTCCTTTCTATCGAGATATCTCGTAAGACACTTTTATGGTACTAAATCATCAATGATTATACAAGTCTGTGTAGCTTTTCTCGCTGCGTTGAAGCAGGTACAGCTTTCTGATCACTTAGTATCTCATATGTCAACTTATCAATCTTTTTCTTGGCTAACTTTTTTATCAATTACGTCTCCAACAGATTACACAACACCATTTTTCCTCATCTCACCACTAGAACTTCCATTAAAACGCTTAAATTAAACAAGTATGTGTAAGAGAAAGCGTAATAATATGAAAAAAAAAACAATAGTTTGTCGTCAGCGTGCGACATTTTGTGCAAAAACACTTCCTAGAGATGAGCAATGAATTAGAGAACATAATTATGATGCGGTGGAAGATATAAGCGACGCTATCCAACTGTGGTGTGAAAATAAGGAGGTTATGTAAAGTATTTCAAAATATGCCTATGTGTCAAGAAGGCAAGGATCTTGTTACTGCGAGTTACCTACTTTCTTCGAGTTGACAAATCTGTGTATTTATTGATGTTATTTGTATAAGTAATGGGTATTTAAGTATTTCGTAATATTTTGTGTTAAATCAATCATGTCATTGGACAGAGTATAGAAATTTTACTTCAAAACATTAGCATGAATGTTTTGAAACAAGGTGTAAATTCGCCTTAGATTTAGATTTAGTAAAGATGGTTTACTTGACCTAAGCTCCGAAGTTATACACCGTTAAATTTTGATCGTTTTAATCCTTAAAAGGGGTCATTATGAACAACTTTTACTACAGGACCAACCATGAAATCGTGAAAAAAAAATCACTTGATCCATAGATTTATGTTCGCATAACTCAACATAATGTATGGATCAACAGATTTTTTTTTTCACGATTTCAGGTTTGGTCCCGTAGTAAAAGTTGTTCATAATGATAAGTACAATTGACCCCTTTTAAGGATTAAAACGATTAAAATTTAACGGTGTATATGAAAGAGCATTTAATGGCATGTCTCAATAAAATCTAATTTTACTATCCTAAAAATATGATTGAACACACTAATATTATGAATGTGCATTTAATCTCAATATAAGGAATTGCTATTTTGCCTAAAAATATTAATAAGCCAAGTAACTGTGACCAACTGTAAGAAAAGGCCATACACTTAAAAAGAAGCCCAAATAAAAAAAGGCTACATAAGTAGAAGTTTTATAAGTGTTTAAAGAATCACTTAAATAATCAAGATCAAGAATTTACATAATCGCCTTTAGATGGTTGCTATCAAATATTGCCAAAGCCCAACGATTACAAATACCAATTAAACAATAGCTACATTATTACCAGCACCATAATTACCCCGCTAATGCCTCCATCTCGGGCCACACTTCCAGACGTTTCCACAACAATAGTACCTCTATGAGAGATCACTTTACATAATATCTAGTGCATTTCCGGCTCATAAGAATCCGAGTTATTACCCAAGAAACTGGGTGAACTTTTATAACCCACTAATGAACTATGGCTTATCTGATGACCGACGTATTGTTGGTCACAATAATAATTCAAATTATCATCAGCAATGGGGCTTACTTAATCGAGTTTTACTTACGAAATGTTAGTCTTTTTTGGGCGTTTTCGTTGCAAAATTGAGTTATGTACGTGTGACTCTGCGGATTTGGCAAACGCATTTTTAAAGTTAGACTATTGGCGTGGGATATCCTCGTCAGAAGAGATAATTTAAATGCAAATTTTACAAAATTAGATTTGTTATAATGTAAACATATTTACTGCTAAGTAGGTAGATCAGAATCTCGAGGAAAAACGATATTACAGAAACTTCCTCTGCTAGTCTCTAAGTAACTAAGCTTTTAAATATACCAACATACCTGATATGAACAGTGTAGGTGTGCAAATATAAGAATATCATTGAAAACGTGGAGTCCTAGCTGTTGCTAGGGCGACAAACGTTAGAGAAAATTGCGACTAATAAACCATTGATTGACTCTAAAAGGTGGCTGGGACAGACTGATTTTGGAAGGCGGAGGCCAGGGTGTTGTGGCGCAGCATGGGAGAGGCCAGTGTCCAGCAGTGGACTGCGATGAGTTGAGTTGATTGAACCATTGAGTAGAGGATTACCAATAGGCACAAGTAGAAGTAACATAATATTTGTATTTCCCGGGAAAAAACATGTTTCGCCGCGTACAAATATGAACAGTAGGCGATGAATTAACATTGATAATGGCTTATTTTACATAACACCGATTTCCTTATTGTAATATGACAAGAGAATGGTGACGCATATTAATTTATAGGTTACCGAGACCAGTATGGACCGTAATTGTATTAGACAATACTAGGTATGATTGGCCATACCCCATCTGGTCAGTTGTTGACGATGTTTGGTGATTTTTGGCAAAAATGTCTTTTCCATATCAAGGAAAAATAATTTATTATTTATTTACTTAATAATTAGATATTCATTTATATTTTACAAAACTCTGATTGTGATATCATTTTTCTACATCAATCGATCAACTCATCGCCATCCTCTATTGGACATAGGAATCTCCCAAGATGCCACACATAATATTTTGCTACGATAAGGCTACGAAAAAAATTCGTAGCGGCCTACGAATTTATAACCTCAAAAGTCAGTTCAAGAAAGAAGATCTCGTAAGTCGGGAAGAAAGAAAGAGACAAACAGAGAGTGAGTGAGAGAGAGTCAGTGTAGCCTCTCGGAATAATACTAACGATTTCAAAATTTCCTAGAACATAAAATTAATTGTAATAATAACGAAGACGCGGAAACAATTTTCACAAAGTATCGTCATCATCGCGGGAGTTCACATGTAGGCTTTGTACTGTTTTCACTGTGACAATGCCTTTTCTCATAATTATACAGTTTGATATCACGTCACTATTAAAATACAGAAAGCACCTGTTTGTTTGTCTCTGGCTGTTATTATACGTGATTGCTTGTGTAATTTTCGTTAGAAATTAAAGTTTTGTCTAGTTTATTTTTATGAAAGTGCAACATATTAAATGATAGAGGGATTGCTACATAATACCATAGATATTAGAATTACTTCATTAGATCACTGCACCTTTCGATCAAGGATTCTTGATCGAAGACTGCACCAGCATCTGGCCAATTAAAGATGACATTTTTTTATTGAAGAAGGTCGTATCTAAATGAAGGTTTTACGAAATACCAAAAATACTGGCAAGAAAACGATTGCAGTTCATCAGGCTTCTAAATTCAAAACATAAATCTATTTTTAAAACGTAACCCACATGCGCTATTGCCAGTAACATCGCTAATGGGACCTACATTACAAAAGCAGGGCAGATATTCTCGCAATTGTCGGGACATGGCCATTTAAGGTGAGGCTATAAATATCCCGTCCTTTACACTAGGTCAATGACTATATAGCCAGAACGTATGTGGAAGTGGCTCTTATCCATATACATCTCTTCCGAGTTATAAAAGGGCAAACAGAGTGGTAGGCCTCGCTAAAAAAAGATGGAATAACCCCTTTAGGGTTGCTACAGCTAATATTATATGGTGATATGGATAAATAAGCCAGCAGTACACCTTGACTTCTAAACAGAAATGGAGCTAATGATCTATGTATGAATCAGTGAGAAATGTTTTATGATCTCTAGGTTTCTATGCAGAGCTAGTTTCTATCGTAATGTTCAGTTGATGACTTCTACTATTTATAACCCGTTTGATGTTGAATTTTCATTATCAGAAACGAAAATGTAAACGTAAAATTTTTCCAACGAGGTCTCTAAACAATTTGCCTTTCGATTTGATTAAATTTTAATTAGACAATCACAATCTAAGGTACATTACATAATTAAGTCCCTAATCACTACTTCACAAAAACCCACTAACAATCTTCGGTGTATCCAACCGTCACTAACCACAGATTAACAAAAAGTTTATAATGAACGCAACAAGAAAAACTGGCAACCCTATCTAGTAAGTGCAAGGACGAGGACAGGTCATGCGGAAGCGATACAGTCGCCTGATCGCAATGAACTGTGAAATTAATTCACAGCTGTTAAGTGCATCAGTTTTACGGTGTGTAATTAAGTGCATCTGCATGGTATATAATTAAGTACGTTCTTGAAGGTGATTGGGCATTCTCCTTTAATTGAGCGTGAACTGAACATCCCGTGATGGGATGCGTTTTGTTAAAAGAGATTATTTATAGAATCTATGAATTATCTTAGAATGTGTCTAACTTTGACAAAAATAGCAGTTTTCTTTCTACAGTTTTCTCGTGCAGTTAACAACTTAAGGAATAAGGATTAATCTATTACTAATTTCTGCCCGCGGCTTCGTTCGCATGGAAGTTATAAGATACACAATATACTAAAATAACAGGCACATTTTTATAAAATTCCCTCGGTTGGGAACCCGCTGTGTCGCATTGCATCGCCCGCCCGCGCTATTACGTCGTTTTCGCATAGCGTTCTTTCTGCATTGTTCTGTAGTTTTAGCGCTTTCAAACAAACAAACTCTTCAGCTTTATTATATAAACAAATATTAGTACATAGATTAAAAGTAAAGTACTTAATGAAGACTAAGGTATTAATACAGTTACGATATTAATATAATCAATTACTCCGCTTTATCAGTTCTCTATTATTTCAGGCCCTTATTAATTAGATTATAATGTTCATAACACACGCAGACATGAGAGGTTAAAATGCTATTTTATTCCAATTAAATTTTATAGGGTAGGATTCAAGGATACTAAAGCAATATTGTTATAGCCGCGAGCAACAATTGCATAAAAGTGCCTGCAATTAAATAATTAATTTGCAGACAGCATTCGCAGAACGCATTACAACTTATTGAACGAATCTAAATCAGACTGTCAACATAGAAGTGCTCGAAAAAAATATTCGAAATCTATGTAACAGCAAAATTGGCGCCAAAACAATATAGCACGTGACTTTTTTTAGTCCATTTAGTTTAATATTTTCCTTTCGAACACTAAACATGATTATTTTATTTTATAATTAAATACATATTACGTTACCAACTGCTAATTGCTAGACCATGACATTTCATTTAAAATTTCACATACCTAACGAGATATGTGATGTTCACGCATATTTACATATTTTTTAGATGTATAAGTAGAGGTTTCTGCCTTTTACATTAAAAAAAAAAACTACAAAAAGCAACAGCAATTTTGTCAAAGGCTGTTTGAGGTAAAGACTATAAGTTTCTACCTAACCTACATCAGCATTTTTTTTTTTTTGTAATGGGCATAAAAAATTCTAATTAATATTTAAATGTTATTAGTTTACAATAACACGTCAGAATAACTTTGATTCCATACTCGCCTCGTTGCATACTAAAATGAACTCATTACTTATGAATGCAGAATGATTACTATGCAAAACTATCAAAACGGAGCACTCCAGTCTTAATTACATACGCAACAATCTGATGAGGAAGCAATCTCTTAAGCAATTTGAAGCTAATTGTGTCCAATCTTGTTCAACAATTAAATAGACAAGCAGCATCTACATCTGAAATCTTCACAAGAAAGCCAACTTTCTCGATCTTCTCTGGAAACTGAGATATCTCCCTGGGAATAACACACAATACCCTTATTGTGTAACTAACCAACTTATTTGTGCAACCACAATTGATTATGTGCACCTTATGTGATGGAGACAAAGCCTGTTTTAAGTGGTGTCGGGTGAAGCTGTAAGTTTGTCGTCTGCTATGTTTGGTGTCACATCGTTAGAGCAATGGCGTATGTGACACTTTTAAGGTTTGATTCCGCTTTAATATAAAATTTGTCACTTAATTAGTAAGGATTTAATTAATATTAATTACTTAAATATAAAAAAGGAGCTACGACTGCCAACAAACTGCTTTGCGGTTTGCCAGAGTTAATATATCTCGTTAGAAAATTGTTTCTGTAAATAAACAACACTTTTTAATTTTCTTTTTTTTATTTAAATGATTATTACAAGAGTCCAAGGAAAAACACATTTCGACTCATTTATAACATGAAAACTGTTTGATTAAGAGATGATTTTTCAATCATTTAGGAATAATTTTGAAATTTTGACAGTTTGTTCGTACAAAAACTGTCAAACGTCAATTTTATTCCTCGTATAAAAGTTACGTGGCGATGGAAATATCAGCCCTAAGTAGGTAAACGGAATTCGTGCGACTTTTTGTAGGATAAGGAAAATTCTTTTTTCCAAACGGTAAATTCAGGACTACCTAAGCTAAAACCTGCCAAATTTCTACCTTTCCTATCTGAAAAGCATGTTCTGTAAAGTGTACGTCGAACGAGTATAATGTATGTAGATGGATTCATTAACAAAAGTGAAAACTTCACCTGTACTGACGAGTTTCTTATTATAAAGATAAGAGGTTATAAGTATCTTCTTTCTTATGAACACTCGCGTTATGATTGCATTTCTAGGAAAGGCATCTCACTGCCATTGACACTGTACAAATGACTAGGGTCCTCGTTTCCTAGTTATTGGCGAGAAAAGTTAGAAAAAGCATTCGGAATAGGACCGTTTCGATTTGCTTTTTGAGTATGGAGTTTATATCTAATCATTTGTATGTAGATTATTGATATGAAAGATTTGATCAGGAATTGGCTTCATGAAATTATTCTCAAAGATAATGTAGGTACTGTTTAGAATACAATATGCGATTGGTGATCTGATTAATGCCTAGATTTACATGCATAAACATCACGTCCGTAGGTATATCCGCTAGATTTATTATACGACTAGCTTCTGTCTGCGACTTCGTCCGCGCGTAACTAAGTACATGTATTCTATATATAAATCCGACTGGTAGTTCCAGAGATTAGCACTAAACGCGCTTTGCAGCTTTATTATTAGTATAACATAACATTACGCCTTGTTTCGCCGAAGGGTTGGCCGAATGTTTAAGTCTTATACAGGGCATTAATCGATACTCCGGGCTGCAACCGAGAAATTCTAGATACAAAAACCCAATCATTGCCCGACCTGACAATCGAACCCAAGACCTCATGGTCAGCAGTAGCGCTTCCGACCACTAAACCGTAGTAGTAGTAGTTATTAAAGAAAAATAATAGTTATGTCTAGCTGCAAATTAGACCTCATTATCGTTCAGGTATTTGAACTCAGTTCAATGACCTTTTATCGGAGACTCTCTGGGGTTTCCAAACGTTAGGAACGCGTGCCCAGTTGCCCACATACATAATGTTTTACATCGATAATAGCTGTAACTAGGTTACCATAAGGTGTCTTAGATAAATATCATGGTTATTCTATTCAAGTACGTTTGTTTAACACCTGTTTGCAACACCTTGCTTGTCATGTTTTCTCATTAACTAACTATATTTAGGTTAATACCTAAGTAAACATTGAAGTACTCTACCTACACGTCTTCTTTAAAATTACTTAAAAATCCCTGAAAAATTTAGTTACCCCTTTGCAAATGAATTTTTGATAAAACTACCATTTTTTTTAAATTAATCGTTAACATCATTCCAATAATTTCATTGCATACAATTAAGAGCAAAAGTATGTATACACTCGGCTTTATTCAAAAGCGATTTACTCCTTTTTTTTTAATGAAATTTTATGTTGTTACGAACATAGCATTTTCGAACCCATAGGTTTATGTAATGTGTGCGATGCATTCGTTATTTCACGAAAAAATCGCGATTGAAAGTTGCCAAGTGTAGACATATTGGTGCTCGTGACTGTACATCTGTATCAGCCATAGTCTCAAAGTTCACTTGTGGCCGGTCTATCCGTCCTTATGTCAGTTGGTCCCATAGAGTGTTTAGATCGTTAAGTATAAGAAACAGAATTGAGTGGCACCAAAAGTTAAAAAAAATTTCGTTGCTGTCTGTACTTTTTTCAACAATTTTCAATGTCGATCAAAATGTATTAAAAATTAAGGACTGTCTCTGATGCAAGATGAACCCTTACTGCTCTATCTCAAAAATCCATCCTGTAGATATTATCATCTTTCATACAATCCATCGTTTCTTTGGTCACCTCTCTTATTTTTAAGCACTGAATCATTGTTTGCCTAAAGAAACGCCGTTAAACACAAAGTAATTAAGGATTTATGAAATAAGTTTGGACATGTTAAAAAACATTAGAAATCAATAGAAAGCGTTAGTCACCTCCGCACATAATTCGGAGATAATTAGCCAATCTCGTTTAAACGCGTTACCCACAGTTGCGCCTGCGCATTCCGACTGATTAACGCTAAGATGGATGCTCACACCGTATCGTAACGCTTGTTTGTATGTAATTAATAATTAATTATGTAAGGTTTTATAATCAATTACAATAAATACTATCAGGGCCATTCTTCTGTTGTTTTTAATGATTTTATTCGCCAATTATGCAATGGTTGTGGAAGTGATTAATTAATTACGTAACAAAAACCTTTCAGTTTTTTGTACCTTCCTACCTTGATTTGTGCCTTTTTATTATTAATCTTTTAAATTATTTAACGGATTCTCTTTAATCCGTTAAATAATTACCCGTTAAATAATGCATACAATACATGAAAGAAAGAAAAATATTTTACTTGGGACACGCATAAATCCTACTTTCTACTAATATTATAAACGTGAAAGTTTGTATGGATGGATGGATGTTTGTTACTCTTTCACGCAAAAACTACTAAACGGATTTGGATGACATTTGGCACACAAATAGTTTATAACCAGGAATTACACACAGGATACTTTTTATCCCGATATTCCCACGGGATCGAAACTTATGCGGGTGAAATCGCGGGGCGCAGCTATGTAGTAGTTCAACAAACAATAAAAAAGAACCCATTGTGTCACCCTTTGTAAAATTTCTATATATATATATCTGTAATTTATATGGTGTACGTACATAATAAAGAGTATTCTATTCTAAGAACATGAAATCTAACAAACTCATAAAAACCACACGAGAGAGTCTTCAAAGGCTAGTTACAAATTGCGATTAAAGCAATAACTACAATAGAAGATTTATACCTACTCGATAGTGGAAGATTTGAAAACTATGATTTCACAGATACCAACATACTGCCGATAAAAAGTGTGATAAATTGATAACACACGTAAAGTTTCGCCACGGTGTGACAGACGCCTGCGCCGGCGTTGCAGACGCGGCAAGTTCTTCTACTTTTACTTTATATCATGTCGAGAAAGTAGTGGGTGATAAACGTTCACGCGGCACCCATGTTTCATACACACGTATCACACATATTTACAACCCTATATTAATATACATAAAGTTCAAAATTAATCGACAATGATTGTTGTTTGCTGTCCCTTATAATTACGATCGTAGATATACATCGGACGGTAGTTTCTTAGTAGATTAATGGCTTTGGAAATTGATGGCAATGCGCAAGTTGGACTTTTATTATGTCGTTATTATATAAGTATCGAATAAACAAATAGGTGCGCGGTGGCTGTAGCCAGTAACCACCGCGGAGTTAACCACCAGTCTAGTTATTTAATGGGTGACTATTTGTTTGTTTTGTAAACTCGCGGTGGAATTCATGAGATTTTCACCAGTTCTCGTAAAATAATTTTCAATTCTTATGACTTTCATTGGTCCCTTTTGAAAAGAACACATATCAAACGTATAGTGTCGACTTTTGGCGCGTGGCCAAAATCGGAACTAACGCCGCCATCTTGTTTTTTCAATACATTTCACAGAACAAATTGCACAAATGTTTACCAAACAGCGCCCTCCTGTCATCTTCATTCGAGCGCCAAAAGATCTATGTAATCCTACCTAGTATAAAATACGGCTTCGTCAATTGAATCCTTCTTCAAATAATATATTTATTGTTTAATAAACAAAGCTACCAGGAAGCCAGGTATACAATAACGCTGACTAGCCACTTGCGTGAGATTGCGCGCGCAGCCGCTCCCACGGGCACCAGATGCCCGCGTCCGATGTTACACGATTATTTACGATGCAACCCGAACGGAATGCACTTGCTTGTTTATTGGCAGATTTGAATTTAGAATTCTATTTATTCGTTAAGTTCAAACGGGTCAGATGGTGAAAACGTATTGAAAATTATGCAACTGCTAATGACGTGTAAAACTGCGGGTACTTTAATATACGATGGACATTATCCCACTAGGAATAATAAACACTCGACATAAAGCCTCTTTACGTCTACGGTTAACGTTAAAACCTGTCAACTAGGTCATAAATAATTAAAAACCAATCAATATGCAGAAAAGGATGTGCTTTCGAATAAATTATTCGAATATTTGCATTTAGGACTAAGTGGACAGTGACATTATAATGTAGGTATGTATGTAATACTTGTCAGTCCGTCATCGAACTTAAGATATAACAGTAATAGTTTTCATTCAACGTTATCTAAGACAAACAATAATTTAGCTATTTTTCACACTAAGCAATTAACAGATTTTAATGGATTATGAGAAACATTCGTTTCGTAATCTAGGTTGAATCTCAATTTATGAACACGCAAGTTAGATAATATAATTAAGACATTTCGTACATCGTAATTAAAGAAGAATTTTGATGTGAATTCGTGATAAAGTATATCTGAAATAAACGCATTTTTTAGGCGTGTCAATTTGAGGGTATCTAAGTGATACAGTTTAGATCTTGTATTATTTAAACATTGAAATTGTGACATCTAAATACCTATTCAAGTATTTTTTTGTTGTTTTTATTTTGTTTATTGACATTCGATTACCTAAGCTATTTCGTATGCCTTCAGACGGTTTTTTATATAAAATCTGTAATAATTTTACCCTATGTTTACAAAATGTATAAATTTATTTGAATTTGAAAAATATTTATCGTAAAGACTCCTGTAACTCAAAAAAAAGTTTTTTTTTTCGTTTTCGGAGCGGTCTAAGTCCTTCCCGTAGTAATTAAAAACTTCAGTTTTTATGTTATCCCTACCTCGTAATATAGACAGAAAAAAGGTTTTTTATGAAAACCTGTATGTAATGTACAGACCTTTCTGTTAGATAGGAATAGAATATACCTATCTAACAGAAAATAATGAAGTGCTAAACATTAAAATCTCCACAAAAAAACAACTTCCTCAACTTTCAAACATAAGTAAATTTCTGGGCACAAGCTTATTGACGTTATTTATCATTATTCTATAAATAGTACAAATCAAACTCGTTTTTCGTGTCTGTCTGTGTGACCGCGTTGTTCTTCTAAACTATGCAACGGATTTTGATGCGGTTAGCACCATAATTTAGAGAATTTATTCCGGAAGGTTTATGTGTAAAAAAAAAAATATGAATCCTAAATTTTATAAAAAATCTCGATGTTTTGTAAAGTCGTAAAAAAAATGGTGGTGGTGTTGGGTGGGTCATTGACGCACACCTGCTATGGATTTATAAAATTATTTTTACAATGTAGGTTAGGTATACAGTTGCTACTAAATTGTGTATCGTGTCTAGTGAGTCACTGTGTACATTATTATCAACCAGCAGATTTTTCTTCTTAATATAATAAAAGTGGAACAAAACGTGACATTGAGATGCTAATCCGCGGTAAATGAGTAAATTTTATACAAACAGAAAGTAAAAATTTGATAATAAAACCGTCTGCCCGGTGGTCTAATGTGTCATTTCCAAAAAAAGCGGCTGAGACTCTCTCCGTTAAAAGTAAGTTATAAGTTTACAGGTATAAATGCAAGTGTTTAGTTACTAAGACCGAAAGAAACGTCTTAACATCTAATGTACGACAGCAGGGTATGGCTGTGGAGCTGTGTCGGAAACTATGCTCCACCTTCTATCCTGCCCCCTGTGTCATAAAACATAACCAAAAAGTGCCAAAGTGACCTCTGCGCTGTCACCGACGACGCCGTGATAGTGGCGAAGTCTTTGGCCAACAAGATCTGGAATACTGTTCTGCCAGTGACGCGAAGATGAAAAAGATTCAATAGTTATCTGGAATTGTATTCATGGCCGTTTCAATATTACACAGAAAATTAAATTATTAATACATCATAACTAATCATTATAAAAAGACAAGATTTGATTTTTTGTGTACTGTTTGATACGCTTTCACGCTAAATCGGCTAAACGGTTTCATCCTGGATCCCAGATGAAGTCATGGGCAACAGCTTATTAGATATATTTTTCAAAACGGGCTAAAACAAGTAACTAACATGTTCTAAACAATCCGACCCAGAAATACTCTCCCGTCGACAAACAGGCCCAAACACACACCCGTAACAGACTCCAAAGAGTACAGTATACTATATGAGACAGACTCCAACCAACCTTCCACTAGCAACACCTCAAGTAATTTTTAATCGATTCCACACACAAGGAATCATAAAACACTTCCTAACCTGCCCCCTGTACCCTGAAAAATGCAGTCATAGCGATCTCTGTGCTGCCACTGAGGATGCCGTGGAAGGGGCGAACTTATGAGCCAATAAAATTTAATACACTGTCGCGCCATCGACACGATGAAGAATATAAAACAATTACCGATCGAATGAGTTAACCTTCGCTTCATCTTACAATATCAATAACAACACTTCATAAATAACACATTGACAATTTGATGAGCAAGTGAGCATTGGAACACATCACGATATGCCAACATTAGCCACACGACTTCATGGATAGGTACAAATTATTGTCAACATGTATTAGAGGTAGTCTTTGGCGTAAATGCTTCATTGCTATCCTCTATGGGTACATGACAACATAATTATTTTCACTACTTTCGATGTCAATGAGAAAGAACATCTAAACTGAGACATTTTTTTCCAATTATGGCCTATCAAGGTAGAAGGGATTGGGGAAGTCTATGTTCACTAGTGGGCCAGTAGTCTTTCGGCGGAAATGATGATGATGAAGGTAGAACTGTAGCGCCATCTACACCGCCACATTCGAACCAGAAAGATGAGTTGCCATCCCATAGACAAAGATGTAACGTCTCATGCGCCTGGGTGCCTAACATCCATAGATTCAGATTATTTAGATAGATAGATAAACCATTTATTTAGTGCACACAAAAGAAATGGCACAAAACGCAATTAAATGATAACAAATTACACGAATATAAAGAAAACACAAGGTGCCAATGTACAAAAAAAAAACATATTTTAAAGAATTTTGCCTGTAACATGGATTATTTTAGTGATTAATTCTCTACCTTTTACTGCAATGGTCTCGAAGCCGTCACATCACTAATAACTTCTGGGAGTTCTTGTCTTGTATACTAATGATAATGAAGTAGTTGCTGCATATATAAAAGAGATTTTAATATAGCTATTCATTCCTTTATGACACTTAGGCGACATCATACCGCAATCATCAAAATATCCTGCTGAATTACGGTCGAATTACTCATTTGGCCTTCTTATTGTATTGAATCCGTAAAGAAAACCGTGACCGCACATACTCGTAAAGAAAAACATATTCAAGATTCATTACTCAAGCACCTATATTCTAAAGCCCCAAGGATTGCTAATAAAACTCAAAGCTGCAGTCTAACTATCAGCGCTAATGTCCAAGAACCACGACCAATGGCGGCGATGCGGCTAATAAATCACTGGACATCTTAAAATGTAAATAAACGGCAGGCGATTACTTCACTGTCCAGTTCCCGCTACACGATAACCGTAAGTGAATGATAGATACGCTCGAGGAAGTGTCAAGGCGTAGGTAAATGAGAAATAAGTAGAAAATGGCGCCCCCACAGCTACGTGTGGTCCCGGCTCCCACAGGTGCGGGCTAATGCCGTGATAAGGCGCGTTTTTGTACGCAAATGCGCGGGAGACGCTGATGTGGCGTAATGTGAAGATGATTTTGACATTTCACGACGATGGGACAGTGAAGGTTTAACTGATTGTCTGTAAACTTGGGAATGTTGGCGAGGAATGCGGAGGAGTCTATGACCCTGCTAGTAACTGACGATTTTGTACGCTCATCAAAATACTTTATTACCTGCTTAAAAAGGCGATTATATGGCGCGATCCTTAGCACTGAGGGACCGAGTATAATGAAGAGGAGATAATCCGAGATCCTATATACTATGCTAGTTGGCAGATGCAACATGAATCACGATTTCTGGTCAATGGGGTCAGAATATTTATATATACATAACACTTTGATCATGCACTTCCCACTCTGAATCGGAAACCAAGCCAATCATATTCGAACGTTTCTTACATAATACAAATACGGGTTTATATGATTCAATACACCAACTAAATGATACTACGGATATTGTATAATCAATTCAAAAAAAATGAGGCGTATAATTGAGGATATAAAAACAAAACCAAAAGGTAGCGCCGGCGATGCAAAGACGATGTAGCTGTAAAGTTTAAAGGTGAGTGCACATTGCAGCATTAACTTGTAACTGAACAAGGAAGTGCGGTAAAGTAACACCCGAACGATGAACTCAACAATAAGTATGACGATAGAACGTTGCTTTGATATAACATGAAATTAAAAATATCAGCGAATTTGTGTATCTTTTTTATCTAGCAGAGACGAAGCGCGGGCAAAAAATACGACGAGGAGTCGGAGTAGAACTGTGGAGTACAACACATAAAGTAATGTTACAAGACGTCATGTGGTCAGGCGCATTTCGTCGAAATTTTGTCAAGGATTTCGTAAAAATGGTACATGGCAATGTTTTTTATGGGGCATTAGACGGCAATTCTCGTAGTTTTAAGAACGTTAACAGCCTGATTTCAGTCTCAATCGGTCAAAAACACCTCTAATTTTCTTACATTTATGACAAGTTTTTGACATTGATTGTCGCTGAGATGAGATTGCGATTAGATTTTGAACGTTTTTAATTACGGGAATTAGCCTTCTAATATTACCTTGCCAAGGAAGACAATAAATTATACTTAAAAGCTATCAATAGAATTATAAAAAAGAGCTTTTGTGCTTAAATTGTATCATTTGTAAGCACGTTACATTACATGGAAAAACTCTAGTGTATACACACCTAAAAGTTCTATAATGTGAAGAGCTTTGATACTTGTATTTCATCGTGAACATTAGGAAGTAAAGTTCAGTGATGTGGACGTGGGAAAGTGCTGAATTCCGATGTTACGCGGTTAGCACTCGAGATGAGAGCTTTCAAAGAAACGTCGTCAACATGCAAAGAATGGACATTCCTGTGCTTGCTTTTGTGGAATGCCACTCTACCTTTTTAAATTGTCTTTGTGTGAAACGTCATATGTGTCTCTAAAATTAAGCAAATCCTTATAGGTATAAAACTCGAAGACATGACAATGGTTGATGTCACATGTCTTCAAATTTTTAGTACCCGCACTGGGCCGGTGTGGTAGGTTCCAGGTCACTCTCTCTCGAAGAGAGGAGGCCTACTGTGTCTCAGCAGTAGGAGCATTATAGGATGATTATGCTATGTTTATGCTTGTAGATACTTGGTAGTATTTAGATTTTAATCCTGGTGTTTCATGTCATTTATAGCGTATAATATCCAGAAGCTTAATTATATAATATTGATTTAAAGCTCCATACTATTCGATAAGTTTAGCTGTGGTAAAGTGTGCTAGTATAACAATGCTACATTGATCCTTTGTTAAATTACAAAATGATCATAAATTCTTAACATCCACAATGAGATCATTTAGTTTAACGGCACACTTTTGAATATACAGAATAGTAACAAAATATACGTCAATATATTCGTACAACCCTATACAATTCGCGCTCATTTCAGCATTACGAGTAAAGCCTTTGATATTGAAAGCCACGCATATCTACTTCAATGCGTGCTGGTCTGCGGGACCATTGCAAATGACAGTTACGGATAATGCGAATGAATAGGCAAAGTGCACTACAGATTACTCATGGCGAATTAATAACGTACCTAATCAATTAAAAAAGTCGCCGACACCGCGACAAATCGCAAAGAATCAGTAACAATGTTTTTGATTTCTTGCCGCTTCTTATTGGAGTTGTTGACGTTTTCAACACAATCGAGGAAGTAATTGGAACGTACAATGCTTAACTATCAGCATTTCTATGCAATCGTGCACAGACTAATCGTTGGTTTTCAGCCACAAGACGGTTAACGACTGTTGCAAAACATGTTAATATTGACAACCAGACAATAGGACGATGTGACAGCAAAAAGTTCGTATTGTTTATGGATGAGAATGTTATCATCGTTACAACAAAATTGCCACATGAAGTTGGTCAAGGTATTGGCTTGAAGTTTACTAACACAGTAGACACGAAAACGAACACGTTTTGTAAGTTTTCCATTTTCAAAATCGATTGGCTAGACGTGTTGCAATAATTTACTCGGATAAATAACCGTGTCTTGTTGCTTAAAACCTGAGATCTAGAAATAGTAACGTTCCGAACGTTTTACGGGTATGAAATATGTATTATTTTCAGCTATAGAAAACTGAATGTTATCAATCAAAACGTGACCAATACTCGGCCATTTGCAGAAAAAACAAATAAACATTTGAAAATAGAATTGCCTAAGCAGCAATCAGCAAGCACGCGTTTTGCTTTGGCACAATGGTCTGATTTCTTTGCCTCTTTTCGCGTTCCCGCGCACAAATAGATGATAAAAATTACTTTTTTTAACGGTACAACTATGGCGCGTACAATAAGATGAAAATGAAAGTTTCGATTAGTTTTTGCTATAGTTCACTTTCGTTGGGTGCCACAGACATAATAGGCAGATGATAATGAGATGGTGGTACTGTTATTACGATGGCCTGCCTTGTGATATATCGAGGGCCTGATTTGACGAGTCATTGAAATTGTAGGGTAATGATTGACTCAGAGAAAATATACAGTGTCAGGACAACAATGATTTCATTAGTAGCATCACTTGAGTTCAAATAATGAATGCTTATTACCTACTGGCAATTCATCAATGATCTATTCAATGCAATTCATTTATTCAGTAACAATTTACATTGCGTTCGGATAATATATAATCCAGCATGAAACTTCTCGATCGTTGAAGCTTTTTTGCATACCTACAAATCCTACGACAGCTTTTTGCATACAGACATTGTATCATCGTGTCATCTCAACCAAAAGATAATATATGCTCAAATAATAATTATACAGCCAACAAAACAAGGAACTCACCTTGATTTTTCCAAACGTCACAAGAACCGTAAATATTATTCTTAGAGGAACCTCTAACTCGATATGCAGATGCAGCTGACCCAAACAGGTACGAACAATGGACCACAGACAATCAATACTTACAACAATTTGCGATAAACAGAATGATTCACGTCGCATTGTCTATGCACGGTGCGTCAATCATAGGAGGAATTCAAGGGCACGATGACAACATATTCGATGCACTATGTTCGAAATATAATAAAACATAGAACTTTACCATAAATATAAATTGGCGGGAAATAAACTGTTGTGGCTATAAAATAGTATGACATGAAGAGATAAATGATGATCCAAAGAGGATTGTTGTACTTCTTGGTGGAACCACGAAGTCTTGTATGCATACATATCTTAACATACACCACGCGGACGTCAGTATTCCCCGAAGGGTAAGCAGAGCTGCACTATTATACTACCTTTATAACACACACATTTTGTCAGTTATGTTTAAGTCCCATGTAAAAGGGGACCAACTTATTGACATCAACCGCGCACAATAGGCTAGTTTCCTAAAAAAATCTAATTAGTCCGTCAGTTAGATTATCAAAAAAATATTGGACCCGTATTTTTTCTTTTGTCAATTATATAAAAAAATGAAGATATCGCCCGTTAAAGATCCGCGTGACGTCACGCCTTGCTACACTTTTTAGCATGGTGTGATGTCACGACCCCACTCCCAAATTTTGACGCGCTTTATCTTTGTCATTTTTTTTTTGATTGACAAAACAAATAATACATGTCCATTATTTTTCGATAATCTAACTGACGGACTAAATATTATAATTATTTTTTTACCTAGGAAACTACCCTGTTCCAGACTCCGGATTGCTATTAAGAAGTCCCTGACGGAAAAACCCAATAAAACATTGGCTGACCTGGGAAGCAAAGTCAGATACATTATAGATATTATATTCAGAGACAGGTCTTTTCTATATTATGTAAAATATGCCAATCATTTTTACAGTGACTTTGAGAGCTATCTATCAATTTCCATTAAGTATAAAGATACGATATTTAAATTCATTTGAAGTAATAAAAAGCTTACCTATTCAAAAAGCACCTTTCTATGTAACCGTTGATTCTCCATGCATTTAACTAAATTGCACTATTATGTAAAATGTTGGAGAAGGGGGACAAGTATGATTGGAAGATTCATCAAGAGGACTGTTAAACATTGAAGTACCTACTTTCCTCTAAGTCTAGTGTTATACTGTTAAGGCTCTGTACAGACGCCAGCATATCAAGCTACTACAATCTGTCAAATTTCTTTAATAGATTTTCAACTTTATCGCTAGAGTATTAGGTTCAAGATTGATTGTCTGTACATATCGACAAAAGATAAATCTACGGAAATATTCGACAACGAATCTTGCAAGGCATTATATCGGTAAACCGTACCTGTTCGTTTTTGACCATGTACGAACGTGAACGAAGCAAAAAGAGTATATAAGGATCCATGGGAATAAGTCCTGAATTTATGTATGTTACCTAAATCTCCTTCTCTCGAATCATTCGCTGCTGTCATTGATGTAGTAACAAGACAAGCCATTCAGCAAGAAAGCTGCATGCCCAGGATGATGCTGGCCAATACCTGGCCGGAGGAGCGTGACGCAACTACGTAAGTGCTCCAGTACGCCGGCCATAGGTAGTTGAAGAACACTGTGGGGTTTTAGTCAGTAAGAATCTGACAGGTCCCTATGCCCATCCCAGGGCGGAGGACATCCATGAGGATGACCAAAACAATGAATGACCAAACGCAAAAAGGTTGTGGCAGACTTAGATCATTTTTTTTTTCTGAAAAAAGGCTTAGTTCATTTAAGTATTACGTCCCGTGGAGGCTTTTTAATTACTTATGAAAAGAAAAGTAATTAATACCATGAAAACGGAAACAGTTTGCTGCCGGAGGTGGTCAAAATCTTCTCAGATTAAAGATAATGTTAATGAATGTATCTCCAACAAGACAATATGACGTTAGTTGATTTAATTACGAGTGTGTAAATGGAAGAAAGTGTGAGACGCTAATATACAATCTAATATCATTAATGTAAACGTATCGTGTGAACTCGCCTTACAATACAGCTTAACTTTTTTAAATGTCAGCTAATGTTATACAGCCATACATTATCGTCACGATAGTGGAGAATCAATCATTTCAACGTGGTATATTACGCAATGTATTAAAAAACACACATAACATTACGCCCGTGTTCTCCGTAGGGTTAGGCAGAGGTGTACCTAAGTACACAATTATAGAAAATCCAGATAGAAAAAAACCGGTCAAGTGCAAGTCGGACTCGCCGTACAAATTTACGGTTTTCGGATTTTTTCCTTTACTTCATCATCTGCCTAGCCTTTTCCCAAATATATTGGGGTCGGCTTACAGTCTAACCGGATGCAGCTGAATACCAGTATTTTACATGGAGCGACTGCCTATCTGACCTCCACAACCCAGTTACTGGGTAATACGATATCCCTTGGTAAGACTGGTTGTCAGACTTTTGGGCTTCTGACTACTCGTAACGACTGTCAAAGATCCACGAATGACAGCCGGGACCAACGGCTTAACGTGCTTTCCGAGGCACGGATGGGTTTCGGTATGTAAAGATGGTCACCCATCCACAGACCAACCGATTTTTTCCTTTACTTGTGCTACATGAAATTGGTTCTTGCCAAATTTCATGATTCTAGGTCAACGGGAAGTAGCCTATAAGGTTTTGATTCCCTTGCGAATGTCAAAATATGCGGCATAAACGGAACATAAACACCCGTATGTTTTGATTGCGTTTACTTAGAACTTTCATTTTTTGCTGCTTCAAGGGATTGCAGCCCTGAGTAAGTATTTGATATTAATTTCAACTTGATAACTCTACGCGTTCCTGAGAAATAAGGTCTTGACAGACGGACGGACAGACAGACGGACTACGAAGTGATTTTATAAGGGTTCCGTTTTTCCTTCTGAGGTACGGAACCTTAAAAATCAATAACACTTGGCCCGACCTGAAATCGTACCCAGGACCTCATGCTTAGCAGTAGCGCTTGCGACCACTCGATCGAAAACCAACGATTCAGTAACGAGGTATAAAAAAGTAAAGACAAATTAGACTTTTTAAGTCTAGAGAGAAAATAAATACCTATCCGATAAAGATCGCAAGTATTGCAATGCTGGCTGGTAACAAAATATTTCACAAACAAACGACGAATTAATTGAATTCAAATACAGAACAGTAAAGTCTGAACTGGATTGGCATTTGTTTTACAATGTAATGACTGTATTGGTAACACTTCATGGCAGACAAATTGTTGGGTCGCTGTAATAGACGGTAATTCGAACATTGGAATAATTGAATATAGTGGAACCAGGCGCGCTAGCTAGTGGCTACTTACGATACGACCAATGAATGATGGCCCGTCTGAACAAAGGCTCTCCGAACTTCCGCGCATGTTCTCTCATGTCACCATTTGGTTCCCAAATAATGTTATTGCGCACCCTTCTGCGCAAAGTTCGGACCGGTCACGATTCTTTGGTCATATTGTATACAGTTTGCTTACCTACGTGGCGTAAGTGAAGCATTGCATGTTACACGAACTAAACAATTCCGAAAATCGCAATTTCACACAAATATTTTAATCAACTGCGAGAACTTGAAATTCCTAAGTAGCGTTGATTCGTTGCTACTGCTTAAAGACATTATAATCTGAGATCACGACAGGACCTTGAAGGAAATCAACAAAAGTTGTTCTGATCAAAATTCGGTTGATAATTGAATAACAACCAATGTTTACGTTTACAAGGCAAACAGACAACAATCACTACAAACATTTTAAACTCTCCGTTTGCATTTCACAATTTTTCACATTCACTCCGGTCAGATTTTGCAATAGGCCGAATTTAATGCGACCTTGTGTTGATTAAAAAAAAGCAACTGTCAGAACAGAACGTGCATTCGGATATCCTGATCGAATAATTATATCGATTTTTATAATCGATGAAAAACGTGATGATAACGATACTGCATGGGATCACGCACGATTATGGAATAATTGACAATCGTAAAAGTGTATTATTTCATAATGGCTATTGTGTTTGCTATTATCAGTGTATGTAATGTACCTACGTTAAATCGCTCGTGACCCGCCGTACGAGGGTGCAAGTTATTGCAATAGTAATTTATCAATAATTGCTGGTCCCTATTATTATACGAATAATTGCTCACGGCTTGATGTCAAATAATATTTCGTCTTTATAATCGTTCGAATTTCGAAATTGTCCATTGGCAATTTTGGTGGACATGTAAACGAGACGTCAGTCACGACGACGAAAAAGTTTTGATTATCTATGTACAGACGCCAGCACATCAAGCTACTACAATCTGTCAAATGTCTTTAATAGATTATCAACTTTATCGCTAAAGCATTAGGTTCAAAGTTGATTGGGAAAATTTTACAGTTTCGGGTAGCTTGATGTGCTGGCGTCTGTACCTATATCTTTTTTATACTCAGTCCTCTTTCAATAAAGATGACCTATGACATTGTGAAATTCTAAGGCAGAGCCAATAAAAAGTTGAAGAAAAACTAAGAAACCAACATGGTCTTCATTTTCAATTCAAAATGAATCTAATCTGCATTCGTGATTTATTTGCCAAAAATGTAAACAAATATGAATTTGTTGAAAAATAACTTTAATTCCTATATTATAAAGTTCAGTTCACGCTAAAACTTCAAACATTTGTAAGTATAACATTTTCAATAGTGCTATTCACTCTGAAATCATCTTAATAACCATTAAAATAAAGTTGATATTTGTTTAACTTGAAATAACATCAATTTGAAACATTAGTTTGAATAGACTTTACTTATTGCAATAAAAACATCTGCCGGCAGTATCGTTACCTATTGACATTTTGAAGAGCAAAAATTTAGATCTGCATTTTAAATCTTTTTCTAAATTTACTTAAATTTAAAAACGAAACTTTTTAGAAAACTTTCAATATTTTTTATTAAATTATAATTAGTTTTAGCTCTTTCGCATAACCGTTTACACGCATAGACGATTATATTTAGTTAGCAATTATGTAGAAATAAAAACTATGTGAAGTAAGACTGTAAGAACCACTTAGAGTAAAAAAAATATACGATTGATTGATTATATGATTTACCTTTAACAAAACAGGTAAATTTATTAGATTTTTTGAGATTAATAATTGACCACCAATAAAAGTGGAAAAGTACAGACGGTAGATTAAATATAATAATTATGACTAATTGACTACTTATACCCAAATCACTTTAGCGTGACAATAGCGGTCATTGCCCTTTCCCTAACATCTCTCCGTAGGGACCCAAACAATAAACTATGTATGCGTTTTTATTATTGGAACATATTGAAGATCACGATGGATATTGATTCAAGACGTTAAGACCAGGCACTCTGAAATAATTTCCACGCAAGCTCCGCCCCATGCGCCCCGCCACGCCGCGCTTCGCTTCCGCGAGCGAGCCGAAGGTCGCCCCGTCGACGCAAAATTCTAACTTTACGTATTTTGATTTTAGAATAGCGAACATGGATGGAATAGAAACACCTTTATATTATTATATATATTTTATTTTATGAAATATAATAGTTTATTTAATACTAACTACTACATTACTCAAAACATGGTCAAATTAAATTAGCTAGAGAAACTCCGCAGTCTAAAATCGACAAATTAAAAAGATTGGAATTGATGATTGTTTGTTTTTTGGAGTCAATGACCACTGGTGGTGTTACTTGAAGTATGAGTTGAGAAATCTGTTTTTTTTTATCGTGTTTAGATATCAATATCCATCACGTCTGTTAAACAACACAAAACAAAATGTTTTTTAAACTGGTACAAAAACAACATTTCCAATAATAAAAGTAACGAGGTAAGAATAAGGCTCATATTTGATACAGAAGTATTCGTTGCCAGCTCGAGATGCTTAAAGTCAAAAACAGCTTATCGGAATAGTTCAGATATCTACTTACTTTTACGGCTGAAACTTCATTCTTTTCAACTGGAAGACGTATTATTGATATACGATTTTTTATGATAAGTTGCAAGTGGTTGCTGATCATAAATCTATTTTTTAACTGGGGATTAAACTCGATTCAATTGGTTTCTGAACACCAAAATTTGACTTTTTTCTCGGCTAAATTTGCAGTGCATGATGTGCAATAAGAAATTCAAAAGAAGCATCGGAACAGAACATAAAGACGCTGTAGCTGGAATACAAGCAAGTGGTGGTAGTCATGCTCAGTTGAAACAATTTAGTAAAAAAAAGTAATGATGCATTTGTCAAAAAAGTGGAAATGCTATAAAAGACCATATACGAGGGTGACACTGAAAATTATATCTTTTCAAAATAGTGTCCATTTACATCAATACATCGCTGCATCCGATGGAACCACTGAGAAAAGCAATTTGCCCACTCGTCCGTAGGGGTCTCTTTGACGGCATTTTGAAATGCAGCCACTGCTTCCTCGGCGTCCATAAAACGTTTTCCTCGAAGTTTTTCTTTTATTTTCGGAAATAATTATGAGGTATCCACCGGGCACAAAGCTTTCTGGCCGCTAAATGTTCATGGATGATGTTGTGCACTTGACTCATACCGATGCCTAAGCTTGTCCGAATCTGCTGATAAGTCACTCTTTTGTCAGTATCTATCATACGCCGCACAAAACTGATGTTATCTTCAGTCGTCACCGTAAAAGGCCGTCCCTCACGCAGATCATTGGTGAGATTAGTGCGACCACGTTTAAACGCATTAAACAAGTTGTAAACAGTGGCGCGAGATGGCATTTCATCGTAAAAGGCCAATCGAAGTCAATCATAACTTTCTTGTTGACTTAAATGACATCGAAAGTCATAAAAAATCATTGTACGAAATTTTTCTCGCGTTAAATTCATGCTGACGTGACGCAGACAATTTTCAATTTGCCGCCAAATTGTAAACAAATGACAAATGAATAAAATTCTGTCTGTAAATTGCATGTAAGTCCAATGCATCCTCTAAATACGAGTATTTCTTTGTAAACAGATTTTATACATTTTTAGGTCCATTTCTATACAATAAATTAAATAGGAAAAAAAGTATTTATAAATTAAATAATTGCGACTGTAAAAAGGTTATTCTGCAATTTTTACTTAGGCTTACTGCAATTTAAACAGGTTCCACCTAGTTCAGGCAAATGAGCAACTGTGTCCTCTATATTTTTTTTAAGATAAGTTATAGTAAATCTGCAGCATGTTTATAAATAAACGTTATTATTATTATTTAAAATACATACACAATAAAATTGGCAGAGTTCCATTTTCAAAATTTGAACTTATTTCTTTATTATATCCTTTACAAGTGGCCGGTTCTAAAAACTTTCAGTGTCGCCCTCGTATGTTACAAAAATTATGACGTCCCATCTACAGGCATGGAAGCAACAATCATAGCAGGTTTAAAAAAATCGATTGAAATGCACAACATTATTTATGGACGATTTATAGCAGATGGCGATAGCAGTACCTACACAAAAATTATTGAGTCACGGCCCTACGCAAACATTACAGTCGAAAAGATTAACTGTAGAAATCATATTTTGCGCCGATTTTGTAATAACATGCAGAAACTCATGACCGACACACGTTACCCTATAAAAGACAGAAAGCTTTTTTGTAAAATAAAAATTTTATCAGCTCGCAAATACATCTGTGACGCCATCAGAATTAACAAGCCAGACAAAAACTGCAACAACTTGCATCATGATTTCGCAGGAACAGAAACTAAATTATGCAACTGAAAAGGCGTCTCCAATAAGTTTCCTTGTTCCGGATGACATTCAAATTTGGGAAATTTGCCTTAATTTTTTTTTCCTAAGAGAGTATATACTTATTAGTCATTATTCGGATAAAACATCTTCAACAATTTATATATAAGCATAAACAACATAATTGTTATACTACTTATAATATTGTTATATAGGTACTTAATACAATCAAATCGCCTCCATAGCTTCCTATGTTCTCACAATCTCCAACACAACTGTAACAATCTGGCCTTGAACCCACGCGCTAGGTTGTAGTTGCATGCAATAATAATTATTAGCAGTAGTTATTATATAGGGCGGCTGCAATCAAATCAAATTTATCTGATCATCATAGAGATATCTATATTTAAATTTTATTTGTTTCAAATTGACGTTATTTCAAGTTAAAGGAATATCAACTTTATTGTAATGGTAATTAAGTTCATTTCAGAGTGACTAGCACTATTGAAAAAGTTATAAAAATGTGTGAAGTTGTAGCGTAAACTTAACTTTATTGTGTAGAAATTAAAATTATTTTTCCATAAACTCATATTTGTTTACATTTTTGGCGAAGTTCAGACAGCGGAAAAATCTTCGCGGAATTTACTGGCTCCATTGAAAATAGGACCGTATTACCATAGCCTAAAGTATAAAATTGTATGAATATCGATCGACTGTCATACAATTTTATACTTTAGATTAGACGTTTCGTCAAAATAATATATACGTATTTAAAAAAAAATACTAATAAAAAAATACTGCTTTGCTTCTCATGATTCTTGCAATATTTTTTAAGCTTTCGTCTTTCTTTCTCTTCTGTTCATGACGTCTTTTATTGTGTTTGTTTCCCATTGTATAGGTAGCGTTATAATGTGAATTTTATTAAAATAACTCCCAAATAAAATACGTATTGAACGCGCGCGCGAGCGATACACCCTCTCACGATGGCGCACAGCGCGGCACTGACGAACCGGCTGGCCGTTAGGCGGGTTAGGCCGCTAACACATCAGTAATAAAGTTGAATACCGCGTGCACTCCTTGATCGCGTTGGAGCTCGAAACTAAATGTCGTAAGTCTCAATTCTTATTTCGTTTATAACTAAAGTAATAATTGATTTAGAGAAAAAATGTCTTATGGGTCGATAGTAAAGTATATTTTCTTACTGCGAACATTTATTTTAGACATAAAGGCTGAGCCATCTTGAAAAAACGTGCAATAATCCTTAAAAAACACATGATTTTCGAATAAATAATGAATCGGGCGAAAATGTTACAATTACGTTTCTGTCTTATACATGCAAAGATAAAAGATCCATTATATTATCTAATAAAGTTCAATTTTGATTGCATGTGTGACTGTCCCAGAATATTAGTTCAAATTTACATGAAATTAGGGAGCCTCCTCTTAACGGCCTTTATTTTAGGTTTTTAAATAAATAGATAATGCTAGGTCATGTAGGTGGGCCAATGACCGCTATTGGCACGCTAAAGCGATTAGGGTATGGCATATGCCCGCGACTTCGTTCGCGGGATTTTTTTTATTTTAACATAAAACGTATCCTATGGCACTCGATAATAATAGTGCCATAAGTAGGACACGTTTTTCGGTTTGTACAGCTCAGTTTTCAGTGTTTTTTTTTTGTAATCAGATCATAACTTCCAGTAATTAGAATAGAATATTCTTTATTATTTACACCATAAATATTACGTACAATATAAGTAGAAATTATCTCATACAAACAAACAAACAATTTTACCTCTTTATAGTATGAGTTTACAAGTTTAGATTTAGATATATATCTTTTGACCAAATCATACTTACAAAAAAACGCTTAGAAAAAAAAAATACTAGATAGCTTGATCAACCTTATGTAAAAAGAAAATGCATAAGAATGACAAGCTCTTGACATTCAATCGTAAATTAATTCTATCTAACGGACACTCAGTGCCATGTAAATAGGTGAAATGAAATCACTTAGTGCTGCCAACCTCATTGCCACTCATTGCTTAAAGTTGCCAAGTTTAAAACTATTTAGAAAGACTTCTAACTTGACGCTTTTCTTTCACTTACAAATTGACAAGCGTTAATTCGACATTCAAAAGTTAGTGTGACATTTGTCGTAATGTTCAATTAACTTTTTTTGTATTGTACTCGTAATACCCCAGGGAATGACCTTGATCGCCACGCTTGCTAAGTCCGGGTTAGTGATTTCAGACCACAATCCAGGGTTTCCTCACGATGTTTCCCTTCACCGTCAGCCTGTGGAGTTTATGAATTAAGCAACTTAGAAAGTAGTGTAAAGATCATAGACAAAATTTTTGTATTTCTATGGTAGAGATTATAGCCAAGATTATTAAATGTAACCTTTATGAATACTTTGAAAAGTAGATGGCAGAAATATAAAACAAACATTGATTTATAAAAAGTATATAAAAAATAACGGTAGGGGTTAGATTTGGCTGACAAGCTAAGTGATATGCATAAAAATGTAAAAACGTAAAACCATCTTCTAGGAATCATATAAAGAATAAGTAATATGACAAACTGTGGTTTCATTTACTCGTCACTCTACGCGCTATCAATCTCAATCTGAATCATTTTGAAGGATATTGCTAATCCATTGCTCCATATGTTCCAAAAATTTACTGCTCAACAACGTAAATAACGCAATGAACGTTGTTGAAATGTCAAAATGAAAGCCATTCCCACAGTTAGTGTGTTACGTAACCACCCCGCCGGTGCTGAGAGCTCGTAAAGCTCTCATAGTACGCTACAAGTCTTACTTTGCCAAAGTCACATTGATGTCTGGCTGGGTTTGAAGAACTCGAAACTTGGAGCGTAAGATGCGAGATTGTAATGCTTTCTGCATTAACCATTCGCAATTGTTATGTCAACAGTTTTGCGGAAAGATAAAAATTCCTGCCTACCTACTTATTATTTTCCCCGTAATATAGGCACTGGCTGTAAACTTGATACTTTACTATTACGAGATATATTACTCATGACTATCCGCTGGTAAGCACACTGCCTACACATCAACGGTACTATTTACGAGTCAAGCAGTCGCAGCAACAGCACAGGTGACTGGGACGTGTCGCATTTTACGACTGTACTTAGAGTCATTAAAATATTATAGCAAGGTAGTAAATGCCGACGCTTTAACGAAGATAAGCAACTGAGGTAGGTGTTACTTATAAACTAAATAATAAGTATATGACAAGTAGAAAGGGGGCTCGTGGCTAAATAATAACAGCTGCTCGGGTTGATCGATCAGGTTAAGCTACGTTTGCCACGGTCGGTCCGTGGATGGGTAACCATCTTTACATACCGAGACCCCTCTGTGGCTCGGAAAGCACGCTAAGCCGTTGTTCCTGGCTGTCATTCTTGGATTTTTGACAGTCGTTACGGGTCATCAGATCAGAGGCCCGACTACAACCAGTCTTATCAATAAGTATGGTATTAGCCAGTAACTGGGTTACGGAGGTCAGATAGACAGTCGCTCCATGTAAAATACTGGTATTCAGCTGCATCCGGTTAGAATGGAAGCTGACCCCAATATAGTTGGGAAAAAGGCTAGGCAGATGATGATGAAAAGTAGAAAGGACCACATATCGGACTAACGGGTCATTAACTCAGCCTATCGCGGATTACTGCTGTCAATCACACCAACACAACACCTTATCCTCCGCCTTGCGTATCCAATCTGTCCCAGCCACCTCTTCAAGGCCATCGGCCCATCTAGTTGGGGACTTTGGCTGGTGTAGAGCAGAGCAGGTGGAGCAGAGTCCTTGCGGAATGGTTGCCAAGAGACGGTAAAAGGTGCTTTGGCAGACCTACAGCCAAGTGGGTGGAGGGTGGACCAATAGAAGATCGTAGGGAAGACCTGGATGAGACTCGCACAGACCTGGGAAGCATGGCACCAGAGGGAGGAGGCTTATACGATGATGATGTGCAGAAGCAAACCTCCGAGCCAACATTATGATATGTTTAATAAGTCAGGATTGTACCCGCGTGATTCGGCGCTTTTATAATTTCTAACGTGACGATATACGATATAACGTTTAACGTGCACGTTATAACGTTGTCGTGGACGGAAGTTAAAAAGTGTCTTCATACAGGGGGAAAGAAACAGTGACGCACAACCTGTTACCATGAATTCAGCACATGATTCTGGATTCCCCACAGCGTTGAAATTTCACGTCGGTTATAAGAAAAAATGTTTTTTTTCCTACAAAAGTGCAATACCTACGCGGTCAAAATGTGTGGAGGAGCCATTTTTTTATTTTTATTTCTTCGCTTTGTTTTCCACAATCATGTTGGTACTGAATCCATGGTAACAGGTTATGTATCCCTGTCCCTGCCACGTGCCATCCTGTATATTTCCATACATTTGACGTCCCTGCGTTTGTAGAAGTCGACGTCCACGATAATACCGCCACGTTAGAAGTTATAAAAGCGCACATTCTGATTTTGAACTTGTTTGGACCGGAAGTTCCGCTTTATATGAAGTAGCTAGGTGTTATATAATTGTCTATGGTACAGGTACGAACAAAGATTATGTGAAAGTAAAGTAAACTAGAGATACGTAAAGACATGTTGTCTTCATTTAAAGGTGTGAATACAAGTTCGTGCGGTTTCAACACGACTTGTAGGTAATGTGAAAACACGAGTAGTGTGGACGAATGTGTTGGGTTTCTCGGGAATAGTCAAGAACACAAGAGAATGAAAGTAAACAGAAATAAGGAAACCGATCCACGTGAAAATCGTCCAATTAATTTCCCTGTTGTATTTAAACTGACTACCAACTTAAATTGTCCGTATATTCAATTCGCAACTGTCATTCGTTGATAGTTGTATGAAATGGCTAAAACACGGCAAATTGGCGAAGTGTGCCAATTTGATAAACAATATTAAGTGTCTGTTATATCGCCTGGATACTGTACTAGATTAGGCAATAGCCCCCTAGACGCTAGAAAAAAAAACTTCTTTTAAATGAAAGTGGAATATTCAAACTTACGGATTTCAATGTCCTTCGCAGATTACACCTGTAACAGAAAAAAAAAAACTAAATTAATACGTATACTTAATCAATTAGGTATTTTAATGATGTGGATTTGTCAAACAAAGTCATCATAATTAGCAAACATTAACAAGCCGAACAGCATATATTAATTAGCATTCCAAATATGCAATAATATTTTTTATCGACAATATTATGTCATCGATCCATATCCGTACAAACAAAAAAAAACGTCATGTTTTATTTATTCGTTTGTTTACCAATCACAAAATCAACTTAGCTAATGCAGCGTTTATTAGATAATGTTGACTGAATTCCTATTAATGATACAATAATAAAGGCATGAAGACCGTTCATTGATTGATTATTATTATCAGGTCCAGTTGAAAACCAGCTCCAGGCACTAGTTGTTTGGCATTTTTGCTGAACTGGGCCTTTTTGGCGTAGCCGTGAGGCACACTTTCCTGCTAATTTCGTCAGACTTTACACTTTTGATTTGATCTTTATTTTTTTGTTTTTATCTGATGTATGTATCTGGTGTATTGTCTTTAAGTCTGTGCTAAATAAATGTATTTTCTGTCTTCTTTCTTTCTATTATTTAACAGACTAAAATCTAATTTCAGAAAAAAACTAGGTTCGGGTTTAAATAGCAGAAACATTTTAAATAATCAAGAATAAGGCTGCAGACAGATTTATTGGTCACATTAAATTGAACCACTGAACTACATAGTCTGTGGTACGCCAAATGACATCTTAAAAAAAAAACAATTTCACTAACAATCTCATTTGTAGCCTTTTAAGCGCACACATTTGATTAAAGAACAGGTATATCATAGATTATGTAACACATAATTATCAGACAATCTCGTTCCATAAGTAAGACTGCAGAACGTCGGGGAAAGTATTGTTGGGTTTTTCCCCGTGAATTTTGTCCGTGGTAGCTTGGAGCCTGAACGCCAGGTTAATTCAAACAGCGTCGCCTCTGGTTGGATGGGATTTACATATTCACTATACAGGGTGGCAGGGACATCGACGCGCAAACTGTAACTATGGATTCAGCACATGAGTTTAGACCCCTTAGCGTCGAAATATTTCGTCGGTTATTAAAAAAAATATTGCTGTTACGCGGACAAAATGTATGGAACATTTTGTCCGCGTAGGACTTTTCTATAATAATAATAATATCCCTGGACATTTCACACAGCGCCATCTAGTCCCAAGCTAAGCAACCTAATGCTTGTGTTATGGTAACAAGATGGCTGATAAACTACTTATATACATTTTTTTTTTTGTAAATACATACATATTATAGATAGAAAAACACCCAGACACAGAAACAGAAGAAACAGAAGATTTTTTTTTTTGATGTTGTAGACTGGGTTTTCGTATCTTGTGCTGAATCCATGATTACTGTTTGCGGGTCGATGTCCCTGCCACCCTGTATGAGGGTTTACCTACTGTATCCCTCTGCCTGACCCTTTAGTGTATACTTGGATGACATCATTCTACTTCATAACTAGTTACCATATTCCAACTAATACTCGTATTGTAAATGTGAAAGTCTGTATGTTTGGATGTTTCTTAGTCAATCACGCAAAAAATGGCTGAAAGGATTTGGATGAAATTTGCCACATAGATAGTTTATAGCCTGGATTGTCACATGGTATAACCAGCCTATAATGTCTCCACTGCTGGGACACAGGCCTCCTCTCAGTGAGGAGTGGGCCGTAATCCAGCACGCGGGCCCAGTGCGGGTTAGTAGATTTACACATACGATACTTTATATCCTGGTAGTACGTTCCCCGGGACAATTTCGACCTCCACGCGGGTAAAGCCGCTGGCAAAACCTAGTGTTGTATAATACCAGGCACATATCAGATGCATCAGAACAAACAACGGAAACTATTTGCCGAAGTTGTAACCGTTTCTTCCCACAGCTATCAGCCGGCAGTGAAAGTGAGATCACAGATAAGTGATTGATGATACGATTATTAAATTGTTTTATTATTGTCTTGTGTGACAGTTAGGTTAATTTGTACTGGCGTTTTATTATCTGTGGCGCTGATTGATACGTCAGTTCGAGATTAATTGGGACTATCTCATTTTGTTTTGCTATCTTCTTTCCTTTTTTTATTATTTGTTTTCTCATGTAAATAAAATGCGACTTTGACTACGAATGTTCTGTTTTATTGTGTTCTGGAAAAACTATAAAAGTTACTTCCAGCGAAACAATTTGAATTTTATGTACTTTTGTTCTCACATTTTGTACTATTTTATTATTGTAATACATTCTACATTTTACGGCTACCTACATATTTTTCTTTCATTTTCATTCCGCTCCAACCGCAACACACAATAAAAAAGCCTTGTGTGCATATGACCACATGATAGAAGTGAAAACTTACGACTAAAGCCGAGTATACGCGATTCAGCGTCACTGACCGACTGGAAACGAGTAGGTATACTCGATTCAGCGTCACCGACCGACTGGAGCCGAGTATATGCGATTCAGCGTCACCGACCGACTGGAGCCGAGTATACCCAATTCAGCGTCACCGACCGACTGGAGCCGAATATGCCCGATTCATCGTCACCGACCAACTGGACCCGAGTATGCCCGATTCAACGTCGCCGACCGACTGGAGATGAGTATACCCGATTCAGCCGTCACCGATACGAGCGTAACGGTTCAGTTTAGTTCACTGTGCAGAAAGAACGCACAGTGCGCTCAAGAAATTTTCCCTTCAAAAAAGACACGACCGCGTTCATAAATAGAATGCTAACAAATCTAATTCACACTTCGCGTACTTTCATACGCTGACGCTGACGTGTATAGTGACGTCACATATGTCACTAGGAAGAGCTCTCCCGTCAACTTGCGCCGGCGCGTGACACCACGATTTCTATGATACATCGCGCCTTTGTATGCAATCGTATGCATTCAACTACATATCAGATTTAATCCGTTTCTCTGACGAAGAGAGTACGGTAATGTCAGTTTGCATTGATGCGGCTGTGATGTGGCTTCGTTGAAAATATTCATAATGTGATGTAGTATGGAATATTGAGGGTTTCATTGTAGAAGCTGGTGGAGGAATATTATAACGGTTTTCAGAAAGTTTTAGCCTGAAGCAACCTGTTTCTTCAGGCTGAGAATCTATAGTGCTAAGTTTTTGACATTTGTTTGTCGCTGAAATAACACTGCAAGCTTTTGATCGTTTTACATTACGAGAATTGGCCTTCTGATCACCTTCAAATGGTAACAATTTAAATGATCCTTTCAAAACTTATTGATTTTCAAATGATGTACTTATGCTACGCCAAGTTAGTCGCAGTTACTTAACTATTTAGTATTTTTAGAACACCGAAGTTCACAAAAAGAGGCGCATTCATTATATTTTTAGGAATGCAAAATGGGAATGATTTAAGGTTCGATTACATGCCAATTTTATCGAACAGTGTGGATTATGTGAGCATAATCCGCTACGAGTTAATTTGAGGGTCTCAGGGCAATTAACTTGAATAGCGCGTGGATGGAACATTTCCTCGTTTCCGATTCATTTCACTGATTAACTTCCTTTAATCAATGTATCATCACGCAGGTAGCTAGCCATTCCTCTATTTACACAGCATTATATAATCAGCCTATAATGTTCCCACTGCTGGGACACAGGCCTCCTCTCGGTAAGAGGGAGTGGACTGTAATCCACCACGCGGGCCCAGTGCGGGTTGGTGAATGTCACATGTCTTATATTTTTTTGGTTCTAGGACATGCCGGTTTCCTCACGATGTTTTCCTTCATCGTTTTGAGAGCTGTGGTGATGAAATAAAATACACAGGACAATGGTGGCTCAGTGGGATCGGGCCGACGAGTTGTGGGTCGTGAGTTTGAACGGAGGCAGGCACTTTGCTTTATTTACATAGAGCACAGCTAAACACACACATTATATACCTGTATCTACCGCCTGACAACCTTTCACATTCCCCCAGTAATGTGCACTGCTACAAGGATTTTTCGACGCTCTGACGCTGACAGTGTAGCGCTGTTGGTAGGCAAACATGTGTGCAAAATATTTTGTGAAATGTATTCAAAAAACAAAATGGCGGTTTATTCCGATTTTGGCCACGCGCCAAATAATTGTTGTAAGTACATACAGCTATATTTATATCTCTTAGCTATATTTTTAGCTCACCCTACGCCCTGGCTGAAGGCCTTAATTTATTGAGGCATCCACAGGATAGCCTGGTTAAGCAAAAGCCGATAACCTTATAGTAAGACCTGCGAGAAGCCATACAGAACATAAACTAATACCCATAGCCACAAAGTATTTTGGCACGTGGCCGAAATTGAAAGAAAGAAAGAAAAAACATTTATTTAGCACAGACCAAAAGACACACAATACACCAGATACATACATCAGATAACAACTAATAAAAAAACAAATAGAAAGTGAAAAGACCGATGCAAGAAATTAGCAATTATTAAATTGGAACTAACGCCATCCATCTGGTTTTTTGAATACACTTTAAGAAACAATTGCACAAATGTTTACAAAAAACAACCCCCTGTTTTAGGCATTCGAGCGCCAAAAGATCCTAGTAACGCTGTACTTCGCCAATATGAAAAGAAATAGTCGATTTCGTGCTCCATACTGAATTCAAAATTAAAGCAGAGACTTACCACACACGGATACTCATCTGTGTTTCGTTTCCAAACATAGGTCAACATTAGATAATTGCCGTGAAATCTTATGAAGATCAAATTATGTAAGGCAATTAAGTAAGAACCAAATATTTGTTCTAGAATTTTGCAAAAAATTCGTTGAGAATTTTCTTAACTATCTACTTACCTCAAACGGACAGCAACAATTCAAAAAGTTTTTGCACCATAGCGTTAGTAGTTGTAGATCCCATAATTATAAGGATACTTAGGTACAGACGCCAGTACATCAAGCTACAACAATCTGTCAAATGTATTTAATAGATTTTAAACTTTATCGTTAAAGCATTAAGGTTCAAGGTTGATTGGGAAAATTTGACAGTTTTGGGTAGCTTCACCTGTTGGCGTCTACATGTGTACAGACGCCAGCAGGTCAAGCTACCCGAAACTGTCAAATTTTCCCAATCAACCTTGAACCTTAATGCTTTAGTGATAAAGTTGAAAATCTACTATAGAAATTTGACAGATTGTAGTAGCTTGATGTGCTGGCGTCTGTACATAACAGTAAGGGAAATGAATTATTAAAAAAATTTACAAACTACGTCAATTTGCCGTATTATAGCCATTTCGACTCGAATGACAGTTATGATTTGAACATACGGATAATTAAAGTTGGTACTAAGTAAGTAATTAAATTCCGAGACTTTACCTACTCAACCCATTTGAAGAATATATCAATCTATAAATTCTTCAATAAAATACCTTGTTTCCTGAGGAAATCCCCAAGTATCGAGTAGTAAATAAAGCCAGTTATTTATGGGATAAACATAAATAACCCATTGCCAAGGACTACGGTAACAAATTACAGTAACAACACATTTCCCTAGCCACTCGGAGCTAACTTACAGCCTGACAGGTTGAAATATACATCGAACCGTTGACGGCTTCAGTCAAGTTTAACGTTAACCCGTAACTAAAACAAGTTATAAATTGTTAACTGCAATAACCGTAAACAGTAACAAATTAACGCATTGAACCATCAAAAAACTTGATATGAATGGCCAAAAATATTTCACATTTAACAAAATCTCTGCATCTCGCCCACCCTTCGAAACGCAATCGCGTTTATATAACATATAATTATCGATTACTTTCACATTGAAAGTTCTCCAAAGGCGAAACCATAAAGTATTGAAAAAACAAACGAGCAATCATTCTTAAAGCGTCGATAATCGATTATGAGCTTTATATCCTTTCTGAATCGAGTACTCGATACGATTCTTAAGGCTTCAATAATGTGTTGGAGAAAAGCTGGCGACCACCGACGCGATGAGCTTTGCTGCAATAAAGCATTATTGTATTGAATATAGATTCAAGTTGTAAATGATATACAACACGTCCAGATATTTCGCATTGCACTGTGAAATAACGCTTCTGGATGTCAATTTACATCTCATTCATATTTCATTTGTATTTTATCATTTATGTACTGGCAGTCACGTAGGTATAAAACTGTAAAATCTGTATCTTAATAAAATTTTACCAACCTAAAGCTTTTCTGCGTAATTACGGCATAGCTACTTTTCTGAGGGCTGATTTTTCCAACGCCAGATAATGAATTCTATAAGTTCTTCCATACAAAAAATGTCAGACGTTAAATTTATTCGATGAATAAAAAATATCTGTCGATTGAAAATCAGCCCTTATTAGAACAATAAGAAACAAAACCAATGCGAAAAAAAATTAAAAACACACTTTACAGTTAAATCGCTGCGTTGGTAATTCAGCCTTACAGGAAAGATTAAGTGGATCGCTCGATTGCTTATAAAAACAAAAAAACAGCCAAAATCATATCAGCGGATACAATGACAGTAAATTGGTTCCGTTCCGATTGCATAATAAAATACATACATATGAATGCCGTGTTTTGGCGCCAATCACCCAATCGCCCCACTACGTTCCAATTTCAATAGTCGCTATGTAAACAAGTTGTAAGTGGCCAGTGTTGTCCGCAGTTCCGTGTAGAGCGGAAGCGATGTTGGGTGCGATTCACAAACTACATAGGAGTGGTGCGATTCTATGTGCATCAGCTTTCATTTCTCCGAAGAGCCGCGGGCCACAAAAAGTTGCGGAACCACAGTCCGTCGTGGCGGGTCGGCCCGCCTTGTGGGAGTGACGAGTTTGCAGTGTGAAGTCGATACGATACGAAAGTTTTATATGCGAGTCTCTGAGGTCAATGCCCGCGAATCCGGAATAAACGATAAAATCCTAATTTGGTCTGCTGACCGAAAACGGCCAGAAGTGCAGAAAACCAATCAATCTCTTCATTCATTTGGATTCTAAAGATTTTAAACAACAGCTTTTGTCATTAAAGGAGGTCAAACGAATCAGCAGGCCGCGTTCATATTCTTTACTTTAAAAACAATGCATCAAAAACTTACCTATCATCATTAAAATTAATGATTCAGTAGGAATGTAAAACAAAATACGAATTGTTTTGATAGACATCAAAATAACGCATGAGAACATAATCATTAATCTTTTTTCTGACCTATTCACAATCATGTAATGCCATGGTCAGTACATCCCGTGCCCAGTTCATTATACAAATTAAAGTCAATAAACAAAAATAAATTAAACGATCTCGCCGTGAAACAATGGAGCTGCGTTACGGGAAAGTGAAAGGGCACGGATTCACCGGCGCGGCGAAGTGGTTATAGCATCGTCGGCGGAGCCTTTGATCGCGGACGCACGCGCGCACCGTGCGAACCAACCTCATTGGGTCACCGATGGCAATACACCTGACACCTGTCAAATAAACCTGTCAAAGTGACGTTGGGTGTATGGATGAACAGTATTGTCACGTGCTCGCGGTGAACTCTGGTTAAGTAATGATAATGAGGATCTGTGGAGTGTTTATGCTGCGTTAAGTATCCAATTTGTTAGGGCCGATGAAGAGCATAATAGCATCTTCGTTTTGAGAAGACTAGCGGTTAACTAGGCCATAATATTGTAAACTTTTGGAGCCTAATATTGAGGACAGGAACAATTAACAAGAAGCTGCGTAGAGATGAAGATAACATGAGTAATATGCCAGTCCCAAGACGATCTCTTTTGAATGAGCTACGGTGATTGCTAGTAGGTGCCTAGCTTCTACCTAGCTAGTTAGGTACCTAGCTACGTGGTAAAATCTTCTCCATAATAATCCACGTTCATTTCTGAATTGCCTAAATCGTTTTAGACGTAGACGAATGGACCGATGCCATAACATATCACTTGTAAATAAAATAAATAATTAGTGGGTACATATTCTCACTTCCTGAGTCTGGCCGAATAAGTTATGTAATTCGTAGACATGTCGCATCCGACTTAGTGATTAATTGTGGTATTCACACTGGACCCAAGTTATTACCTCTCTTAGATAATTATTACGAAACATCATGGAATGTTAAAGGATGAAATTAAGTATTGAGGAAGTAGAATATAATACATTCTTTATTATTGTCGACATCTTGCGCTAAAAGCAAGTCCAGTGACAAGTGACTGTATGAATATCAGAATCAAAATACCTATTTTATTTCATAAAACCTAAATGGGCACTTTTGAAACGTCAGAAGCTAGGTGCACGGTTCCAATTGGTAATTTCCTATGGAGAAGAGCCGGTAAGAAACTCCACGGTTACTTTTTCTTGATAGATTGACAAACTTGTGCGTGGCTTCTCTGGTGGTCGCCATTGTTGATTATTAAGTATTCAGCAGTGCGGTTTTGTAACCATCACACCGTGAAAACTTAAGTGAAGTGAGCGTGGAGTGAGCTGTCATTCCAACTAATGCTAGGGATTGACACTATTGACAGCTCACTCTAAGCTCACTTCACCTAAATTTTCACGGTGAGATTTTTACAGAATCGATCGGCAGGAGTCGCAGTCATTGGGAGTGGCGGGCTTAACAAACCATCCTGCTGAATTTGACAGATTAATATGACATCCGTGACCAAAACCCGTGCGTCAAACAAAAACGCCAGAATTTGACGGATTATTGACATGAAATTGACGTGTCGGACAAGAATGGTTCTTTGAATAAATTGACAAAAAGTTACCGTAACCTTTTTAGCCCACCATGCATCTTTAAATTAAAATCGCATGAACTTTACACCGTGGTCAAACAACGGAATTAGCTTCAAATTACAACGTCGACCTTGAAAATATGATTAGTAATTTGAAATGGTTAAGGAAATTAAGTAATAGCGTTTTTGCTATAATACTTCGTTTAAATTGAGGATATTATTAAGCTTTAGGAGCCTGCGTGTGAAGACTTTTGTGCAATATTTTGTTTGTTACTATTATTTGTTACAGTTAGTTACAGACTCAGCCATTTTGATTTTGGAAAAAGGGTGTTGGTGCTCTGACCAAGCCATCATCAGAGTCGTCCTCCACTAGTGTTCAAAAACATAAATATGGAATGGGTATAGATAATAATAATCCGTTAACATAGAATTCTGTAGTAAACTTGACAGCAGAATCCCGGTATAGAAACATCTCTTCATTACCCGGTAATTAACAGCTATCCCATAAGATCCACAAGGAGATAATCCTACATACAAACTATTTAATTTGGTATTTCCGGTAACTTTAAGTAGTTATCAAGTAACTCTAACAAAATCTTTTCTACGAAATTCTTTGAAGTGCACGTCCTGTTCGAAGCACTCTCGCTTGATTATTGTTCTGAGGTACCAGGCAAACATAGAAACTAGCGATCTTCTACTAACGAGGAGAACAAACGTGAGACCACGTACTTATCAGTTTGCCGTCAGTGAGAGGTAATAAAGTTATTGTGTATGAAAAGAGTTTCTTAGAACTAAGAGCCAGAAAAGTTCGAGAATGATAAATTGTACTTTAGAAAATATAGGTGAAAAAAATAAATCCATGCAGTTGTTGAATTCTCTTTCAGCATCCATTGCACAAATCACGGAGATAGGAAGAAAAAAAACGCAAGCCAGGAATACTTAGCAATTCCTATTGCTGTTAAATCCTAAGCCGTTCTGTTATAAATCATTATTTTATTTTTCAGGTGAGCATTTAAAACAAACAGTATTTTTAAAGTAACATATTGACAATACAGTCCATGACTATGACTTACAGTCCATCCGTCGAGAAAATGTGTTTCTGACACCTGTCATTGCGATAATTCTATTATGTAATAAAGACTGAGGGGTTTATTTATAAACGTTGCTTAAAGTTAACAGACGTTTAAACGTCAAACATGTATCTTAACTATCAATATCTACTTAACTTTAAATAACGTGTATAATGAAAGGGGCAAATTTGCAAAACACGTATTCGTATGTATGAAACTGACAGGTATCAAGAACGTATTCTCTTGTCAGCCGCACTGTAGATGTAGAAACACAGCATAACGTAGATTTTGACGTTTTGACGTGTCAGTTCCTGATTCCTGACATTGATGCTCGTTATTGTATGGTGGGCATTCAACGCATACGATATAGGCAGGTATAACATAAGGTTTCATCTATCTTGTAACAATAAATCATACAATTTAGAACATTCTTTAAGAATACTGCCGAAGCCATCAGACGAATATACATCTTTTTATCATTAATGTATTTCGGGACAGTTGCATGATGGACGCCAAAGATTAGCATCTTTCGGCATCAGTAGTCTGTCATTGAGTCAATCAATTAGCGTCAATTAGACGTCGACTGGCTTCAAGATGAGTGGAGATGAATGTAATAAAATTATATAGAATAGGAAGCTTTATTTTTCATTTATTGTATTATCAGGCCGTCTTTACTGGTCGAGTAAAAATAAACAAAAGAGGATAGGTACATACCATTTTATTTTATTGTACGAGTAATACCTACCTCTACTTCGCACGGTTTATACGATTTGACAAAACATCGAGATTTTCTTGTAATATTTACGTTTAAAATTAGTGTATCATACACAAAAACTTTCCGGAATTAATTCTCTAAATGATAGTGGAAACTGCATCAAAATCTTATGCGTAGCTTAATATTTTTTAATAACTATTCATATTATAATATATTATTATATTAAAAAAAATATTAAAAAAATAATTAATTACTTAAAATTATAATAAAAAATATATATAAATAATAATATAATATATTTAATATATTATTATTTTTTTTCTTAACTATTATAAATTAAAGTATTTTCGTGTCTGTGTAAAGAAGAAAAAACTTAAAAAAATAAACAAAAGATACCTGTTCCATTTTCAAATGTAATTTGCATGTAAATTGAATCATTATGATGCAAAAAACCACGTTTTAATAACAAGTCATTAAAAGTAGACGAAGTTTCAAGATTTTGTCTTAATTTAAAACAAAACGTTACTGAGTAATCTATTTTTTGCAAATCACGTTTTAATTATAACCATTAGGGTGGCCATGTTATTAAAAAACTAAACGCTGAAGTAACTAGTGCTGTTTTTATGGCAAGAATACAATACAAAATCTGTAATGATTATTTAAAAAAAAGGTAGAAGCATGACCAGGAATTAGGAAACCTAGTTTATTACACACATCGTAATAATTTTATAAAAAATTAAGCAGTATGAAATGAAACGTACAGACGCCAGCACATCAAGCTACTACAATCTGTCAAATTTCTTTAATAGATTTTCAACTTTATCGCTAAAGCATTAAGGTTCAAGGTTGATTGGGAAAATTTGACAGTTTCGGGTAGCTTGACCTGCTGGCGTCTGTACATACGCTACGTGACAAGTTAATAAATATTTTTCTAGAAAACAGGTACTTAACATAGGTTTAGGAGCGCCCACAGGTTAAAAAAGACAAAATTCAACAACGACTACCAACAGTAACGCTACAAAAATAATATCGAGGACACTAATCACCAGAATGTGCTAATAGCAGAAGATATTTCATTTTTGACAAAATATGCAAACTTCCAGACAAATAAACATGAGAAAGTGCATGATAATCTAGTAGACGACGTATGAAAAGATGCAGTTTTGGTTTTAAAAAATAACACACAAAATTAAAATATTGATTTATGAAATTCTCATAGAAAAAACCTTAAAGCTATTAGCATTCTGTTCGTACTGGCAACATTATTAAATGATTTTTGAAAATGTTTTTTTTTTTCAAGTTTACTCTTTGGCTTAATATTCATGTTATTTATCGAATTAATAAAAACTTGCAATTACAACAATAAAATGTTCAAAGAATTGTAAATAGTTGAGGAAATATTACACATTCATAACATAGCTGTCGTGTACGTGAATTATGTTATTACCAGTTTCGTGTAGTCGGTGTAGAGTACAGCGAAGGTGCCCCAGTTGCAACTAGTTTGAACTAGAAAATTAGTCGGTAATGCCTAATCTAAAGCTGCAAAGTACTTGAATGTACGTGTCGCACTGCAAAGCGACAGTATTGTGATTATAAGTCACTGCATGCGATGCTATGCTTTCTTTCTTCCCGATTTTTAGTTGCCTAACGTGTTAAGTTCTACCTCTAAAAGTCAACTTTGCTCAATCTTGGACATCTGTATTGACTCCTATAACCTCCTATGCTATCCTATTTTACTTGACTTTATATATTTTTGGAACGAAGTTCCTTATCGCGCGTTGCGAAAGGGCTAGACGGAAAAAATTAAGACCAAAAGTCGTAACGACGGTTTTTGCTATAGTTGTAAGCCATGCGGCGTGCGCGTGTTTCTCTGTCTGCCTCTCTCTCTCTCTCTCTTTGAACTTCGTTCCATCCGGGTGTCCCTTGACACCTCTCAAGTTTTATATTTTTTATTTTTTATTATACTTCTCACAGCTTTTCTGATCTGACTTTTGCCTAGGGAATGAATCAATTGTTTCTGTCAATTTTTTCAAGCCACCATGACTTCCTGGTGTAAGTACCTACTTATCTCTTTTTCAAAGTTTAATTTGAAAGAATTCTTGTTTTTACCTTTTACCCATTGCACTTCTAACTATATTATTATCCAAGCTAGCTCACCTTTTTGGGGAAATCTCTGAATTAAAGCGTTCGGCATCTTCTCGAGAGCCAAGCTGTTTGCCGCCACGCTATGTCTAACAAACTTAACGTTGATTTACGCCGGAATGAGCAAACTCAGCTATAAACCGTTTAAATTTTCGACATCGCGTGTGTAGATAGTTTGCCGGCACTCGATCGTTTTAGCGCGATTATTATTCATAGGGGAATTTTTAGTTAATGTGTTTGCTATGTTTAGCAATAAAGATGGTGATTCAAGATAGAAGTCAGTCTTCATTTTGTATTGTATATGTCAAATAAAAATATCACTGCATTTTTATTTGACACATATTATATAATACAAAATTACCAAATACCATATAGTCATCATATAGTCGTCATATATTGGATGGACATGCCAAGTACTTTATTTTCATTTTCAAAATGACTGCTTAAACTTTTCTCGAAAATAGACGATCAACCTCTATCAGTAAAGAAAATAACTTAAAAAATTAATTCGCCATTCCTATTCTAATATTCGTATACTCAATGTTTCCAGCCAATAACATCGAACAATAAAGCCCTTTTGCCAACTTGACTCCACCGCAAAGTTTTGCCAAGTTAACCAGACGCGGCGGCCCACAAGCATATTGCGTCAAACTTTCATCAAGAAAACTTCTCGACATTGAAGCTAAACTTATCAGTAAGACGGAAGATTGCGTGACAAACCCTCATAACAGTCAGAACTGAAGGCGGAGTGTTATGTGTAAGATGCTAGAAGGCGTGAACCATCACCTTGACTCCTGGCATAGAAAATAATTCAGTTTTGTAACTGTCGAGACAAATAAACACTTTTTTTTTGTAAAACTTTTCGTTGTGGGTACGCCATTTTGTAAAGACACACGATACTAAAATGCAGATTCACGTATAAGTAGGTTAATTATTACAAACGTGTAAAAAAATATGAAAACTTTAAATTCCTTGAGCTCTATCTTTACATCGTTCTTAAATCTACATAATCATTGTAATTTAAAGCATAATCTCACGTGAATCGGAGTTATTTAAGCCTGATATTAAATCTTTATAACTCATAATAGCATATCAGGTGGTGTCAAGGCGAATGTCGGCACCTACCCTTATCAGACACTGCACGCTACGGCCTATGTTCTTAATAGCATCATTAAAACTATGATTTGAATTGTCTTTGGTATTTTATCTATGGTTTGGCGTGATTCCATTTTAATAATTTTGAAACTGGAACTGGTAAAGAGTGCCTACTTTGTACATAAATAGGCAGCACATAAAAAAAACAAAGATTTTTGCAGACAGCACATTTGCGCATCAAAAAGTGCATATTATTACCAAAGCGCCTTGGTTTTTAAGAGTAGGTATCGTAATGAATAGTTTATATACCAGAATAAAAACTGTTCACTAATAATTGGTGGGTGCATAGGTAATGCATAGTTTGGTATTTATTACATCGTTCAAATTAGGCAGGAAATATGACTTGGTATGAATAACTATTGAGGAAATTCTTCATGAATTCAGGAAATGGCTTTTTTGTTTTCGCAGCTGCAGCGTGCATTTAAAGGTTTTAGTCATAGTTTTACACTTCAGTTACCAACATAATATATATAGCCTAACTTAAGAATTATTTTACCTGCCTTTCTAGTTTTTTTTCAAAAACAACTTCCAGCAATTCACGTAGGTTTTTTTATAGGTACATACTAGAATTACAGGATCACATTAAATTTCTCTAGTCCATAGTTCCTTTGAACACTTTGTTCTTTTACCATATTTTCGGTTTTCAGTTCAAAGTAAAAAAAAAAGAAAAAAAAAGTTTACTTCATTTTCACATAACATAACATCACACCCGTATTGGCCGAAGAGTAAGGCAGAAGTGCACCTGTAGTGCACCCACATTATGCCAGTTATGTTTAAGTCCCATGGGCACATATCCAGACTCCAGGCTGCTACAAAGACATTCCAGTTCCGTTAATGTTCATATCAATAAATATGAACACAAACCAGAACGCACTCAATGCCTAGACATAGATACATTTATTACAACATGATGACGTAATCTAGGCAGAATGAGAGCAACGAACCGCATCAAGGTACCGGATGCGGCTAAACCGCCTCCTCCAGCCATTATCATGATAAAATAATTAAAATAACTAGATTAATTTAAATAATTAGGAACAATGCACGGGGGTCAGACTCTTCGCATTTTTTTTTTTTAAAGAAAACATAACTGTCAATTTTGTATAGGGAATTGACCGTTAAGTTTTCTATAGAATCTAACTTTTCACATTGTTAAGGAAATAACGTAACTTTTATTAATTGTAATAGAATCCTTAATTGTGTAATTATATTTTTTACTAAATTAATAACAGTCACGCTTATATTTTTCACAGGAGGAGGTTTACTAACTAAGCCTCAGTTTAAAGACTTTTGTTTGACTGAATTATTCAGAGAGAACAAGACTTTTCCAGGACACATGAGGTGAGAAACGCGCGGCCGAATTTAGGTCACGCGTTTATTTACGACATCTTTGCCTCTTAATCATCACAATCATATCAGCCTGTAAACTGACACTGCTAAACACTGAAAACGAGACCAGCACCCTAATTGCGTAACACACGATCAATCTGAATCGGTTTCATTGTGACAGTTCAACAACATTCATTGCGTTATTTACGTGTTGAGCAGACAAATTTTTCGAACTTATGAAGCAATGGATCAGGAATTTGCTTCAAAATGATTCTGATTCCGATTGATCGTGTGTTGCGCAATCAGGGTGCAGTTCCACTAGACCACATCCAGAATGGATTGATAGAGATATCAAAATCCCAGTTTGTCATTCTCTTGACTCGTTCTTCAGTCGGCATTTAGGGCACTTTCAAGTTCGTTATTAACTTATTTTTCTACTTACCGGTCACAAATCTAAAGTACAACTAGTAAACCGCTAAGCAGATCCTTCATCTAAACAGACCAATAACACGTCCTGTTCATGTGAACCTTATCCAGAAACTCGCGCTCAACCTCCATGCTTGCAATCCACAGACTAATCGGAAATCAGTCAGTAACTTTTTACCAACGACAAAATAAAAAGAGTGGCGCGATTTAAAAGGTTCAATTGAATCGTTTATACTGTGGTTACTGAACTGAGGGCCCGCAGCCTTTTTTTCCGGTCATGCCTTCCGATCATTTAGTTATTTCCAGAGAATTCGTGTTCGTCTTATATAACAATTTCTTTACAAAATATCTTTCCAGAAATAAAGGTTCTCGATCAAAGATAATTTATCCTAAGTTATTCCTAAAATGGTACTGTATTTTTAGAAATAAGAAAATAGCAATATTTAACTATTTTTGTAAGGTCTGATATAATATGGTAGCTTGGCACATGAGGTTGAACGCTTTGCATAACACATAACATCACGACTGTATTTTAGATCTTGCTGGCCCAAGACTTTGCCACGTGTACGGCACACTTCCCTTACAAGTGGAAAGATGTAAGTCTGACCTGGTAACGTGGGGCTACCTTGACGGAACGGCAGTAGGGTGTGATTGTGGAGCTATGTCGCAAACCATGCTCCGCCTTCCGCCCTCTGTGTCCCAAAATTTGCAGTCAAAGTGACCTCTGCGCTGCCATCGACAACATCACACCTCTCATCCTCGAAGGCAGAGGTTTATCTATAGTACACTCACATTTCGCCAGTTTTGTTTAAGTCCCATGGAATAGGGGGCTCCGGCAGGCTCCGGGCTGCGGCTGTGAAATTTCTGATGGATAAACTCATTAACACTTTGCCTGATCTGGGAGTCGAACTCTGGACTTCATGCTCAGCAGTAGCGCTTGCGACCACTAAACTAACGAGGCAATAATTTTCTTATAATAGATACAAAATAGAAGGATATTTTTAAAAGTGATGGTCGAATATTGATGAGCTCATTTACACACAGTTTTTTTTTTTTTTTTTGAGGATGGGAAATCATCAAATGACTCCTCCCGCTCTGGGTGGAGCAGGAGGGAGTGTCAGACTCTTACTGACTAAAACCCACCCGTGTTCCTTCCTTAGCCCTTTATGTTCCAGGGCAGCGGTAACCCTTTCGGACAATCCCGCTACCCTGGCAGGCTTCGGCCCTATGGGGCCCCGTCACTCATGCTGACATCTCTTTGAGGCGCGCGTGGAACACAACACGCCGTCCGGCACGGGCCTGGTCCTGATCGGACGGTGAGTTACCCATTACTCACCGCCCGCAGGCCCGCGCCTACGGTGGTCATTTACACACCTAAGTCACTAAATTAGAATATTCACAGACAAAACTTGCCGGGTCATACCCAAAAACGGTTGCTGTTTTTTTTTTATCCTTTGTTAAACAACTGTTTGATAGAGCCATTTTTCTCACGATTTCAGGGTGACTGAACTTATTAAATCAAATTGAAGATTTTATAGCAAATCTTCACCTCATCTGCCTAGCCTTTTACCAACTATGTTGGAGTCGGCTTCTAGTCTAACCGGATGCAGCTGAATAACAGTACTTGAAACGTACATGACGACTTTAGCAAATCTTCACATCGTTACTTGAAATAACGTTTTTAAATTACCTACAATAACAGTTTACAGTATGTGAAAGACACCGCTAGGCCTTTGACCTTCACCTTCAAAATGTTAATTACTGCGGAATAGTTTGCAGTTTAGAAAACTGCAGTTTTTTCAGCATTACTGCACTTTTACTTCGTAGGTCGAAATTTCCATCAAATTGCCATATACCACATCTCTGTGCAGGCAAATCGATTATGTGTCTGAGTATGATGTTGAATGTTGAACTTACTTGACCTTAGTTGCCACAGCCAAGGAAAGTGACGGTGGTCAAAAGCCATTTCAATAGAAATTGGATACAGGATGATCTATACTTAATATTATAAACAGGTAAAATTTGTTTGTTTGTATGTAGAGGGTAATCTCCAAAAATACCAGTCGGATTTGAAAAATAGCTTTGCATTTCATAGCCCGATTCTTGATGAAGGTTATTTAATATCACGCTACAACCCTTAAGAGGCTTAGAAAATGGAAAAAAAAATATTAGTAGCACGTGCGTGCGATGGGATGCGACGACGCGGCGACCGCGACGGGCCGAAATTTCACGCGGACGAAGGCGCGGGCAGAGCTTGATCTTAATATTTTTCTTTCAACTATACCAATATACGACAGAATGTGTGACAAATCGTGTAATTCCTTTACATGGTATTTAGCATTTTATTTTTCATTAATTACAGTGCAATCTATACACCATTAAATTTTGATCGTTTTAATCCTTAAACGGGACCAACCCTAAAATCGAAAAAAAAATCAGTTGATCCATAGATTATGCCGAGTTATGCGATCCTTAACCGTTAATCTATGGATCAACTGATTTTTTTTTACGATTTCAGGGTTGGTCCCGTAGTGTTGGTCCCGTAGTAAAAGTTGTTCATAATGATGAGTACAATGACCCCTTCTAAGGATTAAAACGATAAAAATTTAACGGTGTATATAAAATTTATAAACGTCGTTTTAAAATAATATTAACAACATGTATATGTCAAAAAATGGAAAGAAGAAATTATACGGCATCAATCAATTCCATAAATATCATGTGATTTACTTTCTATCTGAATTGATTGCCGACATACATAGGTCTCCTAAAATCCAAAGTGTCTAGAATTATTATCTAAAATTCTAAATAATCTAATAACTTCACACTTCTTCGGAAACACTATGTATGTATAACACGATTCTATCAATTAGTCGAAGAAGTAGGTCTATAAAACTTTCAAAGGCTCACTTCCAGCCAATCAATTGAATAAAATCTACATTTTTATCGTTATACACTCTTTACAAACGTAATCCATCGCAGACACCGTAAACCTTCGTTAACGACTGGCCACTAACCAAATAAAATAAATAAATAAAAAGCAAAAGCAAACGGCATCGCTTTCTCTACGAGTTTAGAATAAAACCTGTTTGGACGATGTTTTACGTTATTGTCATAGGTTATGTGTAGAACAGAGCTTTTATTTTACGGTACTGCTTCGGTGTCGACACGCCCTAGAAAAAGCCCTATTTAAAGAAAAAACCAACCAAGTGCAAGTCGACCTCGCAATCAAAGGGTTCCGTACCACGGTCAATATTTAACACTACATATTTTTCGTTTCTTATATGGGGACCCTCATTTTATTTTTATTATTTGTTGTTATAGCGGTCATAGTAGTAAACAATCTGTGAAAGTTCCAAGCGTCTACCTATTACGGTTCAGAAGATACAGCCCTGTGACAGACGGACGGACGTAGCCTTAGTAATAGGGTCCGGTTGGCACCCTTTCGGTACGGAACCCAAAAAAAGAACCTTCCTCAAGACATAACGCATAACGCTGATCTGTAATGGTAGTTGTAGGTAAGATTTGAATAAATAAATAAATAACTAACCCATACATAACTTGTGAATATTATAAAGACTTTAGGGTTGACTGACACTTGAAGTGTTTTTTGCCAGCCAGCATGAAAATAAACGAAACATTTGGTATTCTTTCGTACGATGAAGGTCGTATATCTGATTAAAAGCCGCGTCGGAACTGAATACGGAATCGGAAGTTCTATTTTTGTCATCGAAGGCAAGCGACACACACGTAGATGACGTCGGTGACCTACAATTAATTCTAGAATAGTCTAAAATATAGATTTATTCGAATTCTAATTTAATCTAGCAAAGGCCCGTTTCCTCCCAATTCTTTTGCTAGTCAGACCTTTCGGTAGGAGTCAAGCAATTAGAATTAAAATACATAATAGGTAGGTAGGTACTAGGTACCGAAACAGACTATTATATATCAGCCTACATTCAGATAGCAAAAAATATTTAACAAAAAAATACAATCATTTTGGCAAGTCATTAAAATCTTTTGAGGTGCTACAGGGGTCACGATATATGCTCAATTAATATTTCTTCCGTAGTATAGCACTCTTAAGTGGGCCATTTATGAAGAACTAGCTGCGCCCCCCGGTTTTACCCGAATAAGTTTAGATGCCGTGGGAATATCGGGATAAAAAGTATCCTATATGTTAATTCTGGTTATAAACCATCTGTATGCCAAATTTCATCCAAAACCGTTCAGTTCAGTAGTTTTTGCGTGAAAGAGTAACAAACATCCATCCATCCATCCATCCATACAAACTTTCACATTTATAATATTAGAAGAATTTCTACTAAATGACTATTTAACATAACATTATCATTACGCCGGTATTCCCTGAAGGGTTAGACAGAAGGCTATCTATAATAGTACACTCACATTTAGATAATTATGTATAGTAAGAGGGAGCGAGCCTAGTGCCGTCAGCCAGGCAGAAATCCAAACTCCGGGCTGCTACGGAGAAATTGCAGATGCAAAAACCCAAAACAATTTGCATGACCCGGGAATCGACCCGTGGACCTCATGCTCTACGATAGCGTTGCCACCATCGATCACTAATAAAGAACTATTATTCTTATTCTTATATAATATTATCTATCTTATATTCTTCATTAGTGATCGATGGTTGCCACCTCTAGATCAACGAGATAGAATCGACTATGAGACTTTAGTTAGGTGATAAGTGAAGAAGTAACTTGTACTAGTAATAGTGTCACCCTGTGAGCCCTATATGCTTTTGTGAAAGTCGCGGGAACTGGTCGACGTTTTCTAACAGCATGTATATGTGACAACACGTGAAGATGTGTACATGCGCACATTTCTAATCATGACTTTAGTAGTGCTTAAGTAAAATTGATGTTTCTCCTTCTTAAAAACCATTTGAAAAGGAAATAAGCTTCTTAAAAGCTAAATAAAAAGGTGCCTGTTAATATAATGTACCTTTACGAAATAGTTCAAGAAAATCTATTAGTAAAATAATCATATTTCTTAGGAAGATGTTAAGAGCGTTCATCCCGTGTGGGCTTTCAACGTCAGCAAAAATAGCACTTTGGTTTAAATTTAATAAAATAATCACGAAAACCCACTAGAAAACGAAGTTACCAGTCCACGCGGGATGAACGCTCTTAAATTGAACGCAGTCTTTAAAGTACATAATTAAATCACTGGTGTTCGGGACCACCATAAATGTGACGCATAATTACCTATACTTTCTAACAGCACAGAAAACATACGCACAAAACTAATCAGTTTGTAAAAAAAAACTTACATTTATTCTAAATACAAAAAATATTCAAACAACTGCAAACACGTGCTCGAAGTAATAAACACTTGAATTTTAATTGACACATACACAACATAACACAATAGCACTCATTAACGTCAAAACAATAAATTGGATACTTGTAAAGTGACCAAAATGTTGCTTAATCATGTCTAAAATAATTACGAATGGTCATTTATATGGAAAAGGTCAATCAACTTACTTCAAATGGGTAGCTTAGGAAGGACGTATGTGCTGTCATAAAACTAGCTTTATCTTTCTGACTGACCGACCATTTGACAATTCAAAAGTGCCTGTAATTGGTTTATCCCATTAATATTATAAATGCGAAAGTTTGTATGGATGGATGGACGGATAGATGGAGGGATGGATGTTTGTTACTCTTTCACACTAAAATTACTGAACGGATTTGGATGAAATTTGGCACACAGATGGTTTATAACCATGATTAACATATAGGATTCCTACTAATATTATAAATGCGAAAGTTTGTATGGATGGATGGATGTTTGTTACTCTTTCACACCAAAACTACTGAACGGATTTGGATGAAATTTGGCACACAGATGGTTTATAACCAGGATTAACATATAGGATTCCTACTAATATTATAAATGCGAAAGTTTGTATGGATGGATGGATGGGTAGATGGATGGATGGATGTTTGTTACTCTTTCACACCAAAACTACTGAACGGATTTGGATGAAATTTGGCACACATATGGTTCGTAACCAAGATTAACATATAGGATAAAAAGTATTCTATAGGTTAATCCTGGTTGTAAACTATCTGTATGCCAAATTGTATCCAAATCCGTTCAGTAGTTTTTGCGTGAAAGAGTAAGAAACATCCATCCATCCATATATACTTTCGCGTTTTTATTATTAGTAGGATAGATTAATCATAAAGAACTATTTATACTCAATGCTCCCTCTAAAGTTATCTAAAACGTGCTCCATGACCATAGATATTTCTTTTGTCATTTATTAACATAGCTAGATAACATTTTAAAAATAATATCGCGTTCATTAGATACTGAAAACATAAAATATGGAATCGTTTTCCATCAATAATGTTATGTATTATCCCATTTCGTATTACAGTCTAGGTAGTAAAGTACCTATTTATGGCTAACCATTATTTTTAATTGGAAACTATCAAATCAAATAAATCTTCTTCTTTCTTTCCTTAAAATCCAAAAGAAACTTCAAGATTTGTGGGTTCATTCACTGATGGTGGTAAATCCAAGGTTCATACAGTTAACTTATATGTAAGTATATTCCTTTTGTTATTAAGCTCATACTTGCATACCCAGTCCGAGGGCTTGAGGAGTTCTATCGGCGATGGATTTACTCGTGGAACCAGCCGTCGACTAAGAGTGATTCGCTATACCGTTCTGAGCTCTGCTGAAACACAAGCTATAAACCTAGTGCGGCAACAGATGCTTATAATTAGACACAATTGTAACTGATTTTTTAAGTAGCTAAGACAAATTGTGTAACTTGTTTATTCTTTTGGTCTAATAAATATTTTATTATTATTTTCTTTTGCTACGTTGGACTGCTTCGTTGGTCTAGTGGTCGTTTATCGCTACTGCTGAGCATTTGGTCCTGGATTCGATTCCCGGGTCGGGAAAAGTGTTTTTGGATTTCTTCATCTGGAATTTTTCAGTAGCAGCCTGGAGTCTGGATGACATGGGACCTAAACATAACTGGCGATATGTGGGTGTATTATAAATACACCACTGCCTAACCCTTCGGTGAAAACAGGCGTGATGAAAAATTATATTTTCTTCGCAAATCCCGGGGTCAATGACTCCAAAACAACCCCTATGCAGGGGTGGAACCACTTTACAATAGTGTAGAGCCCTTCCAACATCTCATTAGAATTTATAAAGTTTCCATTAAGGTTGTTACAAACTTTTACGATGTCATGACACGACGGGCTTTCAGTTATCTATTTTAGTTTTGCAGAAGGGAATAAATCTAAGCTTTAATCTTTTTTCCAAGCTAACTATTTTGAGTAAGAAAGAAAAAGTATTTATTGCGATTGGTATAAGAAGATCACAAACTAAACTAAATAAAAAACGAAATGATATTTTTTTTAAAATAACAGAAAGAAAAATGAAACAGAAAGTCCTATAACGGCGCCCATATCAAAAGCTCCGAAAACTGGGTGGGTGGCTGTAATTCGGGTCTAGCAATTGGAAAGCAAAGGTCCTCCAGAGTTTGAATACATTTAAAGCTACTATAATATAGTAGGTATAAAGGTTCTGGAGTGCCGACCGCGTACCGGAAGACGTAAGCCTCCCACAAGGTGGACCGATGACCTGATGAAGGCCGCTAGAATCCACTGGACGCGAGAAGCACAGAACAGTACCCTAATTGCGTAACACACGATCAATCGTAATCGGTTTCATTTTGACAGTTCAACAACATTCATTGCGTTATTTACGTGTTGGGCAGACAAATATTTCGAACTTATGAAGCAATGGATTAGCAATTTGCTTCAAAATGATTCTGATTCCGATTGATTGTGTGTTACGCAATTAGGGTGCCGGTCAGAATGGCAGTGCTTGGGAGACGCCTGTGTCCAACAGTGGACATCTTTCGGCTAAAATGATAATAATAGTTCTGATGTTCGTGATTCATGTAAGTAAGTGTATGAACGTATTCAACAAAATACTCCAAAGAAAGCAGAAAGCTTCATGTAAAACCTTTGAAACTTCGCGGCGTCATTCTGATGAGCCTAATAACACTTTAACATGGGAAGTCGAAAGCAATTACTTAACTGTCGATCATCGAAGTCGAATGAGTCAGCAGTCGGTTGAAAAGAAGATAATTTTAGCCTATTGTCAGGAAATACTGGCTGAAAGAAAGTCATTAAGAATGAAGGTGGTTACGATAAAAACTGGTTTGCTTTCGTGGTACGTAAGGCCCGAGACACGGGGGTCGGCCAACTTCCAAACTCCTGGTTACATAAGAAACTCCTAAAAAAAATCACGTGGAGCACGTTAAGCCATTGGTCCTGATAAAGATAAAGACATATATATTTGTAAACATGTGTAACATTATACATACACATGCAAATGTGAAAGTAAAAGTGAAAATCTGTGAGTTTCAACATGATTTGCCACCATTGGCGTACAAAATAAAATATAGATTATAGCCACTTGAAGTATATAACACAATTAAAAAATAATGATCTTTCTCCTGTCGTGTTGAATTGCCGTCCCATTGGACTATGAGAGTGGGGGAAGAGGGAGTGCACCTGTGTCTGCGCGAACACTTGTGCACTATACCTAATATCTCCCGCGCCGAAGGCTAGTCTCCGTTGAGATTAGCTGCTACGGCTGAAATACAGTCTGGTGGACTTACAGGGCATCCCACGGCTATGCCACATGGAGGGAAAGTACCTTGAATATTGTAGATGGAACATTTTACTGAAAGAAGACATTATTTTAATTTAAAAAAAAATTTAAATTGCATTCATAGATTTTTAAATAATTAATGGTTGAACAGGGAATCGAACCCGCTACACGAGAAAAAAAAAATACCCTGTAGCTTTATCATGCTGATCGAAAGGCTTCATCATAAGGATTATTTTTTGCTAAATAACATAGTGTCAGAAATAAAAGGAAGACCATGAATTTTAACATTTGTTGTGAAATTTTGTTCAGAAAAATGAAAAGCTGACATTGCCGTAAGGATATACAACTGACATTATCATAAGTACCTATTACTTAATAGTAAATGTACCCACTTGACAAGTACGCATGATTTCCTTATTATAATTTAAGTGCATGATAAAATGATAAAGAGATACGTAATTAGTAGGTACCTGGTTGTATGTAACAAATCGACAGGGAGTGAAGTAATCAAAAGAGTGCGACTTTGTATTCAACAGTATGGGACTCATTTTGAGCATTTGATAAATTGATTAATTTTGTATTAAAAATGTTAAAATTCTTGGTCTACGTAAGGCACGTCGTCCACGACGCTACTCAGAAGTAATCACTTACAAACTGAAATCACCAATTTCGGTCCGTACACAAACTTTTGAGTATCATCATGGACGATGGGCCCAGAATAAAAGTGTGAGTTGAATATTTATTTTAAGACCGTTGCGAGTTTAAGTAAACAAGAACATAACATCACGTCATCCCTAATATCAATAAAGAATACAGTGTATTTGTGCACTCTCAGTTTTCGAATGACGACATTTAACATACTTTTGTACTGCTGTCGATAACAATGTGGACATGACTGCGGTGGGTGTTAGTTAGGCTTTTTGAGGAAATCACCAGCACCCTATGTAATTGCGTAATACACGACGAGTATCAATCTCATTTTGAAGGATATTGCTAATCCATTGTTTCATTTATGTTCGAAAATATTGTCTGCTCAACAACGTACATAACGCAATGAATGTTGTTGAACTGTCAAAATGAAAGCAATTGCTACTGCTTGTTACGTAAATATTATGAATACATGTAGCCAGCTACCAGTCCCTGTTTTAATCATCGAATTTAGGGCTGCTTCAAAAGCCTCGGTTGTCCTGAAGCTGTTCAAGGGCAACTTTGAAGAAGCCTAAGTAAGACCAACAGTTGACTTCAGTAGACTGAGTTGGTTGATTTGTCTCTTTTTTACTTGCTATGTAAAGTTAGGGAAATAAATTATTAAGCCAATTGACTACCAACTCAAACTGTCCGTATATTCAAATCACAACTGTCCTTCTACAAATGGCTATAACACGGGCAATTAACGGAGAGTGTCAATTTTTTTAACAATTAATTTCCCTAATTGTGCTAGAACTAGACTCGAAAAACAAGACTACGACTAAGTATTATTTATAAAGTTATTTCTGACGTGTAAAGTATTACTCAACACATGCTTAGAGATCGTCAGTGCGTGCAAATAGGTAGAAATTCAGACTGAAATTCGCAAATATTGCAACATAGGTATTAACTTTCGTAACAACTTAATTTTAACATTAAGATGACAATAAAAAGCGAAGGTCACGATTGGTAGTGTTTAATAAGGATACATACTTTTTATGTGGTTATTTACTTTCAGCATTTAATGAATTCGGAATTTTATTGCAAAGAGAAATATGGACATATTTTTGCAGAATTAGTGATAAAGATATATCATAGCTACCAAAGTACTTACTTAATTAATGTAGGTAGGTATAATATTGGTAAACTTGCTAAAAACAGCCTATAATATTCCTACTGCTGGGACACAGGCCTAATTTCTGGGAGAGAACGTAGGCCGAAATCCACCAGCGGGCCCTGTGCGGGTTAAGGTTAAAATAAAACTCTCGGTTATCACAGCTTTTTGAATAATAAAACTCTTATCTAAACCGATAACTAGATGTATCATCGAAAAAATATGAAATCTAAACCAAACATAAAATCTACATTTGGACAGTTAGCAACCAAGTAGAAACCTTGAAATATATCTCAAGTCTGTCTGGGGGTACGATTAAAATAATATGTAAAATTTTTGCCCAATGGCCAGTCTTCAAGACGGAAATGGATAAAGCCCATCGTCTACGACGTTACTCAAAAGTAACGTGTTACAAAATCCAATGACCAATAAGTAGCCAGAAGGTCACAGCACTAGTAGCGATTTCTTTTGCAGTGGTACTTGTACTTACTTCTAGTTTATGATTGGTGGCGTCGTGGACGACAGGCTTTATTTGACCAGCTAAAGATGCCATCTTCAGTGAACTGCAGCCAAAACACTCTTAGCTTCGATTCCTACCATCTTTTCCTACACACAACATGATTCTGCAAGGTTCGACTCTACCTCCAAAATTTGAAACTAAACAAATAATTAAATCCAGTTTGAAACCCCTAACAAACAGACCGTTTCTCTCAACAAAGCCCCATAGGTTAGGCAGGTAGGTATATTTATAGAGTATTGTATGAACACGTCCCCACTGTTTATATCTTCTGCGAACGCATCGGCTTTCTCCCTGTTCACACGGCACAATGAAGGAAACGTCATACAAGTTAGTAGAGAAGGTCCACGTCTAACAACGGAGGGGTAATTCTCGTAATTTTAAAACGTTCATAGTCTAATCTCGATCTCAATCTCAATCATTCAAAAATACTTTTAATTTCCCTACATTTTGACAAGTTTTTGACATTTGTTTGTCGCCGAGATAAGACTGCGACTAGATTTTGAACGTTTTAAATTACGAGAATTGGCCTTCTGAAGTACGACAGTTGCGAGTAGGTAAGACGAAGTTGTGAACTGACCTACGAGTAGGTAAAACGCAGTTGTCCTGAAAAAACATAGTATCACTTAATTAGCAAACTTAACCATCGTTAAAAATGGGCCTCAATATAAAACGGTGAAAGAAAACTCATTTAGACATTGGGTAAACGTATCGGTGCACCATGCTACTTTCTATTTATCATTCTTGTCTATCATGCCTGTATTGCCTTTTGAAAAAGAGAAGTAAGAGAGAGAGCTACCAATAGAAACCTTGGGGCCTACTCCGAAGTGCAGTGCGAATGTTCGGATCGGACCGACACATGGCCGAACCGAATATTATTGAAAAATGCGAAAAAAGTTCGGATCGGCTCAGTTGGGTCGGGACCATAGTCAATATTCGAAACAGTGTAGGAGTGTAGGATCGGAACCGACCGAACCAAATAGTAACTTCGTAGCAGGAAACGGCCGAACATTCGGCCGATACTACTTCGGAGTAGACCCCCTTGTTGTTTCCGAAGCAAGAACCTACCTAGTAGGCTAATACTATGGTTCACAATAATCATCATAACCAGCCTATAATGTTCCCACGGCTGGGACCGGGCCTCCTTTCGGTAAGAGGGATTGGGCCGTAATCCACCACATGGGTCCAGTGCGGGTTGGCAGATGTCACATGTCTTCGAATTTTTGGTACTAGGACATGCCGGTTTCCTCACGATGTTTTCTTTCACCGTTTTGAGAGCAGTCGTGCTGAAATAATTTACACAAAGTATAGCGCCTGTCTGGGTTCGAACCTACGACCTACAACTCGTAAGTCGCGGCTGTCACCACTTAGACACCACTGCTCATTCAATACTATGGTTACTAATTCTATTCTCACTAACAAATAATTGGATCTAAAGCAACGTTTTGCTCTTAGTGTTCTGAATAAACTAAATATAATCTGAAACTTTTTATTAGTGAACGAATGTTTGATTGCTTAAAAACAATAACACCCGATTAATGAACAACAACTACTCAACAAGTTGTCAAAATTAAACTCCGCAAGTGATTGCATGATTAACTATTGTAATAACAGTCAGTCAATCACTCAGTCCGTAAGTAAATTTTTTAGTTGATTAGCTTTTCAGGCAACGCGGGTGTACAGTGAAGACACAGTTTTAAAGAACGTAGGCGCGAATATTGCCTGTTATTTATTAGAGTAAGCCTTCTGTAATTCTCTATTTAGTATAAACAAGCGTGACACTTGTGCCTGCACCCGTCGCATGCGCAGCGTCGCGATTAATTAATGAAATTATTTCACGTGTCAGTGAAATTATGTCCACTAATTAATTACTTAACGTTGAGCAGTGGGCGGCTTTGTATAGGCTGGGAATTTGAAAGCTATGTGTACTTTATTCCCTTGTGGGTGAATAGATATAATAAGTGGTATCAGCAGGCAATTCATTATGCCCTACGCCCTAAGTGTAATGATGCTTTCAAAATGTAGGTATGTATGCTTGTTATTGTTTATCAAACGTACGTAAAGTACGTTTTACCAAAGGCCGGCCCGGCTGTCATTCATAGATCTTTGATAGTCGTTCGGGTAGTCAGAAGCCCGAAAGTCTGACACCCAGTCTTTTCAAGGGGTTTTACTCAATAACACGGCTGTGGAAGTCGGATAGGCAGTCGTACTGTGTAAAGTACTGGTATTCAGCTGCATCCGCTTAGACTGGAAGCTGACCCCAATATGGGTGATGGCGTTGTACCAAAAGCGTGTAACCTAGAGTTAAAGACGAGATAAAGGCGTTTAACGAAAGTAAGCAAAAAGACAAAACGTTAACCACGATAATTCTAGTCAAAAATTTTCCTCAAGTTTTTTCCTTCATTGAAATCGACCAACAACAATACTCTCACTTTTAAAATAAGTTAATTTATCAATCAAAACTGAATAACCTTTTACAAAACTTGAATACTAAAAAGGAAATTGAGCTTTCTTCAACGTTTCCATTGTCCTGTATTAAAACGTGTGGCTGCGAGAATGAATACTTTAACAGATATTGAAAGATAGCGCCAGATGAAAGCACTGATAAATCCAATCTTATACGATAATCTAACTTAAATTCAATATTAATTCACAATAGCCGCGTGGTAAAGTAGTGAAAACGCGTCTCTTCGCGTTCTGTAATTGGTAAAACTGCTTTTTTGTGAGTATACGTCAACCAACGACTAATAAAAAGTATATGAATTAGCTAGCTATGTTATCCGTGACTACGTTAGAATATTCATCAATCTTTTGTCCTTATCCTAATTCTTTTGCAGTCGGCGCAACATGTCTTTTTCTTCCACACTTCTCTATTACTCGTCATCTCGGTAGTCACCCCCTTTCTAACCATATCATCTTTTACACTATCCATCTATCGTGTCTTTTGTCTTTCCATACTCTTATAGCCATCCACAGTCATGCTTCGTTAGCACAGTCAATTCAAAATCATCTGGGTTACATCAGGGTTTTTTTTGGAATAATCCTTTTTTAGCGCACATCTACTCCTGTGTAGGAATGTATCTTTCGAAATAATTATGTCTGTATGTTTACAAATTTAGACTTTTCAATTTACATTGTCACTCATAGCTACGGTCACCAGGGTCGTCGGATATAGTTGATGTTTGGTAAGAAACCAATGGATGTTTTCGAATGAAATTTAATTTGATAAATGGACTGTTTGTTTTTTATTATTAAAATTAAATTTCATTCGAAAACATCCATTGGTTTCTTACTAAACTTCAACTATACCCGACGACCCTGGTTACTTATCTCTTTTGGTTACTGTACAATAATAAGTCAGTCAATCACGAGCCTAATTTATTTATACAGAAGAACCCACTATGAAAATTCGATCACTATCTACTGAATTGGCATGCTTATGTGAATAAATAACGTACATGCGAATTTCACGCTACTCAAATCGATAAATAACAATCTCGTTTCAATAGCGTCAAAAAACGACGTACTCATTGGGAGCAAAAGAAAGGCTGCAAAGTTAGCCTTGAATATGGCGGAAGTGAAGGCCAATGAAAAGTGTGATGTGTAAACAAGCAATATACCTATAACTCGTGTTTGTACAGTTTAAGTCGTGCCAGAAGAAGAAGACTATCTTTGTAAACTATTTTTGTTTTCAAATGGTTTTTCAATGCTTTCACTAAAATGATAATAACATTGGTCAAAATCTATCGATGTTCATCTAACATTGAACATGTAAACTAAGATATCATTAGATTCACATTCATCCCTTCACAATTTTTAGAAAAAACTTTACGACATCAATCAAGTCAGCCTATCGCAGTCCAATGCTGGACATGAGCCTCTTCCAGGCTGCGCCAGAACACCCTGTGCTCCACACATATTTCTCGCTAAATTGGATCTTCTTTGACTAATTTCGAAATCCCGTGGTTCGCAAGACATTATAAGGCTATAGCAGCTTTAAACTCAAACTCAAAATATTTATTTCAATTAAACCATTACAGGCACTTTTGAATTGTCAAGGGGTCGGTCAGTCAGAAAAGCTAGCTTTAGCCAGGATAAGCATAGATCTAATTTTAATGTTGCAACGTGTAGGAAAAGAGCCTGCGACCCAACATGGACTGTCAATTCTGTCATCGAAAGACTTGATTGATTGTTTTACAAAACATTTAAAAACCGCTTTTAATCACTGCTCCCAGAATGTTCAACATGACCCTTGTTCACGACGTGTCATGTTTTGTGCTCCAAACTTGACAATATGTTGACACTAGAGGTCACCGCCACGCTCGACTGCACTCACTGGAGTAAGGTTAAGGCCCTATTCGATAATGTCACATAATAAAAGAGCATTATGTGCGCTTTATGTTCATATAAATAACAATAAACAGTGTATCGAAAGGCTGTTTTTGATTGGTTACAGCTATGACATTAGGAATTTTATATGGATTGAACTTCAATAATGCTGGATGTATGCTGGTAAGCGTATAGCGTGAGATGCCACCCAGCTGGATGAACCGCCGACCTAAAGAGGTGGCTGGGACAGACTGGATGTGGAAGATGGAGGACAGGGTGTGTGGCGCAGCCTGGGAGAGGCCTATATCCAACAGTGGTCTGCGATAAACTGAGTTGATTGATTGAATGTTAGAAATTGATCACTGATCAGCACCCTAATTGCGTAACACACGATCAATCGGAATCTGAATCATTTTGAAGCAAATTGCTAATCTATTGCTTCATAAGTTCGAAAAATTTGTCTGCTCAGCAGTAAATAACGCAATTAATGTTGTTGAACTGTCAATTATCGGCAAACTCGCATCCAGCAGAGGACTGCTATAGACGGATGATTATGATGATGAGTGTTGCCTGCAGTACTCTTTTTTGGTAAAGAATGTTGCCAAAACTACACCTTTCTTCAGACAGGACCACTGAAAATCATTATCTCCTTAAAACTTTATCCGTAAAGAGTTATAAAATAAAAATAAAAACCTCCGATCAATTTACTGACAAATCGCAGTAACATCCTTCTATTTTTTAACAGACTTCATTACACATCTGGTTGTTAGGCACTGTTAAAGATTACCTAACTTACGATTCGTTGAATATCGTCTGTCACCGCGGGCGATTGTAAAAGTCAACGAGGGAAATCCTTCTACGTTTTGTATGTTTGGATGTTTATTACTCAATCACACAAAAACGGCTGAATGGATTTGGCACACAGATAATAAGTTTATAACCTGGATTAACACATAGGATGATTTTTATCCCGATAAATATTGATATACCTATGTTAAAACTAGATTCTATTTTTATTTTTCAATTCTCTATGGATTCAATTCAGAAGTCTAGGTAGACGAAGTCGCAGCCAGGAGCTAGTGCGTATTAATTATAAGACCGTGGCGATGAATAACCAGCAGCTTCTACTTGCGAGCAACCTGTCGTTTTATGCACAATTATGATAATTAATCTTGTCCAGTTTTGACACGCCTTGTGACGAAATCCTTAGCATTAACAGCCCGAAGCTGCTCGAATACATCTAGCTTAGTGTTGTAGCTAGGAAAAAAGGTGCTGACATATATCAACACATTGGCTTCTTCATCTGAACGTCGTCTACTTAGAAACTGTGGAATGCAATTGAGGTAATTAATATTCTAGAAACATTTAAGATTAAGATGACATCAGGACCCGAGGAAAAGTGAAGGACTAGTGATATTTTGGGTTCCAATGAGAGAGAAATTGATTCTACCATAACTATCAATTTAGCGTTCAAAGCTCTGTCATATTACTTTAATCGCTTAATGGTAAACGTTTTCAAAGCGTGTCGTATTTTTAAACAACGACTTTCAACAGGATTGAAATACATAAGCCAATCGTTAGCTTATGTCAGTCCCTTATATTTTTGACTTTAACATCATCGTTATTACTGATGGAATGTCACTTTGTCTAGGCTATTTGAAGCCACGCTCTTTATTTTGCCCAATACACTGGATTGCACGAAATATGACCATAAAATCCCCACATATTTGTATGCCGTATCATCCAGCGGAATCGACGCACCCTACTCATTTCCTAACGCACTGGATTGCACAGAAATATGTGCAGTGCAGTGCGGTAAAAGGAGTGCAGAACATTCGGCGCGAGCGACTGGCGTCAGACGCATGCGCGGAATGCGGTCAGCCGGTGTAAACATTTTGCTTGGATTGCCGCCGCGTTAAATAAGTGAGACCTTTGGAGTTAATGTTGGGTACTTCTAGGTTTTGGAAACCTTTGTCTGGGTACTGTATCTATGTTGGATAGAGGTAATTAAGATCATGAAGTTGACGATTGACCTGAGATAACAAAGCAAAGGTCAAACTTGAAACCTTTAAGCTGAGAGAACTTCATCAAGAGCTTCTTGCCCGTTCTTCTCAATAGAGATCTTCTTCTTGGAAGGGCCAACGTTCTGACTAACTGACCGAGTCCTTGACAATTTAGAAATGCCTGTAAATGGTTCAATTGAATTAAATCCTTTGAGTATGAAAGCTTAGTATTTAGTAGAAACTCATTAAATTCCGTACACAAAAGTTAATATGAGCATAACATTCAAATCAAACAGGTACACCTACCTACACAAAATCATAGACACAAATAATTATATTTAAATGATACCAAACTAAACTACTGAGCCAATTTTCGTTACAGGAAGTGTCAATCGATTTCTCTCGCTGTCGCAGAGAGATCTAAACATAATGAATCAATCGATCAATCGAAGCGGACGGCCATCCGTAAAAGCTTACATTTATTTATGTATTTATATGGATGTTCGTAATTTTCTCCTAAGCCCTTCGTTCTGTTTGACAAATAAGGTGTTATTGGTATTTATCATCAATTGGCATGATGCCTTTTGCGAAGTTTTCCTTTGATGATCGATAATAACTATTTCTAAATACGTCAGTAATTTTACACGGAGATAAAATGTAATTAAATGTTATGGATCGTAAAATTCTGAGTCTGAGTCACAGACTAGATTAATCAAAAATACCATACATGTTCGCTAAATAAACCCAATAATACCAGTTTATTATTGGCCCACTGCCGAGCAAAGCCTGTCCTCTGAGAGCATAGACATGAGCATTGGGTTGACGATTAAAGACGTATATCAATTGACCATAAGTCCAGATTTTCTCGCGATAGTATTTTGGCATTTTTCCTGAACTTGGCCTTTTAGGCTCAGCCGTGGGGTACACTTTCCTGCTAATTTCTTACATCGGACTTTACACTTTTTATTGGAACTTTATTTTTCGTTTTTACCTGATGTATGTATCAGAGAGGCAATTCTTGCAATTTTAAGAACGTTCACAGTCTGATCTCAGTCTGAATCTGTCAAAAATACCTCTTATTTCCCTACATTTTTGACAAGTTTTTGATATTGATTGTCGCAGAGATGAGATTGCGACTAGATTTTGAACGTTTGTAATTACGGGAATTGACCTTCTGGTGTATTGTCTGCCTTTTAGTCTGTGCTAAATAAATGTATTGTCTTTCTAAGTATTTGTATTGTATTTTTGTTGTTTTAACTCGGAGTACACATGAATTGAACAAACCATATTGGTACCTATCCCGATTTGAACCCAGAATCCCCTTAAAATATCAATCTGTACTACACAAGTTAAGTGCAGTCAGTGCGCAAAACGAGACCTACCTTGAAATCTCCGATAATAAAATAAATAGAGTAGATAAAAATGATGCATTACCTGAAACAAAAGAATATATTTGTTAATTAAAATTATTTTATAAACTTTAATGAGTTAGATAAAGCATTTGGTTAGAAGCGAAATTACTGTCAGGCACGCACTACTGCCGATATGGTGCAGCTGTAGGTAAACTGTCAAATTTTCCCAATCAGCATTGAACCGAATGCTTTAGCGATAAAGTTGAAAATCTATTAAAGACATTTGACAGATTGTAGTAGCTTGAATAAATCTCGAATTCAATAATTACTTTATAATCGACTAGCGACCCGCCCCGGCTTCGCATGGGTGCAATTTACATGTGAATTACAATTTACGACACGTTGTGCACAAATTCTGAGCAGTAACCTAACAAAAAGTACTAGGCTTGCATGAATTCAAGATAGTATTTCATTAGTATTATGAAGTACTTTTTTTGTATATATTTACATAATATATAATTATTCTATGTCTATCTGGAATAACCCTTCAAATGGTACAAGAATTTAAAAAAAAGCTGTTTCCACATATTCATAAACTCACAAAATTTGTCTTTCTTTATAATATTGGTAACTTAGTAACTATAGAATACCCTATGTCGGTTTTTTTTATCAGCCCTTTGAAAATGTCAATAAACATCATATCAGAGGGACAATTCTCGTAATTTTAAGAACGTTCACAGTGTGACCTCAGTCTCAATCTGTCAAAAATACGCGTGTCAATTTGTCAAGTTTTTGACATTTGTTTGTCGACGAGATGATTGACTGCGACTAGATTTTGAACGTTTTAAATTACGAGAATTAGCCTTCTGATCGATAAAATGAGAAAGTTTCAATACAAGTAACTATCCTTAATCTTTATGAAACCACTTAGAAAATCCTGAAACGCATTTAGACAGAACCCGTTCACATAACCTACTCTCACCACTAAATACTATCTCTTCTATTCTTAAACGTATTTGCATTTCCTTTAGCAAAATATCAAAGAGCATCCACTTAACCCTTTAAATGCCGAGAACATCCGTGTGCATTGTATATGCAAGGAGGTTCACTCACCTACTTTAAATTACAACGAAGTGATTAGTCAGAGATCGGAAAATCTTAATCACGCATGCGCAGTGTTAATCTATCTAAGTATTCGCCCTAAGTGCATTCTTCGCACTTAAGTTCTGTTATACGCAAATACGGTTAAAAATAAATTGGCATTTGAGTGCAAAGAATGTGTTGTTTATTCGACGGTTATATTCTGTTTTCTTTTTATTAGTTTTATTTATAAATATCTCTTTGTTTATTCGTTTTTGTTTTTGCCTGACAGGGACACATGACATTGGAAGACTCCCAAAATAAACAAACAATTATTATTTACTAAACAACCCAGAACAAGAATGTAAATAAAAACCCATACTTAATATCATAAATTCGAAAGTAATTCTGTCTGTATTACCATTTCACGCCTAAACCACTGAACGGAAAAAATAATAATTTGGCATGAAGACAAATGACATCCTGGAAGGACATAGGCTACTATCCTGTGGAATAATTTCCCACATCCAGGCGGACGAAGCCGCGGGAATAAAAAATAATGTTTAATAAACTTTTTAACAATTTTCTGTCCTTCATCTTCATGAATCTTAATTGAGCTTCTTCATTTCTACGATATACCTATCTATCACAACTGCTAAGCTTAGGCTGGCAGCATTAGGTATAGTCAGCAACAAAAGTCAATTAACACTGTTACTTTTACAAATCATCTAAATTGATACAAAATGATGCGATACATTGGTTTTCTCTATTTCATGTAATAGCAAAGAGTTAATTATTCTTAAATATTCTATTACTATAATGTTTTTTAAGAATATTTTGCTCAATAATTAAGATTTAAACAACTAAAGTGTTAACCGACAAAAGGTAATAGGCACTTAGGTTACCAAAGGAGATAAGTAAGCAGGGTCGTCGGATACAGTTGAAGTTTAGTAAGAAACCGATGGATGTTTTCGAATAAAATTTAATTGAATTAATAGTAAACAAACTGCTTTCTAAACGGTGAAGGAAAACATCGTGAGGAAACCGGCATGTCCGAGAACCAAAAAATTCGAAGACGTGACATGTACCAATCCGCACTGGGCCCGCGTGGTGGATTACGGCCCACTCCCTCTCACAAAGAGGAGGCCTGTGTCCCAGAAGTGGGAACATTATAGGCTGATTATGTTATGTAAACAGTCCATTTATCAAATTAAATTTCATTTTAACCCAGGGGGCCTACTCCGAAGTGCAAAGTGCGAATGTTCGGATCGGAGCGACACATGCCCAAACCGAATATTATTGAAAAATGCGAAAAAAGTTCGGATCTGCTCAGTTGGGTCGGGACCATAGTCAATATTCGAAAGAGTGTAGGAGTGTAGGATCAGAACCGACCGAACCAAATAGTAACTTCGTAGCAGGAAACGGCCGAACATTCGGCCGATTCCTGTTACGAAGTTACCTTGTTACTTATCTCTTTTGGTGACTGTACATACTTGGCATAACCTATTACTGCTTCCTTTTCTTTAAATTATGATTATAAAAGTCGACATGATAACAACTTTACAGTTGATTGTAAAGTTGGTGAGAGTGTTTAACGAGTGGTAAACACAATGGTGTATAAACGGAAGAATGCGCGGAAATTATTGTTGCATAAACGTAAACAAAGTAGGCGTTTCGAAAATATGCATGGGTTCTGTTCAGGAGCAAACTGAATAAAAAACAATACACTGAACAATTTTCTTTATAAATCTCTGTATCTATTATCCTGACGCGGGTATGCTGGAAGAGATTTCTTATGACATAAGTAATACCTATTCTTTTCTTGTTTGTTTATTTGGTTTTGTTACCTACTTTTTTTTAGGTACTTATTTATTTGATTGTGTTCAGTTTAGTTTAGTTTTATGATGTTCCTGTGCGAGTCGCAATAAATACTTTTTCTTTCTTTATATACTTATGTGAGTACAGAAATGGTAAAATCAAATACCTAAGTTTTGAGTGATTTAGGAACTGGATTCAAATTAATCTGCCTAGCCTTTTTCCGACTATTTTGGGGTCGGCTTCCTGTCTAACCAAATGCAGCTGAATACTAGTATTTTACATGGAGCGATTGCTTTTCTGACCTCCACAACCAGCTACTAGATAACACGATACCTCTTGGTACGATTGGTTGTCAGACTTTTGGAATGGATGGTCATCCCATCCACGAACTAACTGCGTAAATCTTAGTTAACATTCGGTCGACACGTGCCGCTGTTATCATTTAGCCACAAGCCTTTAGGAACTGGATTATTCACTGGATTTCAACGTAGAGTAATATTTTAAACGCACAATACGACGTATGGAGGAGCTAAGTACCTTATAAACCAAGACAGCACAACAGCGAATGATCCTGGGGGATAATGCCATAATCACGACGAACCAGGAACGCGAGACGCATCTTAGATTACAGCAGGACGCATTAGCACGAAGATGGAGGCTCCAGCCCGAGATATTTATAATCTCATGGACACTTCGGAGAAATTGACTGCCTTGATGGTATAGAGGTTGCAAGTGCTACTGCTGAGTTCGGGCAAAGTCTTATAGGATTTTTCTATAAGGAAATTCCTAGTACCAGCCCTGATTTGTGCTCGGTTGATAGACAAAGACATTTATTCGTCGGATATGGTAGGTAAAAGATGGTTGGTACAGACGCTAGCACATCAAGCTACTACAATCTGTCAAATTTCTATAATAGACTTTCAACTTTATCACTAAAGCATTAAGGTTCAAGTTTGATTGGGAAAATTTGACAATTTCGGGTAGGTTGACCTGCTGGCGTCTGTACATACGAATATTTACAATGAGAACCTAATGTACACGTGGGTATAAAACCTAACTTATAATTATACTACTTAAACTATGGACATTTGTACTCTAATATACAATATAAAATAAAATAAAAACACAACAATAACAACATGTCTATTATACAGTTAAATAAATTTATGTTATTATTAAAAATATATATATTATTTACTTATTAACACTTATAATCAAAAAATTCTTTTTAAGTGTAAAAATTATTTTGGGGGAGCCAATTTTTTAGACTTTTTTTTGGAAAAATTAAATGGTAGCTCTCGTATTAGTTTTGGAATATGGTTATATTTCAATGGACATAAGGTAGCTGTATGCAGCATGATGAGAATAGGCTCGCCCCTTATTAGGTACTTGAGACTTAACCATAACTGGCGAAATGTGGGTGTACGATAGATATTACTCCTCTGCCTTACCCAGGCGATTACATGCGTGATGTTATGTATGATATTTCGAAGAAACTTATAGGAGAACACTTCGGGAAACCGTACGAATGCATTATTTAAAGCTTTCTCATTGAACCCTAACTGCTGTATCAGAAACACCGATGCATGTTATACGCAGTTCACATCACACGTTGCGCAACGTGTTTGCGCATAAATTGCACAAAAACAAGGAGCTTATGCGCAGTCTGGACGTTATTTGCGCTAAAAGTTTGCATCCAAAGCGCTATAAAATATACCATTTTCATAGTAATAGATGTAAGGCACGCAGGAGCAGCACTTAGGTTCTAAATGAGTATAAAGTGTGCATCTGTACCTAAGTATAGTTTAACCGCAGTTAATAACATCGGCGTGGCATTGACCGATGACTTTTAAAGTTCTTCAAACTCTGCGAATCTCGAGTGGTGTGTTCTTGAAGTACGCGCTTCTTTATTTGCGTAAGTCAATAGATTTTTTTATAAACCCTATGTAAAACTACATGTATATCTGTAATTTTTATGGTATATATAATAAAGAGTATTTGATCTAGGTGTATATTCATCTATCTATAGATACCTAGGTATAGATGTAACTTCTTTAACCCATACCAGAGTATTTATTAATCGATATTCCTCTCCCGTTAAGTGTTCAGAAAAATCAGTGCCTAAGAAAACTTAAGGACAAAAAAAACATTTAACTAATAGCGTACCATCTCAATATCATGATAAAGTCGATTAAAAACGACCGCCTGAATGAAATAAACCTCTCATACTCGATACGCGCAGCTTCCATCTTTATCTCCCCAATCATTTAATTCAGCCGCTCCAAAGTTATTTGCCGAGCTCTAAACACTTCCAAGATATCGCCAGTTATATGCAAAATGGAAATAATTTACGAGACATTTAAGGCAGTTGCCACACGCAGTCAGGACTTAGAATTCTCGTAGCTTCCTGCGAGCTGCGTTCCTAGGCCGGACTGGGCCTAGATTGCCAAGCTATGCACCTGTTTCGGTATTTTCTATCGAGATTGTATTAAATGTGAACGATACTTCCTTTAGAATTTGATTCGAGATAAATATCGATTTGGATTTGATATGTCAGTTTGATTTGCGTCATTTATGATTGGCTGTAATCGTGGTGTTATTTGATGAATACCTTTGGTAGTCCTGCTATATACCATTGCGTTCATTTTAAGTTAATAACCATGAAAGATAATGAAGTATTAAACTACGGATATAGTTTAAATCTTCAACTAAATTATAATCATTTCGAAGACGTTCTAAATACTGTAGTTTTAGGAATGATTGCTATTTAGATCTAGTATATACTTACAGAATACAAATCTGAAAATCCATTCACAGAGAACTCACAGCCTAAACCACTGGGTCTAGTAACATGAAATTTTACACAAGATTTACTTATACACAGAAAGTGAGCACCAAGGAACAATTTTTGAATATTCATCCCCTAAAGGGGTTAGATAGGGATTGAAAGTTTGTATGGAAGATCGTCATTTTTGCCATGGGAAATCCCATCGGGCACATGGCATGTTCAAGCACAAAACTAACAATCTTGAAACTTTCACAACAATAACATCATATGTAAATAATACAGAGTAAAAAACTTTAAGTAGATATGCCTAAAAGATTAAAACATGATGTTTGGTTGAAACTGTTTCAGATTCCACATTACAAAAACAGCTCCAAAATACGGAAATTCTGGGTTGATTAAATACAATACAAGAATTATAATGTTGATCTTTTGTGCGTCAACTATTAATTTGGCATTGTTTTTAACAAAACCATGGCCGAGTGACGTCACATGTTTAATAAGATCTATAAAATTTAAAACAGTTTGAACAGATGTACAAATATTGCAAGTTAAAACGACGTACTTTGTAGCTGTGTAAAGTTATTATCACTTTGAATAAACTATAAGTAAGTACAATGTCGGTGAAGATGTTTTCTTGAAAATTCGCCCGTCGACCTACATACCTTCCGATCTTCATGCATCCATAAGCTCACGCATCCTTCACACATGCTTTTGTCTATTACAGAACGCCACCAGCAAAGATCCTAACATATACTCCTCCTTCCGATCTCTACTGTAAAAATCTCATCGTGAAAACTTAGGTGAAGTGAGCTGTCAATAGTGTCAGTCAATATCCTAGAGTGGCATCACTTCATCTAAGTTTTCACGATGAGATTTTTACAGAATATACTAGCTGTTTCTAAAACAAAGTATTGATTATTCGTAAAATTTTTGAAGCTATAATATCTCAATGTGTTATTCGGATTGTAATCTATTGTGTTCAAAATCCAGTTTTATTCGTGTCATTATTGGGACATTATTTAAATCGAGTTTACAATGATGTCAGTGAATTAAAAATATTGTTATTTTATTTAAAATATCGAACGTAGATTGTTATTGAGTTCTTTTTTTGTTAATTCGCTAATCCTCTAGTATCTACGTAAAGTTAGTCGTATTTAATTTTCGAAATCAATGTATTATGTTTTAATTACAAACTCAAAGCTCTCACTTATTTCTAATAAACTAATTGTAAATGCAGTTTTGAATTGCCAAGGGGTCGATCAGTCAGAAAAATGAAGCTAGTTGCCCATTCCAAGGCGTAGTAGGTTCTTATGGAGAAGAACGGGCAAGAAACTTCACTAATAACTCCATAATATATTTACTTTACTACCTACACAACAAATTTGCTAGGTGCATGTCGAGAAAATATACCATGTGATGTAACAATATTACAATGCTCTACAAATTACCAAATTAAGTGGAAGCCACATACCATCACAAAGGGGGCTATCATCAAATTTCACTGCATTGCATGGTTACACAATTATATCGACGACCAAGTGCAATACTATCAGTTGCGTCATGAATTCTTTGGTTGGCGACGTGCAGGGTTGAACGAGTTGCATGAAGATGTTACAAAATATGATGACTTGATTGATGGTGATAAAGATATAGGTACCCTTATTGTGCACTCAGAGGAAGAACTTCAGGAATACATATACATAATGGGGAATTTATACACACATGGGAATCAATCGCCTCGAGGGAAGTCAGTATACGTCAAACTGAGCGGCAATTCTCGTAATTTTAAGACCGTTCACAGTCTGATCTCAGTCTCAATCTGTCAAAAAATACTTGTAATTTCCCTACAAGTTTTTGACATTTGTTTGTCGCTGAGATGAGACTGCGACTAGATTTTGAACGTTTTAAATTACGAGAATTGGCCTACTGGTCTAAGTTGACGTTCATTCATTCACAGACACCAGCACCCTAATTGCGTAACACACGATCAATTGGAATCTGAATCATTTTGAAGCAAATTGCTAATCCATTGCTTCATAAGTTCGAAAACTTTGTCTGCTCAACACGTAAATAACGCAATGAATGTTGTTGAACTGTCAAAATGAAACCGATTCCGATTGATCGTGTGTTACGCAATTAGGGTGCTGCACATCAAGCTAATACAATCTGTCAAATTTCTTTAATAGATTTTCAACTTTATTGCTAAAGCATCAGGTTCAAGGTTGATTGGGAAAATTTGACAGTTTCGGGTAGCTTGATGTGCTGGCATCTGTACCCAACCCGTCAGGGTGGTAAATTGGTACCGTAAAGTATAGTATATATAGTGTCAGCATGCACGGATCACTGTGTCAAAGCGTCAGCAATGCAGAGACAAAGTAAAACGAACAGTAACATACATCATCTCAAGCCTTCTGAGAGTCAAGTCTTCAGTTTCTATCTACCCAAATGGGATTTGGGTAGATAGAAACTACAAAACTCTACCTGCTACGACCCATACATACTCCATTTGCTACGTTTAAATTCATACATCTGCACCCTAATTGCGTAACACACTACCAAACTCAATCCGAATGATTTTGAAGGATATTGCTAATCCATTGCTTCATGTGTTTTAAAAATCTGTCTGCTCAACAACGTCAATAACGCAATGAATGTTGTTGAACTCTCAAAATGAAAACCATTGCTACTGATCAATATGTTACACAATTACCCTGCTGGTCACGCGGTCACTTCAGGAATTTAGATTTAAATAAATGAAAGCATTTTCATTAGACTAGCATTGGATAGAAATAACTTCAAGATTAAAACTTTTTACAAAAAAAAAAAACAACCGACTTCCAAATGCTTTCATAATAGTAAGGTATTGGACGTAACTTTTCTAAAACAAAATGAGGTTTGATTTGTAATTTATGATCATTATAACTAAGAAACTCAACTCTTCTATTCAAATAATAACGTAACCAGCCCATTGTATAGCAATACCCCATTGTTGCTCCACTTGCTTCTAACTAATTCGAAATCGATACCTATTCAGATTTTCGAAAGGAAATTAATATTCTCGAAAGATATTAATCATATCATTGGCCAACCCTGCCGCGTCGAAGTTTATTGTGGACGAGAGTCACGCCTTTCTGCGGTTCGACACAAACACATCGCGATCAACACGACATCGACATTGTGTTTATTTTGACAGTTGAAGCAATCATTCAAATGAGGGCAGTGTGAATTAAATTGATATTATTGGCTTATTTGTTCGAACCATCTCGTTAGTCGCAAGCGCTACAGTACTGCTGTGAATAGGGTTCGATTCCCAAGCCAGACAAAGTGTTACTGGGTTTTTCTATTTGGAATTTCTTAGTAGCAGCCCGGAGTCTGACTTTGTGCCTGTCTTGTGAATAGACCGGCTATCTTGTACCCTACTGTGGGTTTTTAAGAGGCATCTTATACATGATCCGATTAGCAACTTTCTTTCACATAATTACCCATTATTAATAAGTAACACTACAAAAGCTTCCCAAAACTCACGAAAACTTATCTACCACAAGATTCGTTTCCAACATAGGTACTTAATTATGAAGTCGGACTTTCGAGTCAGACATTTCTTTTAAAGCAAACACACTTTGTTACAAAACACAGTGTGTTTGCTTTGACACTAGAATGTTCACGATTTTGTCTAAAATCACCAATTTCCACATCACATACGACTAGATATACCTAATATAATTTACAGCAGCTAAACTAGGTACAATTTTCAATAAAGTTGCAGCATATTTGAATCACTTACAGGCGACATAATATATAATATACACCTTCAATTATCAATATTATGTAAATCAATAGTTACGTACTTTGTAACCACGTTATAATATTTTGTACTGAAGTAATGATACAGTAATGTAATTTTGAAATTATTTATTATCCAGTGCACATTGACTACACTAATGCATCACGTAGTATTTTATCATCGACTAGCAGCGCCCCGCGGTTTCACCCGCATAAGTTTCGATCCCGTGGGAATATCAGAATAAAAAGTATCCTATGTGTTAATGCTAGTTGTAAACTATCTGTTTGCCAAATTTCATCCAAATCCGTTCAGTTCTATTACATGTTATTGTAACATACCTGGCAAAATGTGGGTAAATACTACAGGTACACGCCTGCTCACCCCTTCGGGGAAATAACGCATCATGTTATTATATACTTAAATTCACTGACAGACAACGCACAAACTAAACCACTGGGTCTAGAAGCTTGACATTTTGCACAAAAGTTCCTTATATAACAGCACTAGTTAGCACTAAGGAAAGACTTTCGAAAATTCATCTATAGGTACAGTCAGCAACAAAAGTCAATTAACAGTGTTACTTTTACAAATCATCTAAATGGATACTAAATGATGCGATGCATTGGTTTTCACTATTTCATGTAATAGCAAACAGTTAATTATTCTTAAATATTCTATTACTACATGTTTTTTAAGAATATTTTGCTCAATATTTAAGATTTAAATAACTGAAGTGTTAACCGACTTTTGTTGCTGACCGTACCTACTTATGCATAAAAAAAACATCTATACTTATGCATAAAAAATAAACTTATAATGTTATTGTAGTGATGACGTAACTAACCAAACGTATTCTGATTGAATAAAGTCGCGCATAATAATGAGTAGGAATATTAAGTTTTATATCAGAATTAAAACAACTTTAGATCTCAAACTCAAACTATTTATTTGAACGAAACCAAATACAGGCACTTTTGAATTGTCAAGGGTCGGTCAGTCAAAAAGATGAAGCTAGTTGCCCACTCCAAAGCGTAGTAGGTACCTATGGAGAAGAACGGGCAAGAAAGTCCATGGACACTCTTTTAAATCACAATAATATATTTACAAAGTATTGGTTACATCATTCATGTTAAAAATTATGCATGCGAGAACGATGCAGAACGTTGAAAGCGTCCGTAATGAAAAGATAAAAAAAAATCGTTTTAAAAGATGTTTTATTTGCTTTGATGCAATACTTTGACACTGATTGAATTTCCTCTATTATATAACACATGATTGATATTACATTAGCCAATATTTAATACCTCACTCAATAAATTATTAATATTACCAACAATTTTAATTCTTTCCTTATTTTTTATGTTTTCTTCTTTTGACCCAAATCACGCAATCAACTTCAAACTTCTCAGTTTGTTTCGGTAACAAACCGAAGTCTGGATTCGTGCCCAGTTAATGGCAATAGGCTTGCCTCCTATTAAATGGGACTTAAACATAACTGACTAAATGAGGGTGTACCATAGACAGAAAAAAAAGAGAGAAAAAGTATTTTCATCATCATCTTAGTATAAAAATTATAAAACACAAACAAAGATAAATAAAAACGAGAATGGCCCTAATTCCCTTGTTCACAAACTAAACTAAATTTAAGTTCTGTGCATTTTTTTCTTTCTATTTCATTAAGAAAAGGACAAGATAAAATATTAGTTTACTCCTGTCAAATTAAGATACTCCATAGACAGATTAGACGTGATTAAAAACATGGCTGCTAAAAATACGTCAATTTACGTCAGGCGCTGACTAGTTTGACAGGACTAAACTAATATTTATCTTCTGTCCTTTTCTAAATTAAATAGAAAGAAAAAGATGCATTGTACTTAAATTTAGTTTAGTTTGTGAACAAGGGAATCGGCGCCATTATACAGGATGGCAGAGACATCGTCTCACAACCTGTTACCATGGATTCATTTTTAAGTTCAAGATTCATGAACTGAATCCATGGTAGCCGGTGCACATCAATGTTCCTGCCACCCCGTAATAAACACACAAACTCCTATACGAGAACAAAAGGCCTAGAGGTAAACCTCTGCCTTACCGTTCGGGGATTACAGTCGTGGTGTTATGCATGTTAGTAAAAAGTAAATATTGCTGGTTATGTTCGTTTACTTACGATAATTTGGCGTCCCAATAACTTAGCGATTGTTTTGTGCGCACGCGACGCTCTTAAAAATGGTGGACAGCCGCATACCAATCAGTGTTAGTTAACGATGTGGTAAAGTTGAGTTTACATCATTACAAGGTAACAAGAAAGATTATATAGTTATTTCTATTATATAGTTATACTAGATATAGTTTGAAAAATGCCAAACCTGCCAAACAGTGAGTGCAAGTCTCTGCAAATATAGCCGGAAAAGCTTGACTAGTACTTTACAGAAAGAAATTATTCAGGGATTTGAATAACTTTTCACTCACAAAAATCAACATGCCTTTTTATTGCTAAACATGCCACAACTTTAAATATTTCATGAAATATATTGTATTTTTTTTTTATTTATGGTTGTATATTGTTATTTCAATTATATAGTTTTCAATCATTGATCCAAAGATGCGTTTGTGAAACCGCCTTTACGCTGCGCATGAGTGCATCACACACAGACAGAGCATTCGCAAAGACATTGTGCAAATTGTTATAACTATGTATTTTCCTTCCACTGTTACATTTACACGCAAAACAATTAACAATAAACAAAACAAAGAGTATTTAATGTTTTTCATGCTTTCTGCACGCGTTTGTAATTATTTAATTTAATTTACAAGATTTATTTGACAATTTTATTTGCAGCCAGCATGCGTGATCACTGAGAAAGTTTCTAGATTTGGTATTTGAACACTTAATAGTGAAGATATCTGGTTTAATTTGGGAATATCTCACGCTACGAGAGTTTATGGGTGCTAAACAGGATTTATTAAATGGCAATCTTATACCTTTATTCAGTTTCTCTAAAGGTTTTGCTCAGTAACTAACGTTCAACACATAGATGAATCGTAATTTCCAGAGCGTGATTATTGAGGGATCGTTATTATTTTGTTTATACCCTGTCTATTAGGTTAACGGTTTTTTGACAGCTGTCTTAGAACGTACAGACGCCAGCACATCAAGCTATCCGAAACTGTCAAATTTTCCCAATCAACTTTGAACCTTATGCTTTAGCGATAAAGTTAAAAATCTACTAAAGAAATTTGACAGATTGTAGTAGCTTGATGTGTTGGCGTCTGTACATATTCCAGTTTACGTAAAAGTTAACTTTAAAATGCGTAATGAAATAAATATACGAACCGCCTTATCTTATTGAATGTTTATGTTTTCTTACAGACATTATAATACTGTACGTGTATCAATCGAATGTATTGTGTGTTGCTGTAATCACTAGCTCCATGTGTCAAAAATCGGTTTACCTAATAGACAGGGTATAGTGGCATTATTTCGTAATAAAGATTCGTAGTTAGGGTATGAATCAGAGATGAAACAGCCGGTTTATTCTCGTCGTGAAAACTTAGGTAAAGCATCAAGCATTAAGTGGAATGACAGTTCACGTCACCTAAGTTTTCGTGGTGAGATTTTTAGAGAATAGCACAACAGCAGTTCTACCATGAGTTTGCACAGCTAAAACTCGCTAGTGTCTCCATAAATAATATTTGTATGAAATATTGGACAGCGCCCGCGCCCCGAGCGGTCACTGAAAGAATTAAAATTCGTACTATGAGCACTATAGATTTCGATAGGTAAGAAATATAACGTAATCTATTCGATAGTACGAGTAACTCATATGATTGACTGTAAAAACAAATGAGTTTGCCGATTTCAATGTGTTTCGAAGGGAACTTATACCTACAGAATAGCATTGCCGTTTATTTGCAAACTGCTGCAATTTACCTAAATTACTTCAATTTCGCTTTTCATAACCGACATAAACACATACCCGCCAAACCTCTTCATCTTACCCACACCAATTGAACAAAACAATTCCATTAAACTATTACCCCACAAAACATTAGGCTGCCAATCAAAATTAAACACTAAGTTTTACCATCTTACCCTTACGTCATATTGATGATACCCTACCTTACATAAGGCATAGAACACATAGCATTTTCACAGTCTATCATGTGTATGGTCAAACGATGTGGAACAACTTCCAAGCGAGGTTTTAAGGTAACGTAACATTCGCGGAAGATTTTCATAGGAGTGTGATTAATTGAACTGTGTACATACCGTTACCGTAATAGGTGTGTCGATCTTTACAAGTGGGGTAATGTGATGGTTTTCATAACTTTTTTGTAGGTTACGACTTTTGGGATGTGTGTAAGATGGTGTGTTGTATTTGTTATGTCATTTGGAAGAGGTATATTTGGAGCAGTTGTTAGAGCCAGGTTGTGATGGTGGATTACTTAATGACTTATATAGAGGGTCAAATAGATAGATATCGATACCCACCACGGCTGTGGAGTTTCGCTAGCTAATTTAATTAGACTCCGTATGACAATGTCCAAACAAAAAGGGTTTTCTAGAAACAAGTTTTCTCTGAGTGGAGGTTTTAGGTTCTATAAATTATTTCAAATTCTGTAAAACATATGAGAGCTGTGTACTCCTACCTCGCTTGTATAGCTATCCGTTAAGAGTGGAATACCTTGAACAAAATCATTCATTTCAAATTCGTCGTTTGATTTGTTATTGACATTATCTACCACTACACACATTTTCGAAAGATATTATCTACAATCTACATAAGTATTTATAGCAATTAATATACATTAAACCTGTAATAATTTCTTAACGATAATGTATTCGCTCCAATAATACAGATTATTACGAAAGAGTTTGGAAACACGTTCCGTTTTTCTTTTGTTTTTCAAAAATGTAACTGGCATAATGATTTTTATTAAGAAGTAAAAGTGACATATTAACGATCAAAATATTGCTTCCTTTATTAATTCAAACTTCGAATGTCTTAATAATAAACATGGCGGAATGTTAAGGAGCGTCTGCAATAGCCAATCGAACGCGTGCTGCATACCGCGCCGCATCGCGTGTCAACGCCTAATTATCGACAGAAACGCTGCGTTTTATATTACACCGATGTGCGTTTCATTGGTGTAAGTGTCAGCTTTGAGATTAAATATATCGTTTTATAATTGTAGCGACTAATTAACGTCGGATTGTTGGGTACTAAATTACGATTGCGCAGGGCTTTGTAAATCAGGGTGTTTATTTGTACAATCGTGGTGTAAAAGTGGTTATTCCAATTTATACTGGCTGTCAAGACATGCAGCCATTACACATCACGCCATTCACGCTCAAAAAATATACACAACGGAGGAGGTAAAAATCGATGGCAAAAACATCTTACAGCATGAAGAATTCAACCGTCTCCACTCGTAATACAGTTTCCAATACTTGTGCGTTTTCGCTTAAATTGCTCAGAGATCTGAACTGACAAGTTATGCGGACTAGACACTACAGACATATTATAATAGCTCGTGTTTTTTTGCTAATCGTCGTTTCAATGCAACACTCCAGTTGACGGCACACGCCCCCAAATTATTCCAACCTACTTTCACTGAGACGAAACGAATCATATCATGTCCAGTAAAACAACCAACATTTGACAATTTGATATCACTCTGTCATATATCCATTTCGTAACGTTTCAAGTTACAAATTATATGTTTGGACGTATTACGTGATTTTCGAACTGATTGGAACGTTGTTGATTGCTTGAAATACTAAGTGTGATTGCTGCTTTAGAACACGTTGATAGATGCCACTTCCCCTTCTAATCGTAGTTTAGGATGAAAGGACAAACTTTATTAAGCCCTGTATCAAACCGCTCTCATTTGAGAATTCAAGTGCTGTAGATCTTTTGGCACTTAGGATGACATTGAGAGGGGGGCGTTGTTGGTATTAACATTTATTTGTGAAATTGTCACTGTCATTGTGTATTGAGAAAACAAGATGGCGGCGTTAGTTCTTATTTTGGCCACGCGCCAAAAAAACCTGGTAGCGTCATACCTCTGCAGATAAGTCAAAATGTAAATGTTTTCTGATTTTTTGAAGGAATCACATTTGAAGCGATTTAAATCTTAACACTTAAGAGATCTCTGAAACGAGTATAATTTATTAATAACCACAACAATTATTTTAAATATTAGGTATAGTACACATACGAAAAAGAGCATTTCGACGATGTGCACTGGCCTCATTATTAATTCAATCAAAACTAAAGTAAATTACAGACCGACCAATCAAATCGTAGCCACAAAAAAAAGCTTTTGTTTTTCAAATTAACCCATGCGTTCTTGTATCATTAAATCAAATGTTTCTGGTCTAATTTCCTCAGTGAGCTAGAAATGAAAAAAAAGTGAGAGTGGCTTCGCTGCTCATCATCGTGCAAACTGTAAGAGTTAATTGAGGGAGACGGATTACTGCGGAGCAGTGCACGGGTTACCTGAACTACTATCGATTTTTTACTGTGCGAGAATGTTTTTTGTTTATTAATTGTGTATGACAAGACATGTTGTACCGATCTCAAATAAATTTGGATAAGGGTAGAAGAATGATAAGTGCAATTCACATTTGGTCTCATTACGTACAGTTTTTGGTATTTTTTTCAATTGAAGAAATCAAAAATTCCAGGCCTGCCGTCTCTACCCAGTATCCTCATAAATACATCCTGTTTCTAGTTCCTTTGGGATCTCTAGATCTAATTCTTAGTTTGTAACTCTCGAAGAGAGGGGCCTGTGTCCTAGCAGTGGGAACATTACAGGCTAATAATTAGTATGTGTATGTATGTATCTTTCGATCAAAGTATGATTTACGGATAAGTACCTGTCAGGATATTTCCACGCCTTTTTGCGTCGTCGTATTTTCCATTTTCCCTATCTATTCACGTTTCCTACATTCCTTCTACGTCTCAAACAATATTTATTATCTATTATTTATGATGACAGCACACAGAGCCACCGCGCCCAATGATGCGTCTCATCACGTACATCCATACCCATGGGAAGATTATCAAAGAAACGCAAAAATTAACCATTCACGGCGTCTATTGTTACAAACATTTCCATGTTTATTCATGTCTGTATAATTAATGAGTCAATTATTCGTTTAATAATGAACGCAATCGGGCGATGCGTTCCCAATGCGTCGCTTGTTGCGTGCAATAGATTGATTCCTTGATTAACAACGTTACGTAGTAGCAGTTTCAACTACAGTGTGTCTAATTTATATGTTAACTGATTTATATAAAAGTTTACGTGTGAAGTTTCGAGTAATTCGTTCCATTGAGTTCTCATTTCTCAATATTGGTAGATGGGTATTGTTAAGAAATAAGAAACAATTGAAGAATGCATGAGCATGACGTCTTAACGCGGTTACAACCTAACTTGAACAACTTGATATGTTACGAAGATGATGGCTGATACAGGTGTATGAAAAAAGATCATGCTGCGCTGATCATCATCATAATCAGCTCATATAGAATCCCCACTGCTGGGCCACAGGCCTCCTCTCTGTGAGGGGAGTGTGCCATAATCCATAATGCAGGTTGGTGAATACCACATGTCTGCGATTTTTTGGTTCTAGGACATTCCGGTTTCCTGGTGAAATTAAATACACAAAGTAAAGTGCCTACCTGGTTTCGAACTCGGAAGTCGGAGTTCAGTACCTGGGTCACCGCTACTGCGCCAAGCCGAATCCGAACTGTCTGAATTACTAAACAACTCAATTTGGAACTAGACTCGTTTTGAGAAGAAATAATCTATACAGACTAGTTAAAAGAAGAATTATTTTAATTGTAAACTATTGAGAGAGTATCAAGCTAGCAGAAAATTGAAATAGATTTGATTAAAACTTTTGTGGTCGATTTTGTGTGGTTTTTGAACAGCGAAATATATCAGATACTCGTAATTGGGCTTGTTACACATTTTCTGCCTAGACAAGATAAATGACTAAAAATCTAGTTTCTGGGAAATCAAGAACGATTTAGTAGCGTGGCAGAGTTTATTACTTTAATTAATTATCGCGTAGTTTTCAACCAGCTCGCTGCTGTTTGGTATTTAGAGCTGCTAGAACTGCTTTCATTTATGTGGGTATCCATGCAGGTTTTAGTTCACTTCAATACTCTTTAAAATATTTGTCATCATCATCATCATTAGCCCACTGCTGGGCATAGGCCTCTCTTTTCTTGTGCCAATCACCATGTTCCTGTGCCAGCATCATCCAGGTTTTACCAACGATCAAAACAAAAATGTATAAATTGCTAATCGTTAATAGCAATTTAAAAAGTTCGCACTCTACTCCTACTTTCACTTCATATGGTAAGTTTCTGTACGAATGCTGGACTTATGGCTCGTGAGAAACACTAGGTACCTCTATGTTGCTGTAGCTGTACAAGAATCTTTTGGCGTGTGGCCGAAATCAGAGGGGCAATTCTCGTAATTTTAAGAACGATCACAGTCCGATCTTAGTCTCAATCTGTCAAAAATATCTCTAATTTCCCTACATTTTTGACAAGGTCTTGACATTTGTTTGTCGCCGAGATGAGACTGCGACTAGATTTTGAACATTTTAAATTAGGAGAATAATTGGCCTTCTGAACTGACGCCGCCATCTTGTTTTTTCAATACAATTCCTCCCTGTCAACGTCATTCGAACGCCAAAAAATGTCGGCGCAGTGTGGTAATGCCTACCCGGGTGATAACCCGGGTAGGCATTACCACACTGCGCACACACGCTACACACACCACAGTAATAAGAGGATGTATCGACATTGTATCTTAACTAACAATAATTCAGAAAAAATATGACTTCGAAAAACTGGATCTACGGTGCAGCCCGTAGCGTAGTCGTACGCTACGACGTAGGGCGTAGCATAGTGGTACGCTAAGACGTAGGGCGAGGGCGTAGCGTAGTGGTCCGCTACGACGTAAGGCATAGCGTATTGTTGCGCTACGACGTAGGGGTAGTGCTACGCGGACATTCTTTTTACACGACTACCTACCCAAAAAAAGGAGCGTTATGTTTTTTCCTGTGTCACTTCGCGATCGCGTTTGTACTTTTAGCGAATGAGTTGGTGGTAAACATTGGCTGGAAGAGCGTGATTTAAACTCTAAACAATTAATTAGTTTGTACCTATTACATTTTTTACTGTCGATGCATTTATGTCATCGGGGTAGAGACCCCGATGACAAGACAAGAGAAGAGATATTTCACAAACTGACAACTAGAGTAGAGACTCTAGTTGTCAGTTTGTGAAATATCTCTTGTCTTGACATGACATTACATGCCAGCCCACCAGCTGTCAGCAGACAGCAAGTGGGCTGGCATATAATGCCGTCAGCAGATGTTAAAGTAATGGTCAGCATACGAAGCAACGATGATAAAACCTGATATGATTTATTTGATTCAATGTTAAAATTGTTATGTTTAGGTGTTGCTTGGAGGTCAATTCGTTGGTAGTTTATATACATTTGAATCTAATATTTCGTAATTTGTTTGAATGCCATTTAAAAGATGCAGATCTACAAGTAGAGAATTTGAAAGAAAATTAACACACAAGAGCTAATTCGATCTTGAATTAATTACTCAGAACTATACAAAAATTACCTACCACAAATAAAAACCGCAGCTCATCGTAAACTGTTTGATGTTTTGTTCCTTTTTTAAAGTCATCGTTTTGTCGCCAAACTTCGCATTGTAGGAGCCCATTGACAATTTTACGGACGTCACTCTCGATAACAATTCAATGTAATCTAAAATCGATTTAACAATCAAATTCAAGGGCGTGTCATCGGTTCCCATGATGAATTTCGACACAACGTTTCCGGTTGATCGGACTTCCGTTTTTTAGAATGTAAGTAAACGGAAAACACGGTGAACGAGATTCTGCGTTACGTAAATATGTGAACTAGATACATAGTCATAATTACATAGATTATACATACGGAATACGCAAATTAATGGTTTCCTCATCAGTGAGTACTTAGGTAAAGCATCTTACCATAAATAGAGATTTTATGGTTTGTTTTGTTATTTATTCACTAATGTGGGCGAGCCAAGGTCAAAAACCATACAGCCTTGTAGAATTTTAGTTTTCTTCCTTTTTTAAAAAGATTTGCATACTTTTACATAAGTAATGCCTGCTTGAAAAATGTGTAAGTCCTTCTGGTTGACTGTGTTGACCATCGATAATACCTATTAGCAATTTCAAATTGATTGACATTGGATACTAATTTTACTGACCACTATGTTAATTTACCAACACATATTTTCATTTTTGCTACGCAATAATACCTAATCCGTATTATGAACAAACAACAAACCTTCCACAGACTAAAAAAAATCTCAAGAACTTAGTATGATATCACCAAAATAAACAGTAAAAGTGATTTCGGATTGTAAATCTTATATCCAGGTAATAAGAGTGAAAGATTACCGACATTATAAGATTCTTTATAATGTCAATGATTATGCTCATGAGATATTATGTCATCTTTGGTACTGGACCTCACAGGTCACACCTCGATGATGTTTCATTTAAAAATAAACGGTTACATATTGACCACAACAATAAACCTGATTAAAAATTTATCTGCCATTTCATGTCTTTTTAACCGACCTCTAAAAAAGGAGGAGGTTCTCAATTCGGATGTTTGTATTTTTTTTTTTTTTTTTATGTTTGTTCGCGCATAACTTCGTCGCTTGCCAACCCATTTCAAAAATTCTTTTTTTGTTGGAAAGGGCATACTTCCCAAATGGTCCCATAGAAATTTCATCAAAAACAGTTCAGTAGTTTGGTTTTTAAACCAAAATAACTGGTAAAAAAATTACAACTAAAAAGTGAAAAATAAAAACTTTTTTGCAAAAAAATACAACCGACTTCCAAAAACGACACTAGAAAGTGAAAAATAACTTTAATTTCGGAAGTCGGTGGCAAACAACGAAATGCGAACCCAACGACACCGACTTCCGAAATTAAAGTTATTTTTCACTTTCTAGTGTCGTTTTTGGAAGTCGGTTGTATTTTTTTGCAAAAAAGTTTTTATTTTTCACTTTTTAGTTGTAATTTTTTGTTAACTCCTTATTAGTAACGTTATGGATTTTAATTCAATATTTTATTTTTATTTTCCAGAAGCAAAAAGATAATTGATTTATGTAGACAATAATAGCTGTAACAAATTGTAAATAAGCATAAGATGATTATAAACGACTTCTTTTTAATGATTTCCATTATTTTAACAACAACATTGAAATCAAAATGGCGAACTGGAATTTGCGCGCCAAAATTGAAATGTGACACGAGTCACGAAAAATTATTAACGAAGCTGTATAGGTTAGGTACTAAGGGTATAGGTTAGGTACTTAAGTTTTTTTTTACTAAGAGTCTAGTTTTAAAGACTAGTATTATCATTAGCATTAGAAACAAAAGTAGGTAATTATGTAAGTAACTATCAAAATTCGCCAACAGCTACAGCAATATAATGGTTAAATAGGTTATATTGACCAGACTATCATAGTATTAATAGTTGCCAGCGAAATTCCAAAGTGGCTGTTTATTTTACAAATGCCAGACTAAGGTCAAATAACTAAAACATTGGCGATCACTTGCAATAGGAATACATTAATATTTTACAGAACAAGTTTTAAGATACCTACGCACGCATTGATAAACCGTACTTTTGGATTATATCAAGCAATAATCAAAATGGCTATCACAATAACTTGATTTGTATTTCGAACTGTGAGCTTGTGACATAAGCAGATGCTATCAGTCGCCATCACTTGCTATGCCACACTATGTGTGTTAATTTGTTCTACGTCTGCGGCTCTGTTAATGATGATGGCGTTTATTCTATTATGTTAATTAAATGTTATTTGTTACCACCGGAATGCCTTTCACGTCTGTCTAGGAGTTTTATTAGACAGACTATTGGCTGATAGTCTGGGAAACAGTCACTATGTGGGTATGTAGGTGTGTGAATGTTATAGACTTTGCATACGTAATACTAACTCTCAATCAACGTACTGTCAAATCTCTAATTAATATTTTTTTCTCAAAAGGTTTACTTATGTTTTACTATTATCTTATATTTAGAGAATTAACCCTTTAAATACCTAACTCATCTTATTATATTAATAACGACAGTCTAATGATACACGAGTTATTTAAATTCGCAACCAATACAACACCAAACTTGACCAAAGAAATACGATCCATGTGTAAATTAGATGATAAATTATTAACACTATAGTGACAAGTGCGTACCACCCAGGTAACCATGAAAAAGTTCGTTATAGCTACCTACTTTGATAGAGTGGCCTTCAAAGATCCAAGTCTGGGCAGAACATGCGTGTTAGCATTATAAATGCTAAACTTAGATAATGTTATGATTCTTTTGCTTAATGGATCCACCATCTTGTTTTGGTAAACATTATTTAAATTGAGAATCAAAACATTAAAAAAGCCAGCGTCTATGCTTGCTTCCAACTTTTTTGTTCAAGGCATCAACACTTGCAGCCTAACTATAAAGATCCCTGTCCATTGCACTATAAAGTACAGTACTCACTGCTATGATTTTCTTGTTTATACTACTTACTTGTACATTAACGGACCACAATCATGGTTTAATGGTAAAAATCTAGTTTTTCGCTCCAAATTTCACGGCCGCGATCGTTTGTTGAACACAAACACGACATATGGCCGACCCTCTTATCCATTGCGAGGAAATTGTAAATAATAGCTTTTTATATGTTATAAACCGATAAATAAGATCGCGGCAGCCATTACCGTACGTTATGAATGGGTTTTTAATTAAGAGAAGAGAGATTGTTGATAGCAGATACCTAACCGGGATATTTCGCACTGGTGATTGTTTACACACAGCCATAACTTGTGTTGAAAATACCTTTTTATGTCTATTTGCCTAAATTATTTTTACATTTTAAATACACGAACTTTTAAAGACAATAATGTAGCTCAACTTGAATAACTGGACAAAATCAATATGATTCTTTTCCCATTTTCCGACAGTATCATAGGTACTGTAGCACGAATACCATTATAAGAATTAGGGAAATAAATCATATCCTTGGTCAAAGAGTGGTAAAATAAATCAATGTGAGGAAAACGTTTTTCAATGTTATTTGTTACTTGTGTTAGCATTGAAAAGTACGTGATATGACGGGTAACATTGAGGAAAGTCTGCTAATTCTTTTATTTACACAAGGATTTATTTTTAACAATAGCGCACGAAGTCCATGCCATTTAAATTATGTTTACTTGTGTATAAATAAGTAACCACTGTGAATATAAATTCACTGCTCTTCCTCGTAATTATAAGCAGAAAAAATTACAGTTGAAAAAAAAACGCGCTAAATAAGTTGCCAATTCATAAAAATGGTTCTAAAAGATTAAAAACTTTTTGAAACAGGTCTTCATAGTAGGTACGTACTACATGTTACGAGTATAAACACGGCGGGAACCACGTTGATTATACCGCTATAAGCAGACGAAAGTGAAAAGAGGTGCAGCCTTATTTTTTTTTTTCAACTTTTTTTTCTCGTCGCCCGAGCTTAACAAACGTGCTTGACACGCTTACCGAACTTACATGTTGGAGCTGTTTTTATTTATAAGAAATCTTTTCGCTTTTACTCTTTTAGCATAATTCTACATAATTAATATAGGTATGAGATTTTAATCAGTTTTCATCATGTTAATTATGATATTTTATTGAGGCTTCTCGGCTCGTTGGCATAAGTCCGTGCAGTTAGAATGCAACCTTGACAATAAAAGCAGAATATTAACTTGTTTACAGCCATTACAATCATAATCACGTCTTGACATAAACAATTAAGAAAAAAAAATTCTAACCTCAAAACCTTTAACTTGTGGCCACAAAACAAAACAGAGGTCCACATAAAACGCGTGCCATACTAAAAAGATAATGGCACTAAAGATGAATTAGCTCGTAATCACCCATTCAAATAACAACAGAGCGGTCAATGAACCCGCTGGAGCAATAATACGCCTTTACCAACACAATCGGATTGCAGATACGGTTTTATTAATATTGAAATAACATTTGCAAGCTGGTGTTATTGGAGTTACTTCGTAATTTGCATGCTGAGCGGGAATAAAATAAGCGTCATGTGAACAAAGTGTTCGGAGAATAACATACCTACTTATCTGGAGTACCCAGGTACTTACTCTGGGTAGAGACAGTGAAAATAAAAAGGTACATTTTTGACCTCAATTATAAAATGCCAGAAAATGGGGCAAAAATTATGTTAAAAAACATATTTTACTTATTTAGAAATTTATATAAAAAAGTTTGTTACTGGGTTCTGGGCTATTGGCAAGAAAACTAATGCAGAACAGCACCTTCCAGTCCAGAATCGATCCTTTTATCGTCAAATAACATGCAATATGGAGTCCTATTAGTTAAAAACATGATGTTTGGGTAGCTACCTATAGTTTATTTTACTTGGTTATTTTTTAAGCTAAAGTACACACGACGACATAACAAGCTATACATAAATTTCCAGTTTTACCTTACCTCGTATTGTATAGGCTTTTCGTACGATGAGAAGTCAGCTTGTACTGGAAATGTATAGCTTGACATGTCGTCGCGCGTACTATTATATAAAACGCAATACCCCTTCTTGAAAACCTCTCTAAATAGACCTATTGCTTCATTATATTCTAATTATGTATATCTAATAAACTAATTCGTGATTAATTCCAATTCGTCGTGCATCTTCCAAAGTCGGCTAACTGCGTCGATTACGACATCGATCGACAAATATTTCACTCGAACGCGAAATCTCTCGTTTAGGATCGACATTGCCTAACTATTTACCTATTCAGCCAGCAAACGTGAACTAGTCGCGACAATTGAGCAATAGACTATAGACACAAAAGCTTTTCTTACAAATCCTTTATAGGCATTATTGGAATTCATAAAAAGAAGTCGACAGTAGCGATTGATCGAGATTCAAATCTTATTTATGTAATTGAAACTGATATTTCAATGAAATATTGCATATTTTACGCCAAAGAGCAGAAAGCAGTCGTTTTTGGAGCGAAACCGTTTATCATAAAAATGCACGTACAATAAATACACTTACTTTTTTTTGTTATTTCATTATTTGTAGACATTTGGGCACCTATCTACTTATGTAGGCAGGTTTTTATGTCACAGATGAAAATATTTTTCTATTTACTAGTTATGAAAATGTAATGTATTACTTATTATAAACTATTACGTTTACTTATTATTACTCATTAGTCTTTACAGTTGTTAAGTTATATATATGTTAGACTCATAATGCACCTACCAGTAGGTATATTTAGTAGTTAGCAAATTAAGTAGATAGATACTTTTTGTTAAATGTAACGAAATAATAGTTGATAGCCACACGATCGATTTTAGATATGATAATAGAAGTAAATAGATCCTACTAATATTATAAACGCGAAAGTTTCAAAAACTACTGAACAGCACCCTAATTGCGTAACACACAATCAGTAGTAATCTGAATCATTTTGAAGCAAATTGCTAATCCATTGCTTCATAAGTTCGAAAAATTTGTCTCCTCAACACGTAAGTAAATAACGCAATGAATGTTGTTGAACTGTCAAAGTGAAACCGATTCCGATTAATTGTGTGTTACGCAATCAGGGTGCGGATTTGGATGAAATTTGGTACACAGATAGTTTAAAACCAGGAATAACACATAGGATACTTTTTATCCCGATATTGCCTCGAGTTTGAGACTTATGCGGGTGAAACCGCAGGTCGCAGCTAGTAAACAATAAATAAAGAATGCTTTACAAGCTCTCATTCTTTAAAATTGTTTTTTCTGCAGAATTCGACATTATTAAACTATACAATAGTAGTGCATTTCTGCATAATAGAATAATACCTATCATCATAAGTTACATAACCTCTGTTATTATAAGAATTGATGTCATTGGTTCAAAATGCAATGTCAACAAACACGGTAAAGTACCACTTGTGTTTATTATTATTATTTTATTATCATGAAAAACTGAGTGTCATCCGTTCACCATTGAAGGTAAGGTAAGGCAAAATACAGATCCAGAGACCACGAGTTACGTTTTTTGAATTATCTTCAAACAGCAATACCTAATGGCAATGAATACTATGGTGAATTGTACCGTCTTTATCTGTAAGAGTATGTTAGATGACACTAAATACTTAGGTGAAAGTGTATAAAAATTAACTTCTGGAACTCTAAAAACAATATCATACTAAATACTATCACTATTATGTTATTTTATTATATAATTACGCTTTGGATAACACTCTCTTGGAAAACTCAATTTATTCTAATATACAGACGCCAGCACATCAAGCTACTACAATCTGTCAAATTTCTTTAATAGACTTTCAACTTTATCTCTAAAGCATTAAGGTTCAAGGTTGATTGGGAAAAATTGACAGTTTCGGGTAGCTTGACCTGCTGGCGTCTGGACATAGTTTGTAACACGGCAGGGGTCTATTATCAAATTCGCGCGATAGACACAAATGTTCGAAATCAATAAAGTTTTCAATATAACTTTGGAATTCATTTTATTAAAATCCAAATTCGAGTTAAATATTTGAATTGCAGCACTGGGTATTATTATATTTTTTTTGGGGATAGAAAATCCCCAAAAAAATTATCCATAAAGTAAACATGCGTTTAAGGAGCAAATTCAAAAAGATAAAATTTTCCGAACAACAAAGCCAAGTTGTCGGTTGCCCGGACGAGTCTGCTTCTGTAACCTTTTAGAAAAGGTGAACGCTACTTTCTGATCTTAATTGAACATTTCAAATAGCATGCTAACAAATCTAATCGGTTGAACCGAACGCAAACAATACATGTTGCGAATTCTATTGTTAATCCCCAAATAAAGATAGATACAGAATGATTTGCTAAAAGCGTTTGTTCGTGTGTAGCCGCTCTATCGTTATTTAAAGCGTTGTTCTACGTTCTACGGCCATTACATTTTATGATTCCATTCGTGATGCAATTGGCCGCCTTGAACTTTCTTGGTGTTTGCACATCAAGTCACCAAACAATGAACTGCTAGGAAAGTTCAATCTGCAGCTAAAGGAGTCGGATATTCTCGATTTGCGAAGTGTGAAATGAAATGAGTGAAACTCGGAATAGAAATGTGTTAAATTGATATGTTTGCTGTCTGCACGAACAATCGGATGACAAATGTTTGAAAACAATTTGAATCTACTGAAACTTACCGAGTTTGTAACTGGAAAAAATAAGAACAAAAAGATCGTCTATATCTAGGACCTACGCCATCATCAATTAAGAAGAAAATTGACGTTAATTTAAATCTCAACAAGGTAAAACCCTTTCGTGACAGTAAAATTATCACTCAATCTTTATGAAGAGCTTAATAACGGATAGTCTCCATTACATTGTAACGAAAAAAAATGGTCAAAGTACTTTAAAACAAATTATAAGAGGATCCACGCTCGACTCGGACGCGCCAAATGTCAAGGTAAGTTACAAGATGGTGCTATTAAAACAAAAATGGACGACGAATGCGGAGACTCCAAATTTGAATTTCTTGGACGTTCTCACTTTTATTTTAAACAGAATGGAGATTTTATACTTTTTCATTATTTTTGCTTAAATTCCATATTAGCTGAACTACTTAATGTCATAATCTGAAATGGTTGTTCATACGGGAAATATAAATGTAGTTCGAAAGAAATTAAGGCGTACGAAATAATTCAGTTTAGAAACACTCAGATTCGTATTGTGTCTAATTTAAATTAAAGCTCACCATTTGCGTAGGCCGGACAACGAAGAGCATTCTCTATAGATCAGTTTAATTCAAACAAAGCCAAACAAGGGATGGTTTTTATAGAAGAAGCGACGTTTCTTCTGCTATAAAATCTCTACCGAGCTGTTAAAAAGTAGCAATCTCCGTTTATCAATCTACTTAATAACATAACAACCACTAATTTACGAAACACGATTTTTGTGTATCTTGTAAACTCAAACATTAGGGTGAAGGCTTCGACCACACGTAAGCATGATACGTCGAATGTCCTTGCTTCCTAACCAGCTATATTTGACAATTTGAATATTCTGTTCGTTTATACGACTCGAGTATTGACATAAGATGGTGACCGTAGCGTATTAGGGTGCCGTGGGCATACAAAGCCGAGTTTATTTGACTACCTATTATAATGCAAGAGACCGAATGGGCGATTCTACCTGTATTCAAGGATTATAGCTAAAACAAAGAGTGGTTGTTTCTGGTCTGATTTTTTAACAAGCTCAATTCATGAGAAGCTGTCCACACAAGTAGAGACTGTACCTATAGAGCCAAACTTTCAACCAAGAAATCTCGATGGAACAGTCTCGCTTGTAAGACTATGATGGCTACTCCAAATTATCCTCATTTTTACTTCTTGCAATTTGACTTTTTTCTCTTCGTATCAAAAATAAACTGATTTTCAAATAGAATGCTTACACATACTTAAACTGAACCGTCAGTCATCAACAATCGATCAACTTTTCAAGCTCCCGGATCTTTCCAATTCTAATTTCAAACCCAAACAAAAATGGCGCCCAACCTCACTTACAGGTCGCACTTGACCGCTGATCGATTTAAGTATACACAGTAGTATCGTCAAAAACTGGAAATTCGAGGTTTACGTTTGCATCGGATTTATTAACAAATATTATCATAATTCGGAGGCCACAAGGCGGGGAGCTCCCACCACGTGTGTTCAGAAACAAACAACAGACGGTAATTATATATTAGAACACGTTCATATAGTGTTTTATAATAGGATTTCTTCGACAGCTTTGTTCGACGTTCAAATAGATCGTTATTAGCATTGTAACCACGATCATTGTCGAGGTTTGAACGTTTATATGATCCTGGTTGGAATTTATTGGTCATCTGCCTAGCCTTTTCCCAACTTTGTTGGGGTCGGCTTCTAGTCTAACCGGCTGCAGGTGAATGCCAGTATAGTTACCGGCACGTAAGTTGGCAAGAGATTTTGTAGTGGGAGAATTTCGCGCATGTAAAAATGTATCAAATTGTGCGTGCGCGAACTTCCCCCACTACACCAGACAGCTGATCTAGCCTGATGCCCGCGGAGAAGGAGAACGATCAATGTGCCCCTTAACGTTTATCTGTTAAAAATAGGACTGCTGTATAAACGGTTAGAACAAGAATACCTACGCCTTATCACATTGAGCATACTTCGAGACTAGGGTAGGCCTTGATGAATATTTGAACCTCATTTAGATATGTCAACTACTTCGTTGGCATCCTAGTAATATTATAAACGTGAAAGTTTGTATGGATGGATGGATGGATGGATAGATGTTTGTTACTCTTTCACGCAAAAACTACTGAACGGATTTGAATGAAATTTGGCACACAGATGGTTTATAACCAGGATCAACATATAGGATACTTTTTATCCCGATCTTCCCACAGGATCGAAACTTATGCGGTTGCAACCGCGGGGCGCAGCTAGTATCTAAATAATTGTATGTCAACTGTGACATACATAATTCAGACGAGCATTCTTAAAATCATAGGTACTTATTACTGCGAAGTAACTGAGGTATCCCCCAATAGAGGGACTCAAGAAGACACCTCTGTGTGATGATGAGATGGATTTAGTATTTATAAAGTGTCGACAAACCGCTGAATCCAGAGAAATGAAATGTTTCACACAAAGACATTAAATTATTTACTGTTTCACAAGAGTTCCTTTTATAACGAAGGTGAGAACTATGGAATGATTTTTTAAAATCCATACCAATCATTAAATAGGGGATGGAAGTGCTTATGCCATTTATGGGTAATTCTATACGGCACGGTTTCCGATCAACTTAAAAGGTACTAAAAGCATTGGTCTAACTAGGGAGCTTTTGTGGCGCTACTTAGAAGCGTGCCTATGTTCAGCAATGAACTGCAATCGGTTAAGCTGAATGATTGATTGACAAGCTATTGAAATAATTGTTACAAAACGAGCACGATTATGAAGTCTATTCACGCAAATAAGTTTGCAAAATGGTTTAAAAATTAGTGGACAGTTCGCATTTGGGCATCTTAAGTGATTAATGGATGTGGACAAAGCTAGCTGCTGAGGTATGCACAAGGACGGAGTGAATTTTGTAGCCCTTCTCTTGACTCTGTGAAGACATGTTCTAACTCACGACAAATAGAGTACCTACGAGTAAAATATAACGTGGATATGATTTCTAGGAAGGATAAAGAAAAGTTATGAAGACCGTGAGCAAATTTTTGAGTATGAATGTGGATGGCTATGAGAGATAAGAGTAGAGGAAGATTAGAGGATGGATGGTTTAAGATGATACGGCTAGAAAAGGGGTGACTACTGAAACTGCTGCTGATAAAGATGAATGGAAGTAGAGACATGTTGTGCTGATCCCAAATAAATTGGTATAATATGGGCGGTAGGATGACCAAAGAAACGATGGATAGACTGTGTGAATGATGATATGGATAGAAAGGGGGTGACTACTGAGATTACGAGTAATAGAGAAGTATGGAAGAAAAAGACATGTAGCGCCGACCCCAAGTAAATTGGGATAAGGTAAGAGAATGATGATGATGGTGGGAGGATGACTGGAGACTTGCAAGAGCTACTGCTAAGAAATATTTAAGAAAGACAGGAGAAGACGAGATATCAAATAGAAATTTGAAATTCCGTTCACGATTTCGTAATACTGTGCTTGATGAATCCCGAACGACACACAGATCCCAGATCCCAAAGCTTAACGGAAATGTCAAAACATTACTCATGCAGTCATGAAGCAAAGTTTACTCACATATAAAGTGTATATTACAACATATAGTAGATGGAAAACCCTCGACTAGCGAGCCGGTTTTGAAGGGGTCAAAACTTTCACGAGGCATCCGCGAACATTTTCGTCTCAAATTCTCAATATATTCTCTATAACGTAATAATCTCATAGATATGTTAAACTCCGTTTGCATTTGTGACATCCGCGTTCTCTATCTATCTACATAATGCAGTTCGTATGTCAATGGACAGTTCAAGAGCTCTTCAATAAATGTCAGTTCCTACGTGATTTTTGAAATGGCTGGTCTTTGTTTTGAAAGTGGCTTATGTACTGTTTTATTAGGGATGTAGTCTTTAGTTTTAGGTTGCCTTCATTGCCTTTATTCTATTCATGAATGACGAAATGTCTATAATAATGAAAACACAACACAACCTGAAAATAAATGTGGTAGAGACCATGCAGAAAGCTTATTCCCGTAATTAAAAATGTTCAAAATCTAGTCGCAATCTCATCTCAGCGACAGTCAATGTCAAAAACTTGTCAAAAATGTAGGGACGTATTTTTGATTAGTTTGAGACAGATTAGACTGTGAACGTTCTTAAAATTACGAGAATTGCCCCTCTGATTTATAACAGCTTTAGAACTAAGTCAGCTCTTTTTACACCACCTAACGAATGATATCTACAAAGTATCTTATTTACTACCGCTTGTCTAAAACTAGGCCCAAACTCACATTAAAAAGTTTTGCGAGCCATTATTTTCCTGCACGACTAAATAAACACTCGGTTACGAGTTTCAAACGAGTCGATTTGCAATTAATTACCAATAACATTTACCGCAAATTGCTGGTTGAGCATTAAAAAACACAGTTATGAGGTTTGCGGACCAATGCAATTATGTTCTAACAATAGACACTTCGTATGTTATTTCTTGGAACTACAAACATAGGCTTCGATATTGACAAGTGACCTAAGTTACAGAATGGAATAATATCATTACCTACCGCTGTTTTCCGAAGGGTTAGGTGGTTATGGTAGATCATATTTCGCCATTAAGTCCCCTGACGTAATATGGGGTGAGCTTATTGCCATCAACCGGGCATACATGTAGACTCTGGGCTGTTGCTGGGAAATAATTATGGAAAAACCTTTTCCCGACCTGGAAATCTAACCCAGGACTCCAGGCAGAGCAGTTGCATTTGCGGCCAAAACCAAAGAAAAGTTTAAGTTATATTATTTGTATTTAATCTACTAGAGAACTACTTATAAGTAGTTTTAAATGTTGCTTGTAAGCTATAAGCGAAGAAAATCTTTAAAGATGGAGGGAAAGAGCGGTAGGGCGACCGGTTTTCACCTCTCCTGTTCATGTCGTTGAATATTTTCAATTTTCTCTAAAATACATAAAGACTGAGCGCTATTATCTTGGTTTGCTTATTATACGAGTGTAGTTTAATTACAATTACTTACATAAGTACGACAAAATGAGAATATTGAATTTTCTTCGTTCTAGGAGAGAAAATAGGTGTTGGTGTCTCGTGCTTTTCAATCAGTGGCTAATTTAAGGTCTGTAATTATAGAAAGTTGCTAGTGATAGAAGCGAAAACTACTGTTTTCAATATCAATGCCGCGTAAAACTGGAAAATTACTGGAAAATCCTGCTCCTGTGTGACAATCCGTTCGCCAATTAGTAGCGATAAGGAACTTAGTTTTAATTAATAGATAATATTCGATATCAGCAATGTAAACAATTTTCTACCATCACCTAATAATGAAGACACATACCTGTCGCGGAAGCGCGAAGGGAGAGCAGACCCGTCCTTCCGGGCAGTTTCCAATTTTCACATTCACTCCTCCACCACTTTTCAGGGAACAATCCCAACAGAAAAAAAAACACTCAATAATTAAAAAATAAACAGTCACACAGTTCAGAGTCCATCATTGTAGAATTTTAAATTTCGAACACGAGTTGATGAACGAACGGGGTTGCATTCGAAAACTTCGAATTCAAAATCGTACGTCACTAAAGAGGTGCGATCAAAAACCGGTAGCGTGAAGCGTGGAGCGTGCTCGCGGCAAAGAGGTTGGTTATCAACTGCAGGTGAGTGAAGCGTCGATGGCGGCGAGAGGCTGGGTGCGGGCCGCGTGTTAATGTAAACTTGTAAAGGTTCTTCGAGCTTCAATTCGCGGCCGGTTTGAGCCGGACATCAAGGGACAAAACCAGGATGGTTGAAGAGAAACTACCTTCTCTTCCTTCCTTCCTCCCTCACAAAAAAAGTTCTATGCGATTTCCTTGGATATGTGAAAGTGTTTACGAGTCAATGTAAATTAGGTACTTGATGTAGCTCACGGCTATAAATCATAAATGAGCGTTAATTAAATATTGAGTGGTACGAAAATTATTGCACGTCAATAATTTATTTCTGTTTGTAATACTTACCTATACACTTTCAATTTTCTCCTGACACCCAATCTCACACGAAGATCCCATATTGTTATGGCTAGAAAGCCGCAGATAAAAAATAAAAAAACCTGACTGAAGAAATATTTTTCGCAATTTAGAGAAAATATCAGTAGCTCTCTCTCCATAAAAATAATTTTCAACCGAGAATAAAAGTTCGATTAATTAGCACTATCTACTGCGAAGTAATTTCTAGATTTGATTCAAAAGACGGCAATCTTTCAACCTCAAAACTTTGACCTACTAACTGACCCGACACCCGACAGATGTACTGTCCATATTTCAATAATTCATAAGTACCTAACAAAGCTTCCATAGCAAAAATACTATCAGTTTTTCCTGAATTTTCCGGGCAACTTTTCCAATTTTTCGTTCCGTAAAAAACTATTTCGGACTATTACTTACAAAAACCTGCCATGTCCGTCCAGCCATTCTCAAGTGATGCGCTTACCAAAGAACAGCATTTCATTTTTATTTATCTACTAGCTTCTGCCCGCGGCTTCGCCCGCGTGGATGTCGGAAATTATCCCACGGGAACGTGATAACAGGATAAAATGTACCTATGTGCTTCCCCAGACTGCCATCTATCTCACGGGCCCTTTGTGGCTAATTACAATAGAAAACCAAATTGTGTCTCATTAGTGGTGATTAAGAGGGTACCTATATGATATCTAAAAAAAAAAAAAACTCAATAACAGAAAATTAAATACCTACCTACCTAAATAAACCTATTTCTGATAATAACTAATCTAAACTCAATAAATAAGCAAAATCCCTAAAAACTAATATTTATACGAATGACTAATCCTACCTAACAGTATTATAAAATAACCTACGGTCACTACGTACACTATCAAATATACTACCTATACTTTAAAATTAAAATCTATACCTACGACTTATATAAAAATAAACCTAAATAACTCTAAAAACTAAAAGGAATAAAAATGAACTCCATTGCGGGTGACTTAACCTACGACAAACTTATTATTTGCGGTTGGTGCAGTAATCGGGTATAGGGATCGAACCGCAAAATTAAGTTTTTTTTTTTTTATTGTATATACTTTTCCGGGATAAAAAGTACCCAGTGTGGTGCCCAGGATATTAAAGAATAATTATACCAAGTTTCAACGTAATCGAAACGGTAGTTTTTGCGTGATGCCTGAACAAACAGACAGACAGACAGACAAAAATTTTTTTAATCACATTTTAGGTTTCGGTGTCGGTCTAGTAACACCCCCTGCCATTTATTTTTTTGATATTTTCAATGTACAGAATTTTCACTTCTACAGATTTATTATAAGTATATAGATACAGGATAATTTTTTATTCAGTGCGTAAATTTTTACAGGGTGTTCTACCCATGAATATGAACAACATTCACTATGGGACCATCTCTGAAATCACGAAAAAAAAATCACGAAAAAACCCTGTGAAAATTTACGCACTGAATAAAAAATTATCCTGTATATAGATATAGATATAAGAACTCGCTTTCGTGGAGGCAAATACCCTCACTCAAGCGTCAGTGAATTGTATTGTCTGCTTACCCCCGCGAGGAATAAAAATATTACAGATTTATAACATATCAATGACGACATCTATGGCATATTTTGCGACTTAACATTGAAACACTTCCGAAGTATTTACTTTTGACACTAGATGGCGTTATAACTGAATATTAATTTTACTGTTACAGCTGATTTCCAAAACAGACACTTCAAAGTGAAAAATAACTTTAATTTCGGAATTCGGTGACGTTGGGTTCGCATTTTCGGTGTTTGCACTGACTTCCGAAATTACCTACCTGTTATTTTTCCCGATTGTCAACAACGTTAACGACACTTTAGGTACTTACCTACTGATCGGGAATAATCGAAAAGCACCGCCCCAGCCAAAGAGTATAATAATAATACGGGAGAAGAGAGCCCTCTTGTGCCATTTCGAAGCATCCAGATTCGAAACGCCATCTGCATTTCTTAACTTTAACTTAGGCTCTATAGGTGGCTATAGATAGGCATGAATGTATGTGTACCTACGTACGTATAGATCAGTAAGTTTGGATTTTATGTGATCATTCAAATTTTTTTAGCTGTTGTAGTCATATGTTGATCAATATGCGACTGGCGAATAATAATAATGATACATTTACTAAATTACAATAATTAAAATTTGAATGATGACGATTCAGAAGTAAAAGTGTCCTAATATAAATTGACCGCATATTGATCAACATATAACGCAACAACAGCTAAGAAAATTTGAGTGATCACATACATCAAACGCTAAATTTCGCCAGAATTAGCAGTAACACATTAGTGAACCATTTTTCTTTAATTTATTGTAATTTGTAACCGTGTAACGGCTAAGAGTATATTAATAAACGGTACCGGCGACCATAGACTATACACTTATAAACTGAGACCGGCGACCATATTGTGTGATGTTGCCAGAATATGTCACACAATAAGGATTTCCGTGACACGGTTGCAATAATTGATGATCCCGGTCAGAAATGAAATACATATAATAATGTAATAATCTTGATGTAAAATGTTATAATTATTGTTTTAAATTATAGAGAACTCTTGTATTTGATTTTCTTATTTGCATTTAAGTTGGTATCACAGAGACATCTATCGATGATTATTAAACTAATAGCTTCTTCGTTATCAAAAGTAGATGGCGACTCTATCTTTACTAAAGTTGTGAATGTTCTAACTGTCTCCCCCTGGCCCCAGCAGTCTCGACATTCATAGCGATCGCTTTACGACCGAATTCGGTCGCAGTCTCGAATTGACAGGTGAAATGTATGGAGTGACAGGACTTTGCGACCGAATTCGGTCGCAAAGCGATCGCTATGAATGTCGAGACTGCAACCCCTGTTTGTAAACACTGTAAACGAATGAAACTTTTTTACCCGATCGTCAACAGTACGGACGACAAGGTGTGACTGATCGGGAATATTCGTTGGTGGCAAGGGAATAAATCCCATGAATATTTTATTTCAGCACCGTCTATGTGACTGTTCTGACTAAATTAATGTGAGTATGGAGTTATAAAATAGCCCAAAAGTCTGACAACCAGTCGTACCAAGGGGTGTCGTATTACCCAGTAAAGGGTTGTGAAGTGCAGCTGCATCCGGTTAGACTGGAAGCCGACCCCAACATCATTGGGAACGGGAGGCTAAGCAGATTATGAAGTTATAAAATAGTAGTAAAAAATGCTTGTTAGTTGGGTAACATTGATTTATTTAGTCCACACATCTTTATTTACACCAAAAATAAACATTGGTTCTTTTTTTGCTGAACAACCAATGATATTGAACAACTAACAATTACGACAGTAATAATATTATACTTACCTACAACACGAAGGACATTTTTATACAAAACACAGTTCGTTAACAAATAATAAATAGAACACCTTCTTCTCTTTTTTTTATTGACAATGGGCTCACTCTTGACCTCAATCCAGCCCAGTAGTCCAGTAGGGATACAATATTTTTACCACAAATCCTTTGATAATTCTAAAGTTTTTAATTTTCGCTGAGCGGATAAGTTTAGTGAATTCATTACTATGTACAAAAATGCTAACAGTTTAGAGTTATGCAATAGGTATTAAGTAGGTATTTCCAATTATTTCGTGTTATCACAATATTAGAAAATTTAAATTAAAATACTATACTGGTTCTTTATAAGTACTGTCTAAAGGATACATTAGTGAAAATGCTAACAGATAGGTACTGTGGAACAATAGAAATCTGTAAATGTCCCGTAACTCACTCAATAAAAAATTTAAGTTATTCAAATAATTTCTTATATACTTAAAGGGATTAGTTATACCTTACAACAAAAGTTCTAACAACTAAGTAATATGGCTGCACAAGTAATTGTGTTTTTACTTTGTGATTAGCGAAATATTGAATTTAAGTTTATAAAGTTGCGCCTACATATTCGTATTAATAAACTCTGCTATCATACAAAAGTTTCAACATATACATGCTATGCCTTTTGTTTAATAAATAAAATACAATTTGGATATTGGGGCGCGGTGTAGGTACGCGGCAATTCGTGCAGCACGGGCCACGGCGCGGTAACACTCCGAACCACACTCACTGCAAACGTACCTACCTATTGAATGAGGCGCGAAATCATTTCATTACTGTCACATCTCACAAATTACTTACTCTGTTCCAGTCCGTGACTTCGCCCACGTGTAATTATCAAAATCCCATCACTATAGTTTAAAAAAATCTGTTTTGAAAATACGTTGTTGATATTTTATTTCAAAGAATTTAATACCTACCTACCAAGATCGTAATATGTAGACTATAATTTTATTATATTATGTAGCTACTTGTTATAATGATAGAGGAACAGAGACAGAAAGTGGAGATTCCATTACAACATTTTATTCCGGGGTAGTTGTCCCGGGTTTTGGGACATCACTTAAGTAGGTACAAAAATAATTAGGTATATCAAAACAATAAAATAATTGGATTCAATAAGTATCTGTTTTTTTTTTCATTATTTTTAATGTACAGATGCCAGCACATCAAGCTACTACAATCTGTCAAATTTCTTTAATAGATTTTCAACTTTATCGCTAAAGCATTACGGTTCAAGGTTGATTGGGAAAATTTGACAGGTTCGGGTAGCTTGACCTGCTGGCGTCTGTACACTTAGTGATATCTATCCCGAAACCCGAAAAAAAAGTTGTCGTATGGAAGTCACTTTTTGTCTCTGATACTATATAACAATTGCTGTCTACCTATTCCGATCTGTCAAACAGATGGCGCTTTTAAAATTTCATCGTTCACTATACACCATTCATAAGATTAGACATTGAAATAAATCTTTTTTACAGTCCGTTCAACCGATTTTGACTTCTCTTGCGTTGGTGGCATGACAAATGGCAGCTGCAGTAAACAGTTGGTATTATAATCACGATTTTGCTTTTAATGCCATCCTTGTGCCTACGGAATAGAAGTAGATATCGGTTGAACGAACTGTAAAAAGTTTTGTTTAAATGTCTAATCTTATTGTAAACTAGCTTCTGCCCGCGGCTTCGCCCGCGTGGATGTCGGAAATTATCCCACGGGAACGTGCTATCCTAATAAAAAGTATGTCCTTCCCTAGGATGCCATCTATCTCTTTGCCAAATCAGAAGTTCAGTGGTTTACGTGTGAAAATGTAACATACAGTTTCAAGTTTAAATCCTCCCCTTAAAAACCGAATTACCCCTTTTTGCCCCGTCAGGGGTCAATTTTCGACTACTTTACATAATTATTTTTAATTATTTTCTGTCAAAACTATTAATACTGAGTTTCGAGTTAATTGGACCGCGCATTCAATTACTTCCACACAAACTTCAAGACCCCTATATCCCCCTTTGAGGGGTAGTTTTGAAAAAGTTATAATAATAAACTTTATTACTTAATTAGGCGAGTATTCTTGCCAAGTTTCAAGTTTATTAACCTAATAAAGACGATTTTTCATATAAACTATATCCCTGCTTTTTAACCCCACAGGGGTGGAATTAAAAAAAAAATCGTTAGGGATGTATTTATAACTTGACTTAAAGATTATTTATGCTAATTTTCGAGTTAATCAAGCCATGCAGTAAAATCCTCCCCTGTTAAATTGACTACCCCTTTTCAGCCCGTCATTGTTAATTTTCGAAAAACACAGATACATATTATTCTTACTTTCGTTCGTAGGTATAAATAGTGAGTTTCGAGATAATCGGACCGCGCGCTAAAATTCTTCCATACAAACTTTGAAACACCCCAATCCCTTTTTAGGGGGTACTTTAGAAAAACATAAAATGGCAAACTTCATCATAATTTACTTAGATTAGTATTGGTGCCAAGTTTCAAGTTTATTAACTCAAGGAATAAGATTTTCCATGCAAACAAAATACCCCCATTTCACCCTCTTAGGGGTGGAATTTCGAAAAACCCTTTCTGAGTGGACACCTACTCTTCACTAAGAACATACCCTCCAAATTTCATGTCTCTAGGACCAGCGGTTTAGGCTGTGCGTTGATATATCAGTCAGTCAGTGAGTCAGGACTTTGAATTTCTGCCAGGGTAGCGGGATCGTCCGATAGGGTTACGGCTGGCCTGGAACATAAAGGGCTAAGGAAGGAACACGGGTGGGTTTTAGTCAGTAAGAGTCTGACACTCCCTTCTGCTCCACCCAGAGCGGGAGGGGTCATTTGATGATTTCCCATACTCAAAATAAAGGACTTTGAATTTAATATATAGGTATAGATTTTAAATCTAAAGTTACAGTCTTGAAACATATTCAAAAACCAATAAGGTAACTTAGAACGTATTAATCAGTCAGTAATTAAGCTGTTTAGGTAGTAGCTAGCAATCCGACAAATCGGCATTGCCGATTAGTCGGCCGACTAATCGGCATTTTGAAAACCGATTAGTCGGCTAGTCGGTTAGTCGGCAAATACTATATGTAGTCGGCTCATCTCTAATATCTTAGCCGTGTGCAGAACTCCACTGCGGGTGACATAACCTACGACAAACTTATTATTTGCGGTTGGTACAGTAATCGGGTCTAGGGATCGAACCGCAAAATTAAGTTTGTTTTTTATTGTGTATACTTTTCCGGGATAAAAAGTACCCAGTGTGGTGCCCAGGATATTAAAGAATAATTATACCAAGTTTCATCGTAATCGAACCGGCAGGCGTCGAGCGTGATTCAGTATTCACGCGCGATGGATTATTATTAGCGTATTTCATGTATAACTTTGGTGTTTCTATACCGATTTCTATGATTCTTTTTTATGGAATAGTTAATAATGTCAACTTTTTTAATTAGGGATGACTGAGAGTGTTATAAACGTAAGAGTAGACAAATATAATCAGAATGCTGTGAACTGCTAAGCTATCGGGAGTTACACGTGTTATTGTGAGTCAACCATAAAAGATAAACATATGCTGTCGTGGGATATTTTTTATATAATTTTAAGGAGAACATTTCCGTCATACATGATTTCTGAGTAGCTTTAACCATTAAGGTTGCACACGCGACGGAAGCTTAAAAAATGGAATAACTTCTACCGTTTTCCCAACATTACAGTACCAACCGCAAATAATAAGTTTGTCGTAGGTTATGTCACCCGCAGTGGAGTTCTGCACACGGCTAAGATACTGTAATATTTTATCTTAAGATTAGAGATGGGCCGACTACATATAGTATTTGCCGACTAACCGACTAGCCGACTAATCGGTTGTCAAAATGCCGATTAGTCGATCGACTAATCGGCAATGCCGATCATTCTAATACCTACTTGCTAGCTACTACCTAGCCTATTTACTGACTGATTAATACGTTCTATGTTACCTTATTGGTTTTTGAATATGTTTCAAGACTGTAACTTTAGATTTAAAATCTATATATATATATTAAATTCAAAGTCCTGTTTTTTCTGAGGATGGGAAATCATCAAATGACCCCTCCCGCTCTGGGTGGAGCGGGAGTGTCAGACTCTTACTGACTAAAACCCACCCGTGTTCCTTCCTTAGCCCTTTATTTTCCAGGGCAGCGGTAACCCTTTCGGACGATCCCGCTACCCTGGCAGAAATTCAAAGTCCTGACTCACTGACTGACTGATATATCAACGCACAGCCTAAACCGCTGGTCCTAGAGGCATGAAATTTGGAGGGTGTGTTCTTAGTGAAGAGTAGGTATCCACTAAGAAAGGGTTTTTCGAAATTCCACCCCTAAGAGGGTGAAAGGGGGGTATTTTGTTACTAATCTAAGTAAATTGTGAAGTTTGCCATTTTATGTTTTTCTAAACTACCCCTTAAAAAGGGATTGGGGTGTTTCAAAGTTTGTATGGAAGAATTTTAGCGCGCGGTCCGATTATCTCGAAACTCACTATTTACACCTACGATCGAAAGTAAAGAATAATGTGTATCAGTGTTTTTCGAAAATTACCAGTGACGGGCTGAAAAGGGGTAGTCAATTTTACAGGGGAGGATTTTACTGCATGGCTTGATTAACTCGAAAATTAGCATAAATAATCTTTAAGTCAAGTTATAAATACATCCCTAACGATTTTTTTTTAATTCCACCCCTGTGGGGTTAAAAAGCAGGGATATAGTTTATATGAAAAATCGTCTTTATTAGGTTAATAAACTTGAAACTTGGCAAGAATACTCGCCTAAGTAAGTAATAAAGTTTATTATTATAACTTTTTCAAAACTACCCCTCAAAGGGGGATATAGGGGTCTTGAAGTTTGTGTGGAAGCAATTGAATGCGCGGTCCAATTAACTCGAAACTCAGTATTAATAGTTTTGACAGAAAATAATTAAAAATAATTATGTAAAGTAGTCGAAAATTGACCCCTGACGGGGCAAAAAGGGGTAATTCGGTTTTTAAGGGGAGGATTTAAACTTGAAACTGTATGTTACATTTTCATACGTAAACCACTGAACTTCTGATTTGGCAAAGAGATAGATGGCATCCTAGGGAAGGACATACTTTTTATTAGGATAGCACGTTCCCGTGGGATAATTTCCGACATCCACGCGGGCGAAGCCGCGGACAGAAGCTAGTTTTTTATATAATTTTAAAGAGAACATTTCCGTCATACATGATTTCTGTGTAGCTTTAACCATTAAGGTTGCACACGCGACGGAAGCTTAAAAAATGGAGTAAATTCTCCCGTTTTCCCAACATTTCCCTTCACTGCTCTTCTCCTATTGATAGTAGCGTGATGAAAAGTATACTATAACCAGCTCAGGAGTATGAAAAATAATTGTACCAAGTTTCGTTAAAATCCGTCGAGTAGTTTTTGTTTCTATAACGGTTATACAGACAAACAGACAGACAAAAATTTTACTGATTGCATTTTTGGCATCAGTATCGATCCCTAATCACCCCCTGATAGTTATTTTGGAAATATATTTCATGTACAGAATTGACCTCTCTACAGATTTATTATAAGTATAGATATAGATTACCATATAAAAAAATCAAGTCGAAACACGAAGGGACTCAGAAGGTATACTATTTTTTATGCCGTTTCCCATACAAGAAAATCACGTTTGGTGCCTTAACTCTCAATATAAGATTCCGATAAGAAAATGCTTCATAGGTTTTTGCAGCTTATAAGTAGGCCTATACGATGGAATGATTTGTTTTTCAAAAACTGACACATGTATTTTTGAGTTGGGTATGTCCCTTTGCTTGTACGGCGTCGATCCACTGTGCGCCAGGGAGAAAATTAAACATAACAAGAGCGGTCACTCGGTCAGTATGCGGCGTTAGGTACATCCCCGATCGGAGCGGGCGGGCGGGCGGGGGAGTGTTGCTACTCAGGAGCGATCGCACGCGCCGTACCTACGCGGCTCGTTAGCGAAAATAGTTATTCGCAATTTAAACAAAAGCCGTAATATGCATTTGTTGAAACTTTTGTATGGTAGCAGAGTTTATTATTACGAATATGTAGCCGCAAATTTATAAACTTAAATTCAATATTTCGCTAATCGCAAAGTAAAAACACAATTACTTGTGCAGCCATATTACTTAGTTGTTAGAACTTTTGTTGTAAGGTATAAAATATAATCCCTTTAAGTATATAAGAAATTATTTGAAAAACTTAAATTTTTTATTGAGTGAGTTACGGGACATTTACAGATTTCTATTGTTCCACAGTACCTATCTGTTAGCATTTTCACTAATGTATCCTTTAGACAGTACTTATAAAGAACCAGTATAGTATTTTAATTTAAATTTTCTAATATTGTGATAACACGAAATAATTGGAAATACCTACTTAATACCTATTGCATAACTCTAAACTGTTAGCATTTTTGTACATAGCAATGAATTCACTAAACTTATCCACTCAGCGAAAATAAAAAACTTTTGAATTATCGAAGGGCATAGTCTTCTGGCTACTGGACTACAGAGGCAGGGATGAGATCTACGGTGGAACGAGCTTGCCCAGAAGAAGCCTATTCACTCTCGCCTTGAAGAGATTTGGGTTGTATTAACTCTTCCTTCAATCTCAATCTGAATCATTTAAAAAAATAACCATTGCTTCATATGTTTAAAAATGTGTCTGCTCAACAATGTAAATAATGCAATTAATGTTGTTGAACTGTCAAAATGAAACCGATTGTTACATTGTTACTCAATTCAAAAAAATTCAAAATTGTTTATTTCTTCAACCAGATTACAACAATTAGTTTGCGATTGGAGCCTTGTTTTAAGCAAACAATGCCTGTATTAGAAGACTCCGCTCTTCCATAACAAAAGAAAAAAAGACCTATTAATATATTTTAACATAGGTAAGTAGACAAGATTGGCATAAGTATAGTTTGTGTTTGTGAGTGAGTGTGAGGGTGTGTGTGTTACTGATAGTGTGTTATGCATTTACCCTGCAGGATTAGAGTAGGAGAAGGTCAGATAGGTGGGCTCCATGTAAAATACTGGTATCCAGCGGCATCCGGATGACTGGAGCCCACCCCAACATCGTTGGGAAAAGTCTAGAGTCACATAGTCTTAACCATTTAAAATGCATATCAACATAAAAAGTTACCGCACACAACTCCTTCCACTATCCTATAATATTATCAACAGTGTTGATTTACACTCAGAAAAATGATAAAAAATATTTAAATAATTTATTTGTAGAAGTGGAGATAAGTAAGAGAAGAAGAGAAAGGAGAAGAGAAAGAAAGAAGAGATAAGTTTGAAAGAGGTTGTATCTGCAACTGAATGTGCTGTCCAATCCTTCCATCAATAAATACTTTTGTGCCCATACAAATTATACTTAATATCTAGGGTAAACCAAACTTAAAAGTATTGTAATTACTTTTCTACACAAGAATCATAAAACATAACAATTTGTATTATAGTCCATATCAGATCATCACCAACGGTATTCATTACCGTGTAACCATTCATCCTATAACTGAGGCTTCACATCTTTATTAAGGATCAGCAATGGGTTCTGCATGTCAAGCTGACATTGAGCAATGTCACTTAGGGCTCCTTGTATCTTCTCTAGGAGGATCTCTCCTTGGCGTACCACCTGGAACAAAATGTTTCTTTAATTTAGAATATTACAAATATTCAGATAGAAATTTGTATTTTGTGAGAGTATAGCAACAATTTGAACATGATTTATTTATTTCATTTTATTTAACCATTTATGTACACACATATATAAACAGACAAGAAAAAACAGAACAGAAAAAACAGGTACAGAGGTGTGCTTATTTCATAAGAAATCTCTTCCAGCACACCTGCGATAGGAGAACAGAGGGGCACTTCTCATAATTTTAAGAACGTTCACAGTCTGATCTGTCTCAATCTGTCAAAAAATACTTCTAATTTCCCTACATTTTGACAAGTTTTGACATTTGTTTGTCGCCGAGATGAGACTGCAACTAAATTTTGAAGGTTTTAAATTACAAGAATTGGCCTTTAGATACAGAGACACATTACTTTCTATGGACAGGTGGAAACTTAACTAAAGTTATGTTGTTGTACTTGGCGAGCTTAGGTATCTTTACTAGATCATAATTGGAATTATTGCATTGAAAGATGGTTAAGAAGCAAGTGTATCTATTTTTGTTTCTGCCAGACTGCCCCAGACGGAGAGTAATGTGTTTTTAGTTACGCTGACAGACCAATCACCACAATGTTCCATACTCCATCTTATCTCTTCTAGATTTCGTAAATTGAAAGTAAGCAACTGAATCTTATACACTCACAGTCCTTTAACTTAGGAACACCAATAGAAACATACCTCCTCAAGTTGTTCAGCAGCCTCCTTATTCTCAGCCTCCAAACGCCTTAAACTTTGCACCTGCAGCTCGGTCGAGCTCTCCTCACTCGGCAAAGACTCAATCAACGTGTCGATATCTTTAGCACATCGAGATATCAAGGCAGCAAACAGCACAGCATAGTCCTCCTGATTTTGCTGTTGTTGCGGCGTTTGTGACCCGCTACGGTCGAAACCAGGGAACTTGCTTGGCGTAGAGAACTGTTGCAGTATACCTATGCTGTTGCAAAAGTGCTCCGCTTGCTGTAATACAGTAAATACCGATGTAAATATACAATTTGAGGCAGCACCAAAATTACGACAGAATTCGCATTTTGTTACCTGGTTTATGGTATCCTGAAGCTGGGTAAGACGGTCTGCCATGACTGGTATGTGATACGAACACGTTTAATTACAAACTGTGATTACAATACGGCGAAAATTTAATTTAGTGAAAATAAGTACGCAAAATGAGCAAAAGATACGCGAATCACGCAAATGAAACTATAAACTTAGCCGCAGATCAATGACAGTATGACAGACAATCCACAATAATCCAATCGTCTGATTCGTCTGACAATGACAATCTTTACCACAGATTACACTATGGCAGTACCTTCGTTTTTCGGATACAGTAGTAACTATTCAGTAATCTGTGATACAGTCTCAGACTAAGGAAAAAGAAGTAGATCATAGACTATACATAAAGTAGATTTTAGAAGACGCGATCATGAAGTTAAAGATGAAACATGTTATCATGGGCGCGATATGGGGAGAAGAATAAGTCAAGATTGATGTCGCTTAAATCTTCCACGTATTGTTTTTACTTATGTTATTATGACTTACGCGTAACGAGTACAGCACCGAGTAGACAGTATACTATTGTAGTCTTTGGCACCGAGGCAGTGCTATTGACAGAGAACAGTGCCAAGACTGTGCACTCGACCCAGAACACTGTCTCACCACCACCACCGTACTCTCTGCATAAAATAAAGCCATAAATCTAAGCATCTAATCATACATCACATCATATCAACCTGGCAATTAAGCTCAAACTTAGATTAGCGAGGAGATGGTCGGTGTGGGCAGTACTACCTACTTGGTCTGTGGTGTGGGTATTTGCACTCAGTCGATCTATGCCCGGTTTCTGAAGTCCCTAGATAAGTTCTCGTTAGCTATTGATTCAATATAGTTATGCATAAGATAAACGCACTTTCACAAGTTATCGAATCAATAGCGCTAACGAATAGATAAACTACCTACCGATAAAAGTGCCTCAGAAACCGGGCACTAGTAATCTAGTTTATTAAATCTAGTAGGTAAACAAAGAGTACCTACTATAAAATACCGGGTAGATAAATCAAAATAAGATCCGAGTAGACTGTCTCGCCTTTTTTTTTTTTTCAGGATGGGAAATCATCAAATGACCCCTCCCGCTCTGGGTGGAGCAGAAGGGAGTGTCAGACTCTTACTGACTAAAACCCACCCGTGTTCCTTCCTTAGTCCTTTATGTTCCAGGGCAGCGGTAACCCTTTCGGACGATCCCGCTACAGACTGTCTCGCCTGAGCTTGATTTGGTTGGTCTGTGGATGGGTGACCATCTTTACATACCGAGACCCCTCCGTGCCTCGGTAAGCACGTTAAGCCGTTGGTCCCGGCTGTCATTCGTGGATCTTTGACAGTCGTTACGGGTAGTCAGAAGCCCGAAAGTCTGACAACCAGTCCATTGGTGTTATTGCCGTATGGCGTTCCTGTGTGAGGATAAATAAATAAATAAAGAATGATGGGCAAATTTGTATGAAACCTGGGCGTAAGACCAACAGAACTGCAACTAGTGCCAATTATTCGGACGTAATGCCAGAATCGTAATTATATAAATAAACCTAGCCATATCCACCGGGTTTACCTGAAAATATTAAATAAAACACGAAACTTTTAATAATCACGTATCGTTTTATTGTTAATACAACGATACGTAACTGTTAACAGTTGGATATAACTTAATAATAATAATGTTATTTAAACGGTTTTTAAATGAAAAGCATGTTTATAAAATAAAAAAAAAACACAATCATATCAAAATAAAGTCCTCAACTAAACTAACGCAAATGACGTGCGGGGGCGATAAATGGCTCATGTCGCCCCAAACCAAGGTACCATATTATCGAAACTATAGGTATGAGCACAAGTACCAATGGTCCTTTTTCCTGTCAGGCAGGTACAGTAACAATGAATTATTGAATTTCTGCTAACCTGGTATCTGTCAATCAAAATATACGTAATATGTGCGTGCTCTGACGTGCCTTGACTGAATCCGTGCTCGCAGCAACCACACATTGTTAACTAATATACGAGTATTGCATTCAGAGAGATCGTTCAGCACATCATCTCTGCTCATTTCAATAATGTATACACTATTGTTTAAGTGTTTTGCGACGTACGACTTGGCTAGTTTTTGCTGATAAGTGCCCAGAGCCTGTAGGATTATGTCGTCAGTGAGGCGCGGAAAATCTTTTAGGAACGGGAGATTGCCACCCAGTCGAATGAAGTTTCTACTTTGGCGGTTCAGGTTTTTCATTTCGACATATTCATACAGCAGATTAGGCGTGTTCATATTTAGGTTAATTAGATTCAAAATATCCATTGCATGCCTATTATCTCCATAAACGGGATGAAAAGCATTCAGAAGACTTGTAGCGATTTCATAATCTTCAAACATGTGAGTCAAATAGTTATTAAACGAGAATTATTTGCCTGTTCGGTTGTCATTCCTGTCTTTAGTTGGGGGTATGCAATTCATATCCATGTTCTTCCAGACATCCAACACTGTCTCTAAATCCTCTGTCTAGTATAATCACATCATTTTGGTGAAACATCATCATTGAGAAGTCCTTGCATAATAGTTGCATCAGACATTGTCGCGGGATATGACCGACGCCATCAATGATGTAAACGTCGCTACAGACAATCATGAAAGGTTTCAGAAGGTTCTCGAATTTTTGTAAGTTTGTGTATTGAAACAAAAAGTTGCTGCTTTTTTCTATAAAAATGATTGTATTCGTACCATCGCAGATGATTATTGTCTTGGTGTTATTTTCATCACCAAAAATACCCTTTGGTATCATAAGATTTCTTTCAAGTAATCAAAAATCTGTCAAGTAAGCCAGCAATCCAACCAGTAGTCCAATAACGAGCAGGGATCAAGAAATCGTAGCCAGCAATCCAATCAGTAGTCCAATAACGAGCAGGGGCCAAGAAACCGTAGCCAGCAATCCAATCAGTAGTCCAATAACGAGCAGGGATCAAGAAATCGTAGCCAGCAATCCAATCAGTAGTCCAATAATGAGCAGGGGCCAAGAAACCGTAGCCAGCAATCCAATCAGTAGTCGAATAACGAGCGGGTGTCAAGAAATCGTAGCCAGCAATCCAATCAGTAGTCTAATAACGAACAGGGGTCAAGAAACCATAGCCAGCAATTCAAACAGTAGTCCAATAACGAGCAGGGGTCAAGAAACCGTAGCCAGCAATCCAATCAGTAGTCCAATAACGAGCAGGGGTCAAGAAACCGTAGCCAGCAATCCAATCAGTAGTCCAATAACGAGCAGGGGTCAAGAAACCGTAGCCAGTAATCCAATCAGTAGTCCAATAGCGAGCAGGGGTCAAGAAACCGTAGCCAGCCATCCAATCAGTAGTCCAATAACGAGCAGGGGTCAAGAAACCGTAGCCAGCAATCCAATCAGTAGTCCAATAACGAGCAGGGGTCAAGAAACCGTAGCCAGTAATCCAATCAGTAGTCCAATAGCGAGCAGGGGTCAAGAAACCGTAGCCAGCCATCCAATCAGTAGTCCAATAACGAGCAGGGGTCAAGAAACCGTAGCCAGCAATCCAATCAGTAGTCCAATAACGAGCAGGGGCTAAGAAATAGTAGCTAGCAATCCAATCAGTAGTCCAATAATGAGCATGAATTCGGAATCAATTGATGATACCGAAAAAACACAACGCAGGCATGTAGTAGTAATGAAATATAAGTCTGGATGACAAGTGCTTTAATGTCACTATCGGTAATAGACAATCCACAACAAGGGGATACTCTTAAATAAGATAAAATAATAATAAAAAGAACCAACTTAAAATCCATTAATTCCACCTATAAGAAAAACTTAAAATAATAAACATACTTAAAATAAATAAATCAATCAAACTTAGTTCTAGTACATTATAAAAATACGTACACAAATTGTTATTAAGTCTTACTACGGTAACAAGTAAACACCGACTGAACTCGGGGCTTACCACCAGCTCTTATAAGAGCTGCAGATCAACTTCAGCCATGCTATAGCATGGCTGAAGTTGATCTGCACTGGTTCTAAGTACTTAGTCATAGAACAAAACAGCGGTGCAGTTCAACTTCTGCTCTGCTGCTGGTAGTAAGCCCCTGAACCGCGCGAGAGGCGGCTTACGCGCGGAGTAGTGGGTGTGAATTCGAGCATACATTGTTACTTGCGTGTGCGCCATGTTTATAACACGACCTTTTGTTTTTAAACGTGACAGAAGCAGTCAAATCCTCGGTATTATACAGAAAAATGCAATTTTTTCAATTGAGTCTATCTCTGTTCTCCGGCGACTTTGGTACTTTTTGCCATAGTATGAAATATAGTACTAATTGAGAGCTTTAATTTGAGATATATTTCAATTCTGTTGGACTTACGCCTATTTTGTCCCATCATCCTTTGCACTCGCACTGACTTGTATGAAGAGTTTACTGTTTATGTAATTTTTTACTTCATTTTGACAATAAAACATAACTTCTTCACTCTTCTATTCGATGATAGATAGAGAGGACAGAGGTGTATTAACTGTATTAGTACACCCGCAAATTCCTAATAGAAAATCACTAACAACCCAGGAACGAGCAACCAGTTACGCTCAGGTGTCGCACTTGCGGCCAATACACCAATGAGGTCATGAAAATTCTAATAAGAAATAATGAGAATGGTCCTATAGGCGAAAGGATATTTTGTCGTTTCATGCACGGCTGGATCTAGCCAAATCGCACCTAGAACAAAAAAAAGGGGGTGACGGGCAAAGTTCGTCAATCACTAGACGCCTGGGAGGATATCGCCATCGAGGCAGATCGCGGCGAAGGTGGTGTGACGATCTGGTCATGTTTGCAACCAACATGGCCAGAGATCGCTCCGATTTTCGATCTCCGCCGACAGACGAGGTTTGGAAGGAAAAAGTAGAGGCCCTTGTCCAGCAGCGGGACACAATATAGGTAAGTAGATAACTAAACCAATAAAATAATATTGAACATTATATTTATTAAATTAAGCAGTGTACATAGTATTTATGACTAGAAGTAAAAATATCACAATCCAATCAATTATGTACAGTCAACAACACCAATTTTGCCGTTAAACATTTTTTTAAAGTATCTGTATTATGCATACATTTAATTGAACAAACTATAAAAGGCTTGACATTCAAATAAATATAAATTTATGTATTTCAGATGTGTTGATTGTACCTATAAAAGTTTTTGCATTTCATGAGCACTCGTCATTGTAATTTTCACAATAGGCGTCCTCATGATTTCCAACAATTAAACCTACATGTACTGGTGATCAAACATTCCTTGGATTCATAAATTAATAACAAACTATACTTTACTATTGTGCCATAACTATATTATTAATGACTAGTTTAACTTTTGAATTTCAGAACAAAATAGAGCCCATCATTTATATAATACCTACTTGGTATAGTGAGATTTAACCAAACTGAGTGATGTTCAGATGCTCTTCATTCTATAAAAATATCAGATTTCATTCTATTAACAACAAAAAATATCTAGATTAAAATGACTAGTAAATACATGACTAGGTGATAATGACAATATTTTCTTAATTTGATGTTTCACAAAACAATTAATATGTAACAGTTGTTAGGTATATGGAGTTCATCTATTAAAATAAAAGGACATTTTTAATGAACATAAATAAATAACTTTGGTGATATGTAACTATGAAATGTAGATATTTAGAGATCATTATGCGACAATAATAGGGACACTATAACAAACACATACACTCTAAGCAAACCGATTCAATAGAAAAGCTTTTTGACAACAATAAACTTTAAATAATTAATATAATGACTAAATTATTAAAGCCGATGAGGAACACAATGACTAGGCAAAGTGATATATAGAGGCCAACGCACACAACGCAAGTTCGAGTGGACTTACTTAACAGTCTTTTAGGGTGAAAGGTTTTACTTAAATATTACAATTTATAATAGTTATTGTTTCTGTCCATTCTTATACGTACTTAAAGCACTTAAAGCAAAACTCACTATGGTTCGTAGACTGAAGAGATGTGTGTAAATAAAATGGCTCTTAAACACTTGAAAAGAAGAAACATAAAGAAACAATTAACACATAGATCATTGATGAGACTTCTTGTGCAGATGAATTATGATAACATCAGTCAACCTGAATTATATTCGTAGGAAGAAAATAGCACACAAAATTACTAAGCAGATAAAGTAGTAGTACTTGAACATAATTATTTTATCCTGAATTGAATAAAACCATCAACATAGAAAGGAAAGTTACCACAGCTAGAGGGGAAGAAACTCTAAAACAAAGAAGAAAGCAAGAGGTAGTTCGAAAAAAAAAATTGTTGGGAGTATTTTGATTTGGGATTATTAGCAAAACTAATTTCTTTAGACATATTGAATAGCCAGAAAACTGATGCTAGTTATTATAAACCCCTAAAACAAATGTCACTCAAGTGCTTTTGAGCCATTCACAAACGAATATCAAGTCATAATAATACACAATCATAAATCAATGTGGCAATTTTACGTATTCAAGTGAGATTCAATAAAATACTGTTTATCGTGCCAGTGCACCCAGTTTACTTCTCAGCTGCGAATCTGTGGGCAAAGCCAGGGCCCACTTACGTAGACCAACTAATATAACTGAACTTAAAACTAAGACGGCTCCACAAACAGAATACTTGCTTGGAATTTCATTGAAGAACATGACTTGCCACAGAAATGCAAACACAATGTCAGCAGATCTAGCAATAGCCACAGGACCAGCCTGCTCCATTTGCAAAGACATTGTCAGCAGGATTTGTCCCAAATAACTAAACAGTGCCAGACAAACAACTAGGAATCTCTCCGTGCCACAAATAGGCATACACAACACACCAAATACGTAAGAGTAAAACAATGTTTGTATTATAGCAATAGCACCAAAGTTTGTCATTATTACAGAGAAATGCAATCCTTTGAGCACTCGAAGCAAAACATAAGCATTAGCGCCAAATATAGTTGAAATGAAGGCAGCCACGGCACCCCTAAGACTATTATAATTCTGGTTATGCTCTGCAGTTGGGTCATCACCAAATAAAAACGGTGCATGGGTAATTAATATCACTCCAATAAGAGTTAATATAATGGATATTGTGTTCCAAATACCACATGGTTCTTTCAAGAAAACTCGTGCAAACAGTGCAACAAAAACAGGCACAGAAAACACTATAACAGATGCATCTGCCAACGGCATGTTTCGAAAAGCATAAAAACTTAACATTAAGCCTACTGTGCCTACAATGGACCGCAATAACAGCAGGACTCGTTTCCCTGGAGGAAATATAGGTTGCTCTGTGTATATCACTATTGGTATGGTTGGTAACAGTACTCCTATGAACCGGAACATGGCTAGCTGCATGGGGTCGATGTTGACGAGGCTCTTAACGATGACCGAGCACAGTGAGAAGAACAAAGACGATAGCGTCGCCAGTATCAGGCCGAGGTAAGGACATCTTTTTATGAGAGGTCTCTTGTTCTCAAGTAGATTCGGTAGTGTCTCGTCGCCGCTTCCCGCCGACAAGTCCACAAGATGTTGAAGTTCTAAATGCTCCGGCATAGCTCCACATAAGATACCTGAAACCGCACCCCGCTATGTTATTAGAAGTGAAATATTAATAACTAAAATGTATTTTTGTAACATTTACAAACCTTTCGGGAATTTCTGTTCGAAATATGATTTTTGGTAGTTTTGTCGCACTTAAATATTCAGCAATCCCATTATAAAACACAACACCGATAAAAATAGCACTCGGTCAAAGAGATTTTCAGGATTTTCGCAGATTTTCCAACAGTTTGACGTTTTCATTTGACAACTTACTGCGAAATGACATTATTTTTTTTGTCTGAAAATGAATATTTTTTTCACAAGTTTCGTTTCACGTAGAATAGAGTCTACCAATGTAAGTGAAGTGTTTTCAGTTTTGTTATTTCATCTTTGTAGCTTGCCAAGGCCAATAGAGTACCTTGCTCACAGCCAACAAAATACGGTAATAAAATAAACGCGTGTATAACATGACTTTGGAGGCATGAGGAACAGGGTGTAAAGTTCACTCAACCTCCATAGAAAAGGGAGGATCCTCCGACCAGACGGGTGTTGTGTCTGGCGGGCAATTGCCCAACGATTGATGTTGGGAAATTGTATCTATGCTAACTGCGCGGTAAACTTTGCTTGCGAGATGCAGGATTTGCGTGACGTCAGTGTGACGCGTTGTTCGCATGTGGCGTTGTAGATACCGCTACATCACTCCCCTCCGGAGACCGGAGGTCGATAGTGGGCTGAGTCTTGTATCTTGCGATGCTTGCCAGGCCAGCTGAGGTTCCAGTGAGTCGGAACCGGTTGCCGCATAGTTCCCGGTGAGTCGGAACTGTCTGCGGAGATGTCCCCAGTGAGTCGGGGTGGCGCTGCGTTATACTCCAGTGCGTCGGATGTCGTACAGCGCCGGGTTGAGGCTGGCTGCTGCGTCGACCAGGAGAGGGTGCTCTGCTTGTTGACCGGCCGAAGGTGCAGTGTGCTGTGCCAAGGTTGCTGATGAGGCTGAGGGTGATGACCAGGTATGCGCGGACGCTGCATGCTGGTGGTCAGGATACCCGTTAAAGCCGTGGATGCTGGCTGGCTGGGTGAGTCGCTGCTGAAGCTTGCGGGAGTGATGATGATGACGTCACGCTGAAGTGTTTGCACGAAGGCTGCGCTGACGTTCAAACTCGGGGTTACCAGTTTGGAGGCAAGAAGAACAGGGTGTAAAGTTCACTCAACCTCCATAGAAAAGGGAGGATCCTCCGACCAGACGGGTGTTGTGTCTGGCGGGCAATTGCCCAACGATTGATGTTGGGAAATTGTATCTATGCTAACTGCGCGGTAAACTTTGCTTGCGAGATGCAGGATTTGCGTGACGTCAGTGTGACGCGTTGTTCGCATGTGGCGTTGTAGATACCGCTACAGACATTCATTTCTTCCAATTTTTTAAACGTTACATCCACAGAACGAACAATAACTTGTATTGAAGTCAGGCCATTGTTGGTTAACGTGTGACGCCTGCCTGCTTTATACTACTTAAACTAGTATAAGTAGGATCACCATAAGACTGAAGGACTTGCCCCAGCAGTCTCGACATTCATAGCGATCGCTTTACGACCGAATTCGGTCGCAAAGTCCTGTCACTCCATACATTTCACCTGTCAATTCGGGACTTTGCGACCGAATTCGGTCGTAAAGCGATCGCTATGAATGTCGAGACTGTCGGGGCTGGAAACTGTATAGATTGAAGACCTCTGCCTACACTGATGAAAGTGAAGTGACAACCAAAGTTCTGATTTGACAAATTGACATTGACATTTTGTCTGATTTTGTGAATACAAAAGTTGCGGCAATTTGGTAAATAAAATACTTAGTATAAATAACAGTATTATGAGAAAAATACGAAATGCACATTAAGAATTGAAGATATGAGCAACTCTTCTTCCTCTAGAATACCGGTTGTTGCTGAATGTGTTCTAAATCACGTAGAATTAAGAGTAAAAGAATCTAAAAGTAAACAACGTAAGTTTGGTTAACTTTAAACAGTTTTTTTTATCAAACCTTGTATCAAATAAGCACTTATTTCATTAAGTTTCATCAGTTCTAGATGAGGAGCTTCTATCCCTGCATTCTGTGTTCGGAGCAGTTCTAGAGAGAGCATTAGACATCTTGGAAAAGTATCCAACATTCGTTGCATATTCAACGGCGAACAAATCAAGAACTTTGATAGAGATCAAGGGAGAAAACGACCGATGTTACCGTGTATTCCCGCGCATTAATTTCTGCCCATGCCAATCATTTAAACATCAGGTTCTTGAAAGGAAAGCGCAAGTACTCTGCAAACACGTACTGGCCGCTAGGATTGCTCAAATTCTCGACAGAATTACCGACCACGAGGTAACTCAAGATCAGTATTTGATGCTACTGCGGTCCATGTACAATATTGAAGAGAATAATGGATGAAGGAACGTCACAGTACTATTTTACTGCTTCTATGGACTCGGGAAAGACACTGTGCAGCTTGCTGAAGGCTATACAGTTTCAAGAGGTAATGTTTATTTGTATAATTATAAACTAAGAGTAAATAGAATGAGTAATCTATGTATGTTGTGAAATTAACTGAGCAGGAAGTGCCTTTGATTAAAAACAAAGCTTAATTTGCATGGCATCCTATAACCAAACCAATAAGCTTAGAACTTGTGCCTTCTCAAGAACTACCACAAATTCTACATAAGCCTTTCAATATTTAAATCAACAACAATAACAGCGACAGCTGAAGAAAAAAAAACAATAACCAAATTATAGCTGGACTCCTTCAACAAGAACTGCACCTTTTGCGTAACACACAATCAATCGGAATCTGAATTATTTTGAAGCAAAGTGCTAATCCATTGCTTCATAAGTTCGAATAATTTGTCTGCTCAACACGTAAATAACGCAATGAATGTTGTTGAACTGTCAAAATGAAACCGATTCTGATCGTGTGTTATGCAATTGGGGTGCTGGTCTTTAACAGCTTTAAACGGAGAAAAGTGGAAAGAGAGTACGCGGCTTTTGCCTAGCAGTGGGACATCACAGGCTTTTAATAATAATAACCAAATTATAAATTGTCAGAATATTTTGATCAGAACATTAGATGGCTAATTCTTGTACTTACAAAAAAACCGGCCAAGTGCAACTCGGACTGGCGCACGAAGGGTTCTGTACCATTATCTATAAAAATCACGTCTGTTGTATAACCCCCCTCCCCCCCTTAAATATTTATTTTATTTTAATTTTATTATTTATTATTAAAGTAAAAATACAACTAAGTATTTTGTGAATATTTCAAGTGCCTACCTGTTGCCATTATTGATATCGAGCAAAAAAGGGCAAAAAAAGTCGCGTTTGTTGTATGGGAGCCCCCCTTAAATATTTATTTTATTTTGTTTTTAGTATTTGTTGTTATAGCAGCAATAGAAATACATAATTTGTGAAAATTTCAACTGTCTAGCTATTCCGGTTCTTGAGATACAGCCTGGTGACAGACGGACAGACAGACAGCGAAGTCTTAGTAATAGGGTCCCGTTTTTACCCTTTGGGTACGGAACCCTAAAAATAATATTCAAGTTGCAATCTCATCTCAACGACAATCAGTGTTAAAAACTTCTTAAAAATGTAGGGAAATTGATCGTATTTTTGACAGATTGAGACAGATTAGAATGCGACCATTCTAATCTCAGTCTCAATCTGTCAAAAATACAATCAATTTCCCTACATTTTTAAGAAGTTTAGAATGCGACCATTCTAATCTCAGTGAAAATTGCACTCTGGATTCACTATACAATGATAGTGATATTATTGCCTATCTGTTCTAGATGCGCTTGACATTTTCTACCATTTTGTTTCAGACTGCAATATTCTGTGCCCTCCCTGAGGGTCTGAAGCTGACGGTGGAGGAGGGCAAGTGTGTGCAGGCCTCTGCTTATGTCCCCTCTGATAACTTCACAGAGTACCATGTCAGAGATGATGTGGATGTTATGTTTAAGGTAGGTAACTGACATGATAATTATCATGGTCAGGTATTTTATTCAACTTTATGTATTTAAATCTGGTAAAAGAGAATTCTATTTTATTCTTTGTCACAAAACTATAATATTCTTTTTTTTTTGTAAACACCATGCTTCTGGAAAATAAATATTCAATTTTTTGTAATAAAAAAAAAATATGTTCAGGATACCGAAAAATTGTAGAAATATCTGCTTGCTACAAGCAATATATTACTGTTTATTTAATGTATCCTACATTTTGCCAAAGACTTTGCTATGAGTTTGAACATGGCCCAATAGCATGAAGCTAACTGTCTTTATGATAATATGTACACACATCACGTCATCCAAATCTGTCGTTATAGGCTTTCAGGACAGTTAAAAATTAATGACAGGACGAATGCCTGATTGTACTGCTTTGATGTTATAGATCAGCATAGCTGTTCTATCAGAATGTCTGAACATATTTGGTTCAGGTGAGGAGTCCAGTTTGAAGATGTACTACAGGGGTGAAGGCTCACCGCTGCTTTTAGTGTAAGTTTTTCCTGAATAAAACAATCTCATGCAAGCAGATAGCTTATATCCCCACTGTTCCTACATTTCTGCTTATCCTGTATCTGACTTCCTTCCTATTTGGCATTTAGCCATAAAAACTGTGCGTATTATAAAAAGTTTAGGCCAAATAAATACAACTTACTTGCTACTCCACACACCACCATTCCTCTCTACTCTTAGAGCTGGTTCACATTAGGTCGGACCGACAGTTTCACCGGCCCGACAAACGTGTCGGATCCATATTGGCGTATGTATGTCAATAGCGCAGTTCACATTAGGGCGACCCGACCAAACTGTCGGAGCCGACACTTTTACCGTACGTCCAGCCACGATATCTGTCGGATCGGACATAATATTGGCGTACTAGCAAGTATGGCGCCGTTCACATTTGTCGGCGCGAAGCGGCGGCGACACCCGCCTGCCAAAGTCCCACCCGCCCTTACCCCGCTCTCGGCACTCAACACACAACACTTTTGCGATTAAGTCATCAAAGGAACGAATAGACATTCTAAAGTAATTATAAAACTTTAGCTCGTCACTTCTTAATTCGCTTATTAAAGTTTGAAAAGTTTCAACTTCATTTCGCTCGGCAATTATTGGATGCACCCAATATTCCCTTTTTCTTTGCCTTTTATTTAAATACCACATTGCAATGAAAACGTCATCGTCGTCCATCCTATACGAAAGCCAACTCACAACTGTTTTGTGACGACCCAGGCCGGGCAGTAAAACGACCGTACCGACAGTTATATTCACATTAGGTCGGGTCGGCGGCGTCTAGTGTGAACAGCAACACCCGGTAGTCGGTGAACGGCAAACTGTCGGTCCGAACTAATGTGAACCAGCTCTTACTTACTTTACTTTTAACAAATTTTTTAAATTTTATTTCATTTTCGTCGTGCACTGCAACTTTTAAACAATTAAAATATAAATCTTATATTTTTTCCAGATTACAACCCCAATCAATGCACAATGTAATGACAGACTGTGAGATATCCACTCAAACAGCTGACTCAGTGCTAGAGCTTCGAGATGAGGATGCTGAAGAGGTAGCCAAGTTGGTGCTAAAGGCACCCGCCTTCTTAGGCCTCCTGGCAGACATTGAGCGGTCCTGTGAAGTGTTCGAACTCATTCTCTCGCCTGAACACCCCAATGTCAGCATTGTTACTTATGGGATGCAGGTATGTTGACTTGACTAAAGGTAATTACTTGCCTACGGAATTGCTCGATTTTTAACGATCGACACGTGTGATCAAAATCGAGTATTATGTCAATACAGATACAGACAATCGACATCGTATTTTCAAAAATCTGTAAACAGCTGACAGATCTTACTGATCAGCAAAACAGCATATCGAGCGATAGTAAAGATCGTAACTTCTCGACTAAGTTAACGACACGCTTGGAGCAGTGGCTGAGCGATCAACTGCTGCGCTGCGTGTCGCGGGTTCGATTCCCGCACGGAACAAACATTTGTATTGCCTATAGGTAGTTGTTCCGGGTCTGGCTGTTTGTGTATGTGAATTTAAATGTTTGTAAACACATCCACGATACAGGAGTCAATTCCTAGTAAACGTTTAAAAAAAAAAAGTCCGTATTGTACGTGCTCAAGGCGACGTACAGACGTGCATGCCACGAAAAATTGTTTTGAAATATACTAGCCGGAGCGAAGAGGGTAATTAACCTGGTGATTATTATTTTATAAGTCCTGTAAATAAAACCATTATTCTCTTGCAGGACCGCTCTTGCATCGACATGCCGAAATCCTCAGACATGGTCCAGAGCTTTAGCTGTGAATCACCCGTCACACTGAAGTACCAGCTCCATCACATACGAAGTATTATGAAGGCACTCGCTATCTCTACCAAGGTTTGTTTATAAATTAGAACTTCCTTCTTTTGCTACAAAAGATTAAAGCACCCTCTTTCTTTTACTTTTCGTTGAAGTCGTTCATGGGTACAATTTGACTTCCACAGTGCCTTTATTTCGTGTTCATAGTTAAAGTGTTAAGCATGTGTGGTTGCTTATCAATCGTGAACTGAATCCATGGTAACTGGTTGTGCGTCGATGTCCCTGCCATCCCGTATAACTTATATAACTTACTTTTGTGGGATTTATATAACTTGCCACAAGGTAGAGCGATGATTTGGTGAAGGTGGCAGTAATCCGCTGGATGAGAGAAGACTTATGTGCAGTGGACGTTTTTCGGCCCCAAAATCATGATGATGATAACTTCCTCTCGTTCATAAGTATAACATCCTATTATTTGTTTACAGGTAGTGCTAAGATGCAGCTCCAACGGCCTTATGTTATTACAATTAAAGTTAGAAAAAGAAGACCAAAGGCAGATGTTTTCAGAGTTTTATATAGTTCCGTTACTCGATGATTAAGGCTGTTATTAGATTATAAGAATACTTTTATACGAAATAAATAGATACTTGCAAAATTCTATAGTTATATTATAGTTATTATATTAGATAATTCAACATTTATAGTGCCAATAGTCTCAGAGTAACATAAGGACGGACAGACAGATCGAAATTATAAGGATGCCTTTTTTGCCATTTGGCTACGGAACCCTAAAAAGTACCTTAAAATTACAGTCAGTGGATTAATTTCTTCCGAATATCCTGTGGCTGCACGTTTCCCTTTCCATTCGCATAAATAATCTCATTATAATACACAGTGACGTCAGCGAAGTCGCGGGGACAGCTAGTACAAATAAAAAAAAAATACCTGCAAAATATATTGACTATATTTCGTTCTCAAAAAATTACATACAACTTATAAGGAATGTCGGTTAAGTAAACACTGGTTGAACTGTTGATGAGTACATACAGATCGTCAATACGACTTTTGTCTTCTTTACATACAAATTAAGCTTACTTAGGTCTAAATTACATTGTTTCCAAGATAAATTTTATTCAGCGTGATGCAGTTTTCGAGAACCAACAAACATGTTATATAATTTTGTTAATGAGTTAATACCTTATAATGACCGTTATCAATTCCAACAACATTTAATTTTACACGTAATAATGTTTATAAGTACTAATTTTATTCTAAACATCAGTTGTTTCTTTCCTTTGTGAAGGATCAAAGTTTTTTAATTGAACGAAATGGAAATGTCGTCATTTCGCGAATATACAAATTGCACTTTCGAGTAACATCAATTCTTCTATGACAATATAAATCATTATCTATGCAATGGTTAGAGTAAACATTTAGCAACTTGTTCTAGTATTTTTCAGTACAATTGAATAGTTTTTCGTTATGATACATTTCTCATACACATTAAATACATTATCCTATAAGATAAATTAGAATACAGACGAATAGTGTTCCGATACTGACCGTATCGGAAAATAGATTTAAATAATCATTGCATAGTAGGAAAACGATATGCTTCCTTTTTGTATCTAACCACATTGATACAAAATTACTCAATTTTAAGGCTCATTTACACGAGGGATTCTCGACCGTCAAAAGGCAAGAATGTCCATGCGAACGCCATACGATTATCGCACTCATGATTGTCTTAACACAAGCAAGAAACAATAACTAGGATCATCATCATCATCAGCCTAGCCTTTTCCCAACTATGTTGGGGTCGGCTTCCAGTCTTACCGGATGCAGCTGAATACCAGTATTTTACATGGAGCGACTGCCTATCTAACTTCCACAACCCAGTTACTGGGTAATACGATACCAATTGGTAAGACTGGTTGTCAGACTTTCGAGCTTCTGACTACCCGTAACGACTGTCAAAGATCCACGAATGACAGCCGGGACCAACGGCTTAACGTGCTTTCCGAGGCACGGAGGGGTCTCGGTATGTAAAGATGGTCACCCATCCACAGACCAACCGCGGCAAGCGTAGCTTAACCTGACCGATCGACCTGTGCGGCTGTTATTATTTAGCCACGGGCCCCTCAAACAATAACTAGGATACGAATGTTATATCGAAACTTGCCAGGCGGATTTCACGAACGATTTGACATATCGAAATAGAATTTCTTGGACGATGTCAGTTTTAAAAGACGAGGCGTTTCTTGCATTCCAGGGGCAGCAGTCTCGACATTCATAGCGATCGCTTTACGACCGAATTCGGTCGCAAAGTCCTGTCACTCCATACATTGCACCTGTCAATCCGGAACTTTGCGACCGAATTCGGTCGTAAAGCGATCGTTATGAATGTCGAGACTGCTGCCCCAGCACGCGAGTATGTAAGTAAAGTTTATCTCTTTTTGATAATCGCCTACCTAAGGCAAGACTCTCTTCGTGCTAACGAGCCATCAGTTACTAGACTTGACAAGTGGAAGGTATGGAACAGTAACAATACGATATTTTCCACCTACCTATAATTACTAGTATTACAATCAGACTAGCCCCTGTATTCATTCTTGGTTTAATTTTAAAGCCTCTTAGGTTCACTAAAACTGCTTAAAAACTCAGCAGAAATTTACGAAAGGATTATAATAATACAAGCCTAGTGAAATAGCAACTAATTTCAATAGTTATTAAATTATTTTCATAAAAAATTGCACAAGTTTCTGGAGCCTCATAAGCAATGCAAGTAATATTTTTCCTTTTATAAATATTTTTTAATAATTTTGTCTATTTAGGGGGCAGTTTGGCAGTGAAGAATACAATAAATTGTTACTTAATATCTAAAACATTAAGTACATTAAATACGTAATATAGATTTGGCTAAGCCTTATTATGACAATAAATTAATCCTAGAATAAATATACTAAACCTATTGCACAAATAAATAATTGCGGAATATTCAGGCCACATACAAGGCCCGGTTCCTATGAATTACCTATCGATATTGATTAACGGTAAGCGTCTTGTTTATTTAACTATTGAAGCGTAATTTCCATAGCATAGTTTTTATGTGAGCTGTTGTTTTTCTTTAATATAAAGTAGTGTTCTTAATCTCAGATAATTCATATTCCATCGCCACTTAGTTATCTACTTCATTGAAATGTATTTGCAGCAAAACGGTCCTAATAAGTTTTTGGTTGCAATGGAATTTGAACTTAGTTAAGTATGAAATTCAGTTTGTTCTTCCATAACTTGAAAATTATCTCAAATTCCTGGATCTAATATAGGAACCGGGGGATAATTAATAAATAAAATATGGCCTGAATTAGCTGAATCTAAAAGTCTCGGCCTAAGAATAACAAATGAGCTACATTTTGCGTTGGACTGCAAAGTTATGTTACACAAATTATATTGCAGTCCTTAAACTACATCAGATTCACACCTGACAATGAAACTAATTGGCCTACAGCAGTACATACAATAGTATTAGTTTCCTATACTCATACTGTGGAGTAAACTCATCCAGCATTCATTTTATACAACCTAACTACCCGATTTCACTTTGTGCTTATGAAGACCTTATATAGGTACAAATACTAGGTAGAAATAAGTGTGTTAGATACACATACTTACTTACACTTTCTAGCAGAGTAAGAAATTTCCAAGGCCCACAAATTTACACGTCTCCAGTATTTAGTAGAGAAAGTCTTTCTTTTTTTTTCGTTTTTTCTTTTGTCAGTCCAATTTTTTTAGTGACATGAATGAGTAAACCACTGACCTGGCAGTTTACGCTGTTTCAGTCACTAAATTGTATTACCATAGACGTGTAAACGAGTCTTTAGGGACCAATCACACTTGTCAGCATGACACTTCGACTAACATCTGAAAATGGCTGACAATTATGAGTTCCTTACTTTGTCTTAACAAACCATCAATCTAAACCCATCAGTCTCGATCTACTGTACCTAAAATTTACTGTAAATGATATACATTGACTTGTGTCAGACACATACAAAAATTGGCTAAACCTACAGTGTGTCTTTTTGTTACGTCTTATTTGGTAAACAAACATGGTGAAATTACGAGTTTTGGCAGCAATCGGACACTTTCAAGTTACGTATGCATGTGAAAATCATTTTAAGAAACATTTTGATCATGAATTTCATCAAAAACTGCTTTGAATTGATCATTACCAGTTTGCGGGACACTTAACTCCCCCAAACGTAATAACAATAAATCTTCTATCGAGTCTCGTTCAGTGTCCTTCAATGAGCATCACGCCTATTCCTCGGAGAGGTAGGCAAAGATATACATCTAACCCACACTTCATGGTATTCCCATGTAACAGGAGCAGTTTTTTTTAAATCTATATCATAGTAGCGCCATATTTTTTTACAAAATGAAGACTCATCACTAAAAACACACTTCACACAAGAGTAATAGGTACAGTACCGTATTCGTTGCAGCAGAGTGCTCTGTTGATGACACTTAGCACTCCGCCCTCATTCACTCCACAGTGCGGTGATTGTTACACGAAGGTGTACTGGTTGTCCACGGCGCGGATGTCGTGGTGGGCGCCGCTAGCGACCAGCAGGGCTTCGAGCTCCGCCCGACGCATGCGGACGTCGCTGCCGTGGGTCACGTCCAACTGGGGAGTATATTACCCAATAAGGATAGGAAATATCCCTATATTTCCTATATTACTATCAAAACCTCTCTAGGTTGATAGTAGAATATTTTTCTTAATTAATGATATTTCTTGGCGAATTTATTAAAGGTTGAAAAGTAGGATAACTGGGTAGGGTAGAGTACTACCTGTGGACACGTCAGGTTATGGGACCCGCTTATCGTAGTGATGTGTTTGGATACGTCAAAAAAATTGTCATAATTTAATGATTGCTTAGCCAGTTATTAGTTCGAAAGCAGCTACTTTTTCTACGCTAGTCAATTATATTCCCATCAACAGCTACGCGGCCAACGAATACAAGTACAAGCTATATATAAAAGCATAAATATTGTAATAAAAAAAACTTACCAATAATGAGTATGCTTGCAACACAACACACAGACAAAAAAAAAAAACAAAGAAAAAAACATAGCATAATAAAAAACAAAGCCATTCCATAGAATAAAGTTTAATAATAAAAATTTACAACCAAGAAATTAAAATTAAAGCTCGGAAGAACATGATTTTGTACAAATTATAAACAATATAATTATATTCTAAGTTCAATTGTTAGTACATTATATTAACAGTCCATTTTTTATCAAACTTCAGTTATGATAAATAAATTCTACAACAATTAAGGAATAATTGGGCCCTAGTATAAATGTAATGTTTTATCAATCTCTCACTGAAACTTAGTTTGCTTTCAAATTAAATTTTTAATAGATATTTTATAAATAACTTATTAAAATACTAGGAACATATACTGCTATTTATTATGTAATAAGTTAAAATTACTGGCAGGTCATAAGGGCAATGTGACGTTTCTCAGAGGAAGTCACAAAATATAGTAGTAGCATTAAAAAATCTATGTTCAGATCTATAATTGTTTTCTTGTTCACTAGAACCAAACTATTCCTTTGCAAACCCAACTAATTCGGGTATACTACTATTAAATACCTACACAACTGGCATATAATGTTAGCTTCATAACGAAATCAATGAAAATGCAAACGAACTTGTGTCCTACTACACATACAATACGTACTAAGTTTAAATGCGATTATTCAATAGAACATTGTGATTCCTTTACACCTATATTTATATAGGCTCTTAAGTATACACCTAATAATATCTTAATTTTATTTATTTTAAATATGACGTATAAATAAATTTACATTTATTGTCATCAATAAATAAAATGCACGTACAGGAATCGTGGGTACAAGAGTAACTAAACTTAATCGTAATATTGATCGTAATAATCATATTCAAAAACCGTTTTTAGGTTCTAGTACATAAGAACTATTTTGTTAAAGCTATGAGATGTAGCTATCTTAAATTAAAGCATGGTCACCATGTCACTGGCAAAGATTGGCGAACTGTTTAATAGATTAAGTTCTATTTTAATATTGTTTTCTAATGCGTACAAGTGATTCACTTACCAGCCCACGTCTTATGATGGCTTTCATTTAAAAATGGACCTTAATTTTTTACATTTAAAGTATATTTTTAATAGTCTTCAAGAAAATTTGAGTAAAAAAAATTGGTACTATATTTTGAGTCTTTATTTAGGCAACATTGGCCATCTTAGTAAGTCGTGGGCCATAAATGAGAATGAGAACAAACAATGCTGAGCAAATATAACTACAAGCTACATACTAACAACATCAATAGCAACAAAATATGAACAAACGCTACTTGAAGGCGAAACATAAAAAAAAAACATTTCTATGCATAAATATAACTCATGCTTCGAAAATGGCATGGTGTGTATAAAGAAATACCTACAATGTTGGCTTCTGCTTAAAGCAGAAATGGCATGGAGCAGTATTGAGCCTCAAAAGTTTCTTAAATCAACACATTTTAGACCTTAAAGACTTAGCACTTATTTTAAAACAAATCTCAGATCCATTGAGTCAAGTCCTTGTCGATTTAAGTATAATTATTGCCAATTATAATTACATTATAATTAGCTTGTGAACCTTAATATTCTTTGTCTGATTTTAAAGCTTGTAGCAGTAAGGTTCGGTGGGTCAATCTGCCTCGTAATTAAAACTGATGTACCGTAAATATAACACATCAGGCTTTAGAAAGAGACTGTCACATAGCAATGAGTGAAAGAGACAACGCTCTAAAAGTCCGGACTTACTCTAAAATCGATGTGCCATATTTATGGCCGGGTATTTTGTGTGTGTCATCAAAAGTGCGTTTGTTTGTTATCAACTTCTATAATCAAGTGAAGATCAATGAATAGGTTTTTGTGATGATTCTCGATTGTTTACAAACAACATTGTACGTCTCGGTATTTATCGCTTTAACATTCACAGACAGCGCCAATGTTTATTTCTCGGGTGTTTATAAAATTTGTACTATTCAAAGATTAAAAAAAAAAAAAAAATATCTACATTCACTGATATAAAATATATAAGTGCCAAGCATTTATGCTGACAGAAAAAAAACACAGGCATAATAAACAAACAATCGAGAACCATAAAGGCTACCATACATGATCAGGTATATCTTCCGGAGATGAGATCAAGGGCCCAAGTCTGCTAATTTAAGTAAAATGCAGTTTTTAACCTAGCGAGATTCATCATTTACGATTGGGGAAAAGGAATTTCACAACTATAAGAGTTATTATAAAGATGTTTTTCTGCTATGCTTTTTTTTATTGTAAAATAGTAGTTCAATTGAAATTCAGTGGAAAGCCAGTGTCCCAGACCAAACTGACGCAGTTTCCCCTATCCATGTATGGTACCCTATAATTCTTTAGATAGCTAAGAAACCATTTGTGCGATGCTCACTTGTTGTCTGTTCCCCTCCTGGCAGACGACGTACTCTGTCAGCGTGACGTCAGCAGCGCCGCCCGACTCGAGCGGGATCGGGTTTGCTCGGAAGTGTTCGAGCATGTCGTGCACGTTCGGGAACCAGAGGTGCTGCACCCGACACTGGCCGGTCTCGCTTAAGGTCATGCGAAGGTGCTTGGCGCGACCCTGTGGGTTGTCAACTAGGTTTAAATTCAAGACATTATTTGGTAGAATAGGTCAACAGTATCAGTAGCGTAGACTATACTCTTCACAAACGATGCGAGAACTTTGAATTGAAGCTGCGTATAGTCAAAATTCTACATTCATTGTTGTTGATGATGCACAACATTGTGCCTTTTGGATGGCCTGTGTGTAGAAGTGGACATTTTAAGTCCTAGATACAATTTTGGAAACATTTCGTGACATTTTGAGGGCATTGTAGCATTGTTGCATGATGAAATTAAAGCAATCTTGCAGTTTTCTCGTTAACGACTTTCGCCAAATCTGAACTTGAAAAAAAAAAACAAAATTCTCTCACCTGAAAGTTAAACGTCAGCACATACTCCCCACGTCTTGTTTCACTCTGTCGCACAAGATAACATCCATGTCCAGACGCGCCGCCCGCCAACACGCATGCCGCCGCCGCCGCCCGGGCCAAAGTACCGTGGAACCACGGCCACTCGGCGAGCGAGACCCGGGAGGAGGACTCGCATGCTTCCTCTGCTATTGAACCTGGTGGATGAGGAAATTGTTGATTATTATTAGAGAGAAGAAAAACCCCGTAAGATGAACCGATGACGAAGACGAAACGATTTAAAACATCGTTGTTTCTGTCAATCGTTTGTAAACGATAGAGACAGAATAATGTTTTAAATATGTTTAGCGTAAGATAGATTTAGTAAAGATCGCGGAAATCAGCGCTCAGCGTAGGACTGGTGTTTGTGGCTTTGGGAGGCTTATGTCCAGTAGTCGTGTTTCGGCTGAGATGATTAGAGTACGGCTCCTGATGATCAGGACCTTTTTTTTTTTTTTTGAGGATAGGAAATCATCAAATGTCTCCTCCCGCTCTGGGTGGAGCAGGAGGGAGTGTCAGACTCTTACTGACTAAAACCCACCCGTGTTCCTTCCTTAGCCCTTTATGTTCCAGGGCAGCGGTAACCCTTTCGGACGATCCCGCTACCCTGGCAATCATCAGGACCTGCCCCAGCAGTCTCGACATTCATAGCGATCGCTTTACGACCGAATTCGGTCGCAAAGTCCCGAATTGACAGGTGAAATTTATGGAGTGACAGGACTTTGCGACCGAATTCGGTGGTAAAGCGATCGCTATGAATGTCGAGACTCATGTCATCTGCCCCAGCGGGCAGATGACGTTTTTGGACCAGTATTTAATATTGTGAGTGGCGTTTGATAAAAGATTCGCAAACGCGATAGGCCGGTTCAGTCGCCGTTAAGGTAGTTTAGAGCAATCTACGTTAAATCGGTTCAATCGATCTAACTCAGGCAATACGAAATAGAGACGCGAGGATTCACCAGTGCGTTATCCTTAATAGTGCTCTGAACACGTACTTAACATCACCACAACTACGCCGGTCACAGGTGATTAATGTCGCTCAAGACCGACCTTTCAACTCTACAGTATGCACTACGCGACACAATAAAAAAAAACAAAATGTAAACTATAGTATCACGCGCAGTAGTAGACAATAGACTGATCGCATACCGCGAGATGTCTTCAGTCTCCATGCATGAATGAATAGATCTATGAGTCATTGTCTCCTGACCGATAGTGTAAATAAATGCAGTCAATGGCTTGCTCATCAGTTGTTTTACTTCAACTATGAATGAATGGCGGTCAGCTGATTTTCCTACAGTGGTAGGTTATTCTCTAAACGTATCTTCGATATTTTAAAAGGCGTTGCGATGTACGCCCTGCAACGATTACAGTCAGTATTGAATTTTATAGAATACTACTATATAGGTACAGGTGCCGAATTATGAAATGTTAATGCCATCGTGATTATAGTGCGAGAGAGACAGAGCTAGAAATGACCGACAGCAGACCGATAGCCCTTTTTCTGACTGAAATCATGATGGCATGAACCCTTCATAATACGGCCCTTGGATGGTTCAAAACCAACATGTTATTCATGAACATGTTGAAGACTTGACAACAGTCGATTGATTCTGTAAAAATCTCACCGTGAAAAGTTAGGTGAAGTGAGCTTAGAGTGAGCTGTCAATAGTGTCAATCCCTAGCATTAGTTGGAAATTTGGAATGACAGCTCACTCCACGCTCACTTCACCTAGGTTTTCACGGTGAGATGATTACAGAATGAGCAATAGCAACAATACGTTAAACTTTTAGGTTATTATTATACGTTATTATATTTTGTATTTTTTCCTCAATAAGCGAAAATTTGAATTTGCATCAAAATAATTATTATATTTGAAACAATAAACAAAATATTTTCACCAGTCCAGAAATGCCCAGATGGCAGATACAGCTCAGTGGGGCAGCTCTTGATGGATGATTTGCTGATTTCCATTGAATAACATTCTCTAATTTGATTACCTAAATGTTAGGTAGTAGGAAAAGCAGTTCAGTTTATTGTTGGTGATGGCTGGCATAGCCATAGCAACAAAGCTACCGAACCATCGAAACTCACCTAATTCGGCCTCTTCAGGGGTATCAGTAGCTAAGTCAACGTTGCTGGAACTGGAGGGCAAGTCCCTCCTCGGGGGCAGGTCAGGCGGCGCTGGCTCGGGCATGCCGGGGAGCGCGTCTGGCGGCGGCTGCGTCGTCGGCGGCGAACGCATGCAGTACTTGATTGTTGCTAGCCAGGACTTCATGTCATCTACATCTGCTGCCTCTATTACATATTCCATGTTGTTGTCCGCCTATAATATGAATGGGGTTGTTTTTTTACGAGGCTAAAATTCTTTGGAAATGCATTACTTATAATCATTTCAAGTGTTTCATAATTTGGCTATGATGGAGCAATTAAATCAAACCCATTGAATAAGGATGGTATTAAGAAAGACTGACTGATGGTATCCCAGGGACGGGAAGAGAAAGAAAGGAAACCCCTTGAAAAGATGCCAGGGTGACTTGGTGAGAACAGTTGGAAAGACCCATGTCTTTCCAGATGTCCTGTCATAATTCTCATTGTTCCTTGCCTGTTTAATCAATATTAGGCAGGCAAGGAACGGGGAGAATGGAAGGAGTTGCAGGCGGAAGGGCACAGACACACAGAGGCTCAGAACTGATATTAAATGTTTTGTACTACAGCTACCACTCTCAAAGGCTAAATAAATAAGGATGACTGAAAGCTTAGGGCCCTACAGGCACATTCCAGGTTTTTCGTTCCTTTAATTGTTTTCATATTTAACTATAGTAAAGTAGTAAGAAAGCATTTTACTTTACTTTACTTACAAATTGGATTGTATGGTCTGCGAAATAAATGATTTTTATTATTATCAGAGTTGCCTAACTTGAAAAGAAATTGACGAAATCTGACAACCGCGGGTCATTCTTTTTCTTTGTTAGAGTTAATGTTAGTCTGGGAGTTTTTGAGTACCTAGTTTATGTGGCCCACCCAAATGTTCTTTTTTTGGTAATGTTTGTTGAGTCATTGAGCTCCTCATGTTTTAAGTTGAGCTACATGATTATTGACAAATGCTTGCACTGACTGGATTGGTCCACTCAAATCAGTGTGGTACTTTCTTCAGAAGACCATTTCAGACATCAATCTACATGGTCATTAACTGATGATTATGTCTGGACTTGAGATTTTTTCGGCCTCTAGAGACTGTGACCTCTGAGTTTGTTTAGGCCTTTCTTCTCAGAGTAGTCAGATAGGAAACGCTAACCTTTTTTTATAATATGACGTTTAAAAGTGATTCTGGTATACTATCTACAGAATAAACAATTTCAAATAATTGAATAATTCAAATAAAAAAATTCAACAAATTGAAATAATTCTCCAATAAAATAAAATATGTAACAAATTAGTATTACATAAATATGTAGATTATTTTACTCTGACCATATTACAAAATAATTGTTGTCTTTGTAAAAAACCTGATTGAAAAAACATAGGAATAGGAAATTCTATTTTAGATATAGTTTTTTTTATTTTTATTATTGACAGTAGGCACACTCTTGACCTCAATCCATCCCAGAGGCAGGGATGAGATCTACGGTGGAACGAGCTTGCCCAGAAGAAACCTATTCACTCTTGCCCTGAAGAGATTCGGGTTGTATGAACTCGGGAATGTGAATGAATTTTAAAGTTAAACAGCTCTGTATGGCTGACATGAGAATTCTTATTAGTTTTTATGAGTAATGGCATACCATTTAAACACATTCATCCCTATTCCAACGCAAATTCCTATGATGTGGCTATAACTATGACTCCCACAGGAAAATCTTAAATCATAAAATGAATCATTTACTTATAATACTAGAATCCATATATACATCTTAATATGAATAAATTATGAATAATTGTAAAATGTATTAGATTTTAATTCTGATTATCATTATTGTTCTGTTGAACAAAAGCATGTTTGTCATACTTGTTGAATTCACCCTGAAAACAATTTATTATGACTAGTATTACTATAGCAAGTAATTAAAACAATTACCTTCAACACAAAAGTATTTTCATGGTCAGGCATCTCCAACGCAGTAGTTTCCCGAGCCTCTGATATAAGGAAACAGAACACTCCACTGCGAGGTTTCTGGGCCTTCGGAGGGGAGTAGAACTCCAGCATGTACCCCCCGACAGTCTTCACTAACGCTAGCCTGCATCTCTCCCACTTCTGGGGGCCTCCAGGCTGCTCCAAGCTCTCAGGAGTTAAATAATTTACCAACCCTTCCTTCCTACACTCTACAACTATCTTAGCTAATTTAGTCTTGTTGTGTTTGTTCAGATTTGATGATAATTCCACCTCGTCCGAATGTTGCTTGTGAAATAATCCCTTTCCGCGTCTCAGACCCTTGAAAGATAACCTTCGGAAAAATGGTTTGTGCTGCGTTTTTGGCGAGTCCGTATCCTCCGAATAGTCACTCTCATCGTGTCCCGTGTGCGTGCCGTTAGGAAGCTTGTGCAGAGCTTTCAGCTTCCCGATTTCATACTCGAACTGTTCCGAAAAACATTCAACGAATTTCTTCAGCAGGTCCTTGTGTGAAGGTTGCGGTCGGGCCGTGGGGTCGTTGGCACCGGTCTGTACGTACTGCAAGCAAGCCTTGGCGAAGTCCTGAGCGGCGGCTTTAGCCTGACGCTCGCAGAACTCGACCCATCCGTCGGGATCGCCGTCGGACGGGCCCGCCATGGCAAGCAATTTCTTTAGCAGCTCCACTTGGAAGGCGGATATTTAATACACCACATTAAACACAATAACTAAGCAATGACGATTCACTATTTTTCGGCTTATTACCGTGTTTCATGCCAATTTTGTAATCAAAATAAAATTCACGATGCTATCACAAGTTTTCTCGCGAAAACAAGTTTTGTTGCCATACACGAAAAATAATGTGGTTGCTTTCTGTTTAAACAATATAATATATTAATAGTTAAATATCAATAAAACAAAAATAATGTGTATTGATTTAGAAAACAATTTCTAGTACCTATCGATATATTATAGTAAATTGATAGGCTTTTCAAATTAAAATGTATACTTAAATATTTTTTTTACGCGAATTAAACTATAATAAGTAATGCTAGATGGCAGCACCAGTCTTAAAAAGATTTCTGTGATAAACAATAGATGACGGTGTTTAAAATAGTTTGTGCCATAAAATGTAGATGGAGTTACTAACGATACCTCTTCATTATTTTTCGTAGAAGTAGACAGTAAAACTACATGTGAATTGTGAAGGGTCATACCTGCGAATGCGATGACAGTTTCATACCTAATATCACACTATCTCCGCGCCCTCCTAACCAAAAGCGAGAGTCGCGCGAATACGCGATCGTCGCGTTCATATGTCATTTTTTGTCCGGTGAACCGGAACGCATGGCCCGCCGACAGAGGGACCTTCCAATTAATCCCTTCCTTCCTTCCCTCCCCTTCTTCCTTCCTTCCAAACAATCAAACAATTGCTTAAGACGCGGTTTGCAAAGACTGTGCACCTGGAGCCCTGATGCACCTGAGCCCCTGAGCCCGAGATGATGCTGCAATGTCTTCGACATCGATACAGTCATTTGAGAGATACGTTATTGAGCTTTAAATGGTACCCTGCGGAAGCCCTTGGTTGACTGGAATTGGTAATTAATGAAGATGAATAAATAATCTTTTCTACCGAGGGGAGGGAAATTCATTATTCCTGCAAATGAAATTAGAAATGGGAATGAGTGTACCTACCCTATAGGTTATACCAGAAGGCCAATTCTCGTAATTGTAAATTCAAAATCTTAAAAAACCTTCAAAATCTAGATCCGGTCTCATATCGGCAACAAACAAATGTCAAATACTTACTTGTCAAAATGTAGGGAACTAAGAGGTATTTTTGACAGATTGAGACTGAGATCAGACTGTGAACGTTCTTAAAATTACGAGAATTGCCCCTCTGCAGGTTGCTGAACATCATCGGATTACTGGATAGCTTTTAACCAATAGCAGTGGTGGCCTAGTGGTAACGGTACCGGCTTTGAACCACTTATGGTTCAGCATACCTAATCTTCCCAATACAGGCCACCTTTCTGTGTGAGAAATTGGGTCGTATTCCGCCATGCGGGCCCAGTACGGGATGGTAGATGTCATCGAATTTGTTGGTTCTTGGACATGCCGGTTCAGTAGCGGTGAAATAATTTAGATACCTACACAATATAAAGTGCCTGACAGGGTTCGATCCTACGACCTACAAGTATTCGTAACTCGGTCTTTACCATTGGGCCACCACTGCTTTCACATTAGTCTTTAATTTTTTTAATTTATTTGATCAGCACTGCCGATGTCACATTTCCTAGAACCAAAAATTAGAAGATACCTATTTTTTTATTTATCTACTGTTCTACCAACTACCAGCCCGCAATGGGTCGGTGTGATGGATTAGATAGAAAAGGCACTCACAGAAGAAAGGCCAAGTCCGAGCATTGGGAATGATAATACCTATAGGATGATTAAGCATGTAGGTATATAACACATAAAATAAATGAGAATAACGTGCCTACTTTGATGGGCAGTAATAAACAAAACACGTAAATACCTACCCAAATGAAAGCAGGTCCAACGAAATGTTATTGAGCAGCGTTCTTCCAAACCCAATAAAAGTTCAGAAAGTTTAACTACAAGTTCATGGCAGAAAGTACAGGCTAGGTGCCCTTAGGGTGAGTTGCATCAAAAGCTCCGCTATAGTTATGTCAAAGGTAATTTTAATTTTAACAATAAGTTCGACCATAGAATCTAACTATCTGTTGTTGCACCATCATGTAAAATATAAAAAGTTAAAGTTAAAAGGGTGACAAGTGATAAGACGTCTTATTTCCTCAAAATGTTCGTGGGTAATTTTTTTGACAGGAACAACACTTCAAGCTTGTTGTCATCACACTTTCAAAAATAACCAAGAACAAACTTATTTTCATTAAACGCAACGTGTTTTCAAATATGAAAACATATGTCACAGTCTGAGGTGGTGACCAAAACTGTTTTTATTAAGTAATAAAATAAATAATAGTAATATTATCATCCATATTCATAATATATATATTTTTTTTTGTTAGCCTATGCTGTCCCACTGCTGGGCAAAGGCCTTCCTCAAATCTTTCCAGGAACTCTTTTCGTTAAAGTTGGGTAATTTTTTTGACAAGGGCAACACTTCAAGCTTGTTGTCATCACGCTTTCTTTTGTTGGCTCTAGTGATGTTACTCAGTCATAAATGGACTCGATGTCTCGATTATGTAATTCGAAAACTCAAAAAAAAGTTGGTTGTTGCAAACTAAAAAAAAGTTGGTTGTTGCTTCGTACGTTTGAAACGCACACAAAAAAAACTTCAAGAAAAGAATTGTAGCAATATCCAAAATACAGTAACCGTTCTGTATTGGTACATCGGTGTGACATTCGACTAAGATTGTCTTTGTTCGACTTTGTAAAAAGATTGAAGATTCCACTGATTATCAGGTTGGTCTGATAATCAATGACGATTTTAATGACAAAATATTACACTTTATCAACTGACAGTACGGTTAGTACTGTCAGTTGATAAAGTGTAATATTTGACAGAACATGTATTTCACAGAACATGTATTTTCTCTTATTAAAACTCTGTGACTCTGTACAGACGACAGCAGGTCAAGCTACCCGAAACTGTCAAATTTTCCCAATCAACCTTGAACCTTAATGCTTTAGCGATAAAGTTGAAAATCTATTAAAGAAATTTGACAGATTGTAGTAGCTTGATGTGCTGGCGTCTGTACATCACAGTATTTTGACGGTTTATTACACGAAATATATCTATTCCTACGTTTATTATCGAAGAATGACAGTTAACTAGTGTGGCAGTGTTGGTGATATTTATCTAATCGAGTGGCACCTCGAGAGAAAATGGACTTTTATGTACTCGAGTAACTAGGTAAAAAAAATCGAGCCGCATCACTATCTGACACTGTCAGAAAGACAAGACGTGTCAAGTGACTATAAAATTCATTATATTTTTCCGTTTCTTTCGAACTGCATGAAATTGATATTTCTGTTTTCCTGTATGTAATTGAAGGATTGCGTTATTGGAAGATGCATTACAGCATAAGAGCATTTACTCCAGAAGGATGTTGTGTTAATTTTATTGTTCAGCAAGATTTCAACGCAATGTGCGAAGACATTGCCCGAGACTGCTGCAGATGTGCCGATTGTTCTATGTCGATTTTCACAACAAACGCATACTGTGCCTGATGATTGCGGGAAAGAACATTATTTTGCAGTGGATTCCAGCACACCAAAAAGAATAATAATATTAAATACGTTTATATCGATCGATAACATCAATTTCTAACAGCAAGCTGCTCTTGCTGGATAACTGTTTGGTGGGCACCCGTTGGTACTGTTGGCTGTTGTGCACATGTAATGTGGAGCGTGCGGTATTTAAGTTTTTATCGGTGGAGCGACCTGCATCTTCTTTAGATGAAATATTACCTACTTCTAACTCGTCTGGCGTTGAAATTAATATAAGTACTTACAGTAATAAAAATGCTTTGTTATATATACTATGTGATGTTTGATTTTAGACCATTCAAAACACCCTTTAATCGCTGAGCTCTGGCGGCTCCGTTGTAACAGCTGCGACTTACAGCTTGAAGATCGTAGGTTCAAACCCAGAGAGGCACTTTACTTTGTGTAAATTGTTTCATCACCATTACTCTCAAAACGGTTAAGTAAAACATTGTGAGGAAACCGGCGTGTCCTAGAGCTAAAAATCGAAGACGTGATATCTACCAACCCAACCCGCAGTGGGCCCGCGTTGTGGATTACGTTGCGGCCAGTGGGCCGCAATGTAATCCACCACGCGGGCCCACTGCGACCCACTGCTGTGACACAGGCTTCTTCTCGATGGGCGGGAGTGCCCTCCCACAGCCACTGCCTGTGTCACAGCAGTGGAAACAATAAAGGCTGATTGTGCTTATGGAACAAATATGATCATTGCACTGAGGTGTTAATTTTAGCAATTTTTGTTGTGCAAAGAACAGACGAGACTAGCACAAAACAAAAAAAAACAAGCATGGGACAACATTGAAAAGGAATTCAATGCCAAACTCCAAAAAAATGGTGACACAAACCGTAACTATAGCCCTTAACCGCCCGAAGTTGGGCGATTAATGTTATAGTTATTTGTGACGTTTTTTTGACAATTGTGACAATTGTCAAAATAATGCAACCCGAATTTCGCTTAACCGGAGATTTGACGGCTGCCAAAGCAGTGATTATCGTTATAATTGCTTGTTATAGTTATTTATGACGTCATTATAACAATTGTCAAAATGATGCAACCTGAATTTCGCTTAATCGGAGTTTTGAAGGCTGTCAAAACATTGGTTATGGCTATAGTTAGTTGATGCAACTCACTCTTAGAAATTAATAAAAATACTCCAGAGCGTCCAGAAATACCCAAGGACCACTTACATGCGTCATCGGCATCAGATCTTTTCTCATAAACCCCGTCTAGCGTCGATCGTAAAGTGTGCGCGCTCGTCTCTGTCAAATTTCCAATAATCTTATTTTGGCGCGCATCACGCACCCCGATGACGGATATATGGGAGCCATCTTGCGAACGACGCGCATGCGCCCGGCCGTTCACCTGAACCGCGACGATAGTTTTACGACATCCCTCTATATTTTGCGATGATAAAAATAATAGTAACCACCTTGACCACGGAGAGAATATCGGTCAAATTGTTATGTTTTTGTGTAACACAAACAGCGAAGTTGAATCACAGTTTTATTCGTATTTAGGTAGGTATGTGGGTATGGCAACAGAATTGGCTAATTTGATTGGTTTATCCATCTAATCCATATCTAAGGCATTAGGTCCGCTTTGTACCTTATTGTGTACGAGAAGTTTAAATAAATAATAAATTCTGTAGATACTTTTCAGCTACCTACATAGACGGGAAACTTAGGGAAAACATGGTAGGAGCAAGAATTTTAAAAGCTTTAGGTAAAGTTTTGTCATGGATATTTTTTCCTAACTTTAGGACAGGTACTCGTATGATGAGTTTGATGACGTTTATAATTTCGTGATTCAAATCCATGGGTTATCTTATATCTTACAGAAATACGTCTTATATGCTTGAAATTTTAGTTTCAATTATTTTAAAATCAATAAAATTAGTCGTGGTTTTGTTGTGCGTTTTAAATTTTTCATGTCGTCAAAATAATGCACAATAACGATTTTTGAATTAATCAATTGTTTCATTAATTATTTCTTCTTCTAAGCATTTCGATGGCAATCTAAATGGACTCGGCCCAGAATTCGGCTACGACGTGTTTGGTGCTATCTCTAGCGTTCATCTGTTCCTGTAGGTAATGTGCAGGAAATTAAAAGTGTCCCATCGTTTGTGGAACAGCGCAGCATTTGCACTTCAAGTGGAATCGTCTATGAAACTCCATCAGCAGCGCGATTCTGTAACCATCTCACCGTGAAAAATTAGGTGAAGTGAGCGTGGAGTGAGCTGTCATTCTAACTGCAATGCGATTCTGTTTCCATCTCACCGTGAAAAATTAGGTGAAGTGAGCGTGGAGTGAGCTGTCATTCTAACTGCAATGCGATTCTGTTTCCATCTCACCGTGAAAACTTAGGTGAAGTGAGCGTGGAGTGAGCTGTCATTCCAACTAATGCTAAGGATTGAGACCATTGACAGCTCACTTCACCTGACTATTCACGGTGAGATTTTTACAGAATCGATCGGCTGAACAAGTTAAACTTGCTTCGGCCAATCTGGGGTAACGTAATTGAATCAGAATGATAGTGGAACCAATTTTATATGTGCATTGCATACAGTATACTGTAGACGTACGTAGGCAAGCATACAATCCCTTTAGTTTTATTTTGTTGATTCATTCACTTTCAAGATTTTCCTTTGTTTCGAATTTGTTGACTGTCGGTCTTCCGCCAACTGTACTTCAAAGAGTGTATGCAGGAGCTCCACCACCTCATCACACCATCTCCCTTTCGCAGCCGGACTACCGGACGTAATGCATGGTACCAACCGCACTTGGTTGATATCCCGACCAGTCGTACTCAGCGCTTCTCCTCCTCTCTCAACATTTATTATGGGCTCGGTCAAAGTATGGAACTCTCTGCTAGCGTCTGTTCCCTTCAATATAGGTAAGTATAAGCCGCCGTCCTTCAAAGCAAGAGTGAACAGGCATCTTCTGGGCACGCTCGTTCCATCGTAGACTTCATCCATCACTTTTCATCAGGCGAGATCATGGTCATGGCCGCCCATTTGTGACAAGAAAAAAACGACTGTTACTTCATATTTGCAATACCGAATAATAGTAACTATCTTGTAGGTAGTTTCTTCTCTTTTTCTTTAAATCCTTTTCTTACGTTTTCCTTTAACATTTCACGTTAATTACTCTTCATAAAATATTATTTCTGAGAATTTTTCTTTTGAAGAGGCTGTTTAAAAACAAAATTAGCCGCACGCACACTCTTGCGCCGCTTAACGATATCTGCCAGTAAACAAACGCTACTGTTTCGTGTTTACAGAGAAAGTTTTGTTACGATAGGGTCTCCATGTAGATGCAGATCTGTAGGGACTGCATCGTAACAGCATATACGATGCCAGTAGGTGCTTACATTGCCTTTTGGAAATAGCAAAGTCAGCCTATAAGGTTCCCACTGCTGGGACACAGACCTCCTCTCTGTGAGAGGCAGTACACGCCACCACGCGGACCCAGTGCGGATAGGTAAATGTCACATGTCTTCAAGTTTTCGGTACTACCTACAAGTTGCCTTTGAAAGTGCGGAACCGGGTTTGTGGCCCACAATACCCGGTTCTGCTCTTTTCGCATCCAGTCTGTCGTATCCCTACATTTTCCACAGTCTTTTTCAGATTGTCGGTCTTGCGAGGCATGTAGCGGTTGTGCTATAAGTGCACCTGCTAAACCCTTCGGGGTATACAGCCGTGATGTTTAAATCTCAAATCGTTTATTGCAATCCATAATGTACACTTACAGGTGGTAACATAAAAAATAATAGAAACAATTATAGACCCTGTCGGGCACAGCAATTTTTTAAATAAGTAGAGAGAGGAAGAGCGCTTTATAAATTTTCCATAAACTCAAGTTATTAAGTTCGAATTATTTTATATCCTATTATATTGCGATATATTATAATAATGACGAGACTACGTACAGACGCCAGCACATCAAGCTACTAAAATCTGTAAAATTTCTTTAATAGATTTTCAACTTTATCTCTGATGCATTAAGGTTCAAGGTTGATTGGGAAATTTTGACAGTTTCGGGTAGCTTGAGCTGCTGGCGTCTGTACCTATCCTACATCTAGACGCGCGCTGTCAACTCTCCAAACTGGTTCTCTACTCTTTTTTTCTATCCTTTTTAATAGGAAATAGTATTTATCTCATTATAAATGCATTGTCAAAGGCAACCGGACTAAACCTCTACAATATTCCTATTCTATGAGACTATAGGTATCTACGAAATATCAGAATACCCAACGCCTAGATGGTTTCGGTAAAGCAGCTGGAGAAACTGCTAAATTAGTGGACATTTCTGAATAAAAAAACTATATCTGATAATTTTATGTTTAGGTTAATGGGTGGTACGATAGTCCATTTTGTGATGTTACCATAAATATGACTTAATTTATCAAAAATCCTTCCATCGATGTCCCAACTTTCTACCAGCACGTAGTCTTACTACGAAGCCGTTTTTCTGACAGTGCATCCGGCGCATGAGAGGCCGCTGACAGACAAACGCTTGCAGGAAGACCGCGTCGTTAGCGCTGTCGTCGCCCGCGCACTAAACTTAAATAAAACCAGCGCTCAGTAAGCTCGCGAGTGGTTTTTCACTGCATAGATGCGAGCACTTTATTTTGAGATGTTTTTGTATGTGAAAGTGTTTGAAGTTCTCGGGGAGATTTAGGGAAAAAGGGTTTTCAGGCTGGCTACAGTTTTATTAAAACTAGGACCAAAATAAAAATGCACAACTTCAGGCCCAGAAAAAGAACGAAGAAGAAAGAAAATCCGATCCGATTAAAAGATGGCGGGATGAGCTGGACTCCTTCAAGGTCGCAGTAGATCGGGAAAAATGGAAAGAGGGAAGGAAGGCCTTTGCCCAGCAGTGGGACGACAGGCTATACTTAATAAATATTAATAAAGAAGAAGTATAATAAAAAAATTGTTGTAATTCAGAATTAGGTATTCCTTTCTCTAACTGAGATTAAATAAATCGTAGCAGTATAAATGAGTAAAAAGTTGAAAACTGTAGGTGAGAAGTGTTTGTAAATAGTGAATGTTTTTAAGTCTTGGTTGAGATTGCGAGAGATTTTGAGGATTTTAGGACCAAAAAAGAGCTACACTAATTAATAATACCTAATAATAAAACTTTTATTTCGGACAAAGTAATTAAGAAAATGTCGATATTATTTAAAATAAAAAACAATTTTGAAATCCAGAATTAGGTACTTAATTCTGGATTTCAAAATGTTTTTTGTTTGATTTGATCTTACATATCTCCCTCAAATAAGAAACTGGGGCGGAAATCGTACCAGTAAATTACTTCTTTGTTTTCCCGGAATAAACAGCATCCACATATCCCAAGAATATCTTAAGGTTCGTTTTGGAACAAAGTGTCTCCAAGAATACGCATCTCAACGACCTAGACTTGGACGCATACGCACGTAGGTTCAACGACTAGTCTCTCTCGGTACATCTTGACAAATGACCCGTTGCCACACCACACATTAATTCTTTGCATTCAATACCCAAATAGACTGGTACATTAAACAACCTATTAACTGGTGATTTGTTTTATTTTTTAACCGAACTCTTTGGTACCATGCGTGGGATGATCTTTGTCCACAGCGAAACTCCACCTATTATAACCCCATCTCATTCACACTCTCCATTTTGACGCACGTAAGAGTGAGAAAAGAAAATGTTAGTCACGCCTACAGTTTAAAAAAGCTTTTCTCCTGACTGAAAATATTAACAGAATATCTAATGTTTGAGATAATAGTATAAAATATTATGAATTATTATATTGTTATGCTTCGGTCGGATATCATTCGACAGGATTGTTTCGAATAAAAAATAATGTGCTAATAAAAATAAATTAGGTCCGTGAAATATTTTTATAACATTCGACAGTTACATGGTTCTTTTTTTAAATGGCCGATGTTCTGGGTGTATCATAACTGGTTTTTATTAAATTGTATGTCAATAATTCTTTTTATTTTAAAAATTTAATCAGATTTTTGTGTTTCTTAGAGAAATATTACTCTGTTGGATGTGCCAACCAGTGTTAGTTTTTTTTTTCACGGAATCTAACATGCGAGTTTGTTATTAAAAAGTATCAGAAAAAGAAACGATATCTACTGAACAAAATACGAGTGATACAAGTTAATTCAACGCAATTTTTCTTGCGATTAAAATGACATTCTGTATAAACATTTCAGTATTTATATAAACTGTAAATGCGAGAGGTAAAAGAAACAATGTTAAATTAAAAAACACTGGTTTTATTTTCAGAATTATAACAACTCCAGCACTGGATGCGTCGGCGCAGTCACAAGTTCTTGAATTCCACAAAATGTTTGTAAGTACCTACAATCTGTCCTTTTGTGCAGTATCCTATTCCTGTATTCGTCGATTTTCTGATCAGTAAGTATTCCGTATAATATTTACACTGTAGGAATCCAAAACCACTACAGACCTTTTACTTCCGGTCTGTTATCCATCATTTAAATATTTGCTACGAGACATCGTAGCCGCGTAGCGATCGTAGCGTGATCGTAGTAACTTATAAATTCATTTTAAAATCAAGTTTCTTGGAAAATATTTTACTTCTACAAAAGTATTTATTTGGTCTTTGTGTTTTATTTGTTGGTCGTTGTTGATTATTTGGTGTTTGTTGTTTCTACTTCATATAATGTAATTAATGATGTGTGTAGAGTGGAATGGACAACACTGCTCAAAAAGCTAATTCAATTTTCTGACGTTAATAATAAATCTATAGAGACTTTTGTACAACAACAGAGGGGTGATTCCCGTAGTTTTAAGAACGATAGCATTACAGATCTCAGTCTCAATCTGTAAAAAAATGCTCATACTTCCCTACATTTTGACAAGTTTGTGACATTTGTTTGTCGCCGAGATGAGGCTGCGACTAGATTTTGAACGTTTTAAATTACGAGAATTGGCCTTCTGATCTCAGTCTCAATCTGTCAAAAAATTCTCATATTTTCCTACACTTTTAACAAGTTTTTGACGTTGATTGTGGCTGAGATGAGATTGCAACTTGAGTACGTTTTTAAGTACGAGAATAGGCCTTTTGACTTTTGTATATTCGCCTACAGTCTTATCACGATAAGGCTTGATTTTAATGCACCAGTTCTTAACACCAGCTTCTTCAATAAAAAAACGACCTTTGTTAATTTGGTCCATCGGGTACTAGTATTTTCTTTCTCGTGCCCGTACACATAGCTAAATTATAATGGTATGTGCAAAATTCTAAAATACTTTGTTAATAAAGGCTATTTGAATTTGAATGGCTTTTATCTCTTGTAAGATATACGATCGACTCATATAACCTAGCTAACTCATATAACTTTCGTCCGAATGTTGCATCCATATTATCTGGGTATCTAGAACTAATACATTATGTTGTTTACTCTCAGCATTCCTACCTGTGAATCAGTAGCTGCATTGAAGTGGCACAGTGTTTACTGCACGGATTGATCAACGATCTCTCTCAGATAAACAGAGTTCACACTGAACACTTAAGCGTTGAGAGATTGCTTGTTAGAAAAACTGTAGACTACCTCTTAAAGCTGGGAATGCACTGGGGATTATGTTCTATGTTCTATGTTACGGGTTTGGTTTCCGCACTTAGTCCTTCAGGTGGACGATTGTGCGTGGGCCATGGCGGCCGTCGGTGGTTATTCCAACTAGCCCACTTCTCTCCAGAAGCTTGTTAGGTCTCCTGGTCTGTCGAGAACATCTGTGTAGGATCTGGGTGTCCCGAGGGTTACTGATCTAATCTGGGTGATGCCTGTGCACTCAAAGAGCACATGCGCGACGGTCTCATCAGCCTCCATGCAGGCTCTGCACAGGGGGCTGTCTGTTATGCCAATCGTATAGAAGTGTTTGTTCAGTGAGCAGTGTCCCGTGATGGTCCCCGTCACCAGGCGCAGGCCTTTCCTGTCCAGTCGTAGTAGTCTTTTGGTGAGCTTGCCATCTAATGATGGCATGGCTTCCTGGCACTGGGGATTATATGTAGGTACTTTGTACATAACATAACAACACGCCTGTATGCCTCAAAGGGTTAAGCAGAAGTGTAATAATAATAAATGACCCCTGTAACACAGGTTTTGCCCAGCATGGGGGTCATTAATCATTTATTATGTACCAGGCTATTCGCACGCTTAAATTAAGTGTCACCCTGTATCTGTGTACCTTTTTTCGTGTCTAATAAATTTATTATTATTAATAAATAATAAGTACTTATTAGCACAATAAAAGTTTGACACCTATTAAAATACACATAGTAGTCACTAGGGGACAGAGAAATTAACAAATAGGAATAGTGTACAAGAGACGGGAAAAGTACAGTCAATACAGAATTTGAGCCCTGACTCCTAAACTAGGAAGATCCTGTATCTTAGGAGGCAGTGAGGCAGTGACTTCGCATAAATAGTGGACAAGCAAATTATGAGCGTACTAGCAGACTCGGATGGTCACATGTTTGTGTTGCGTGTATGTGTGAAGTGAATTTGTATCGTATCATGTGCAAGTGCTGTGTGTGTATGTGTAAGAGCGACGGGTGTGTGGAGCGATGTGATGTGGTGTGGAGTGATGTGATGTTGTGTGGTGATGTGTGGTGTATTGTGTGTCCCCGGTTATGTTTTTATTGAGTCCCATGTAATATAGGCTGAGCCTATTGTCATCAACCGGGCAGAAATCCAGACACGCCCGGTGTCTGGATTTCTGCGAATGAGAAATACCAGATGGAAACCCAATAATACTTTGCCCGACCCAGGAATCGAACCCAGGACTTAATGCTCAGTAGTAGCGCTTGTGACCACTGGACCAACGTGTTTTTCCTGTTTTTCGTTCGCAGAATTCACGTTCGTTGTTAATTATTTTGGTTTGTAGGTAATATGACGTGTAAACCAAAGAGTTTATTAGGTTAGAAGAAAGATAAGATGCATCTTTCAAAAAGAGATAGCTTCGATTCGAAATGGAGTTAGCGAAACAGTTTTAGTTCTTTTATGGTCCGAGTGATTTCAAGTACCTATAGTCCATTTACAATAGCATTAGAAAGAAGTTAAAAAAGGTTATTTTTAATGCACACTTTGTAACAAAAATACAATAAACATTGTTACATTATGATAGACGCCGAATTTATTATGATCTATTTTTACAGCAGCTGTCACGCTTAATTGTAACCATTTTAACTATTTATCTTATGAAATTATGTGGCTTTCATTTATTTATATTATATAACTCCAATTTAAAATTACAGTGTCAATGCTAAAAACCTAAAAGAAGCAGGGATGAACAATACTTGGAACGTTATTCGTTTCACTATAATTCTACCGAATTTTATTTTAATTAAGGTGGAAGCGCTGCAGTAGCCCGCGAAATCAGACGAATTCGGAGCAATTCTAATTTAAAGGGATGTATTGATGATTTTTAAGGTTAAAATTGTATTATTACCTACATATTTCTTATTGTTGCGCATCATATTATTTTTATTAAGATACAACCTTACACTGACCTGCAAATTGCAAAAAACGCAAGAAAATTAGAATTTAAGCATGTCTCTTAAAATTGTTTTATCATAAATTTGAAATAAAATGTTTTGCATTCCTGCTTCTACGAGCCTCTTTTTTCTAATGCTATTATAAATGGAGTATAGCTAATTTGAAGCTACAAAATTACTTCAAGCATCTTTTTTATTGTTTAAACGTTTGGTTTACTGAAACCGAAACGTGCACTTGCATTTGTTCGTTAGCGCGCATTCGGGTACCTGATTGAGTTCGAGTAAGTAATAAGTACCAGACACATTAATTACACAGATATTGCTGAAGATAGGAAGGGGCCCGTGGCTAAATAATAACAGCCGCACAGGTCGATCGATCAGATTACGCTACGCTTGCCGCTGTTGTTCCGTGGATGGGTGACCATCTTTATATATCGAGACCCCTCCATGTCTCAGAAAGCACGTTAAGCCGTTGGTTCCGTCTGTCATTCGTAGATCTTTGTCAGTTGTTACGGGTAGTCAGAAGCCCGAAAGCCTGACAACCAGTCTTACCAAGGGATATCCTATTACCTAGTAACTGGGTTGTGGAGGTCAGATAGGCAGTCGCTCCATGTAAAATACTGGTATTCAGCTGCATCTGGTTAGACTGGAAGCCGACCCCAACATAGTTGAGAAAAGGCAGGCATATGAGGACATCCCTGAAGATAAAGCTTGACAAACTTGAGGGAACATAACTCTCGTTCATTTATCTTCTTTTGGTCGTTCGCCAGATTGGAAAAAGGCTAGGCAGATGATGATGGTCGTTCGCCAGATTCTAAAGGAGGTCTTTGTAATCAAGCAAATACTTTGAACTTAGATACTTACATAAGAATTAGGTAGTCATAGTACAAGTAATCTTTGTTTATTGTTATTAGTATTAACTTATTTATTTACTAGCTAATTACGTAATCTGCAGACGGTGGATCGAAAAAAAACCAAAGATATTTTAGAACTAATTTAATTTAAATGAAATTATTACAATAAATTTAGTGAAACCTATTCGATGCTAGAATATGGAATACCCGAAAAAAATACTTAAAACTAATTAATTGCTATCATGAATTTTGCTGCGTCGGCGGCTCGTGGCTGGACGGATGTCGACGCTGCAGTTACCGTGCGGTTGGCGTAAACAGGCGGGAATGCGCGAGGTCGGCACTATCCATTAGGGATCCGTATTTAACACCTCCATCCGCAGAACAGCAACTATTTGCTCATATTGAGAGAAAATGTTGCTGGGAGTTCATCTCGTTTTCTGGTCACATCTTCATACGTGTGTATTTTAAGAGTCTGCTGCTTTTCTCTGTCGTCCGCTCTTGGGTTCCAGCATTTGTATCTGCGGCTTATTACAAAGATGATTAATATGGTTGCGCATAGTACAAAGATGTAAAATGGTATGGTGGTATGGTATAGAGCAACCGGCTGGGTCTTGTCAATCTGGATAGGGTGTTCCATCAGAAGTTTGCTCTGGATGCTGTGAAGTTCTTCCAAGTTGACTGAGTTGAAGCCGATGATGTGAGTGGAGTCAGTCGTTTGATTCATATCGTTGTAGGGGATTTTTGATAATTTTAGTGGCTGTCCTTTTATCTCGTTGTTGTCGTTGATGATTGTGAATTCTGTTGTTTGCAGATAGCAGTCTATGGGTAGGGTGACGAGATAACTTCCCTCCAGAATGTTGACGTCTTTTCTGCCGCAGGCTAACTGTACTTTCGTCGGTTGGGGCAATGATAGAACGTAGTGTTGGTCGTCCAGTTTTTCTACTGCTTGTTTGGAGAGTGAAATTTTAGTGAATTAGCAGGTGTCTTCTAGGCCTTGGTTGATGATGAGCTCTTGGATGCAGTCAGGTTTTGTCCGGATCTGATGACTTGTCTTCCTTTCACAGAGATGGATGCTACTGTACTTCGGACATTCAGCCTCCATGTACACGAATGATTTCTCGTTTGTTGCTATATAGGGAGAGGAAGGAATAAGGGCGAGTTGTTGCTTGTTGGGTACAACGGATAGTTTGTATAAATCGTAAATGTCTGTAGAGACTATAGGGAAACTGTATACTATTACTATTCTTCTCTCAATAAAGTAGGAACCTGGTTTTATAAGATTATAATATTCTCGTAGTTCTAAATTTAAGACTTGATCTTGGTTGTATATGGATTTTAATTTATCTATCATAGATCTTAAAACTTCTATATCTATCATGGAGTGATGGGTGCTGGATGCACGTATAAAAGCCATTATGTTTTCTAATCTGATTATCTCTAACATTAAATCTTCTACATTATTAGTTATGATTCCTAAAATTTGGGCAAATTTTGCAAATTTTATTAAACTGTGATCTGTGTAAGCACTTTTCTCCCAGAGTACTTCTAATGTTGCATTGATCTTTTCCTGATTTTTTGTTATTTGGTCTAAAATGGAACCATGTTGGGACATCCATTCTTTACTTAGGCTGATGTGGTTATTAAACTCTGATTATTTTGTAAAGTTTTAATAGCTTCGTCGTATTTCAGGGCATCTAGATAATCTAAATTGCCAGTAACACTCTTTATTACTGACCCAAGGCTATCTACAAGACCTCTTTTGACTCTAGCAGGTTCCAAAGATTTTACTTGTTGTAGTACCTTACTAAGTTTGTTAGTAAGATAGTCAATTTGATATTCGTAAAGCATGTAAGTCTCGTTAGTAAGTTTAGTTTTGAAAGTCTTTAGTTGTGTCTGTACGGAATTTATTTTATCTTCTATGTCGGTCAATTGTATATATTGTATGAATGAGTGGTAGTGTGTAGTTAGTCTGGTTGGTCCTAATCTGTATGGTAATAGTCCTGGTCCATCGGCTAAGGTTTCAAGTCTTATCTCTTGAGGATGAGTCGCATGGATTGTTAGTAGTAGCAGGATCCTGTAACAATTGGCTTGTTTTAGGAACACGTTTCAGTCGTGCTTTGGCTATGGGCCCACGTTTTTTCGAAGTATATATGTGTATGGGCAGATCAGCGAGTACTGTATCTTGTGTGTAACGTGGTGCAGTTTTTTGGCGACTGGCAAAGGGGTTTTTGATGAAAACTTGTTGCTGAGGGGCATATTCTACTTCAAGCTCGCGGATTTTATTCCTATTGTTGATTAGGTCGGTACGATTCGCAAGAGACGAGTTATTAATGATTTCATAAACTTGCTTCATCTGTTGTCTATGATTCTGCGCATATTGTTGTAACATGTGCTCAGTCAAGTCTATGCCGATTGGGTCTCTGGGGTCAAAATGTCCAGTCATTAGTTCAAACGGTCTGCACTTTGTAAAACTGTGGATTGAACTATTGTATGCTATGATGGCGTATGGCATAAGATTAACTATCGGTTCGTCTTTATTTTGCAGTTTTAGAATTCTGATGTGTTCCAATAAGGTTGAGTGGAACCGTTCGATGTTACCGTTATCGTTCGGGCTATGAGGTAGAATTTTATGGTGAACTATCTTATGAAGACGTATGAATTCGGAGAAAAGTTGGTTCGTAAACTCAGTGCCATTATCGGTGATAATAGTCATGGGTAGTCCATGGTGGGTGCAGAACCGTAATAGAGCCTGTATGATGCTAATAGCGGTGCCGTCTCGCAGGTGATACGCTTGGGCATATTTCGTGAAGACATCGATAAAAGTAATGTATTTTTCGTTCTGAACTGTAAAGAGGTCCATGTGAATAATTTCAAGTGGTTTGGTAGCTGGGGGCACTATGTTAAATTGGGGTCTTATTGGGTTCCTATCGTACTTAGCTTGACCACAAATGGTACACTCATTAATGAACTTGGTGATTTGTTCTTTCATCTTTGGCCAGTAGTATTTTCGTGAGAGGGCTAGATGACATTCATTAATCCCACGGTGGTTCGTCTTACCGTCATGGTAGTGTCGGATAATGTCTTGTTGTCGGAGGTATTCCTTAACGTTCTCGAGTTCTGTCTTGGCTAGTACCAGGTTAAGTGAGGAACTTCTGAATTTGTCTTGTATGATGGGTACTATTGAGTACATGGCCAAGGGTGGATTAATTAGGATAGCTGTTTTGACCTTAGGATTCACGTATTCCTTGATAGCATTTATTATATCGTTCTCTAAATTGGATTCCGAAATTTGGACTGCAATTCGAGTATGATTTTCGAATGGTTTAGTTACTGTCTGTCGGCGTTTTATGTCACCTACTATAGTAAAGTGAATCTGTCGATGAAATTTATTGAGAGGTTCATCTGTAATGGGGATTTCTAGTATCGGATGTTCATTACTGGTGTGCACGGTGTCAGTCGAGGAGTTTGTTGGTGGAGGTGGTGCCTCTGTTGGGTTGTTGATCATTGATCCAAGATCGTTAGTACCTTCAGTCGATGGGTCGGTGTCAATCGAGGGGTTTGTTGGTGGAAGTGGCGCCTCCGTTGGGTTATTAATCATTGACCTAAGACTTCTAATATTTTCGATCAATGAGTTGATCTCTTCTGCTTCTTCGTTATGGATTTCTATACGGGAGAGAGCATCCGCGTTAGTATTAATTTTTCCTTTTTTGTACACTACAGTAAAGTCATATTCGCTTAGTCTGAGTCTCCATCTGGTCAGTCGTGAGTTTGGTTCTCTTAAGTTCATCATCCATTGCAAGGGTTTGTGGTCAGTCAGTACTTTAAATTTTCTACCGAAGAGATAGGGTCTGAAATATTTCGTTGCCCAGACTATGGCGAGCAATTCTTTTTCGATGGTGCTGTAATTTAGCTCGCTTTCGTTGAGCGTACGAGAAGCGTAACAGACGGGTTTGTCGGAACCTATGGGTCCTTGGGACAACACTGCTCCAATAGCGACATTCGAAGCGTCTGTTGTGAGGTTAAACTCTTTTTTGAAGTCTGGGTATTGTAGAATAGGGTCATTGGTTAGCAAGGTCTTGCAGGTTTCAAAGGCATTGACATATTCGGGGTTGAGGTTAATTTTACTACCTTTCTTCAGGCATAGGGTAAGAGGTTTGGTGATACGAGCAAAATCGGGGATAAATTTTCGGTAGTAGCCTAGAAGTCCTAGGAATTGTTTAATTTCCTTAGGGGTCTTTGGGATTGGGTATTTTTGGACTGCAGAGATCTTGTCGGGGTTTGGTTTGATGCCATCCCTACTGATGATATGTCCCAGATAAGCGGTTTCGAGTTTTAGAAATTCGGACTTGTCCATCTGGATTTTGAAATTGGACTCTCTAAGTCTTTGGAAAACTTTTTCCAAATTGTCCATATGCTCCTGAAGAGAGGTGCTGTATACTATAATGTCATCGAGGTACACAAGGCAGATGTTGTTTTGCAGGCCTCTTAGAACATTGTCCATGACTCGTTGGAAGGTGGACGGTGAATTTTTAAGTCCCATGGGCATCCGAAGGAATTCGAAATGCCCGTGTTCCACGTTAAATGCTGTTTTTGGTATATCTTGAGGGTCCATCTCTACCTGGTAAAAGCCACTGGCCAAGTCTAGGGTCGTAAAGTATTGGCACTTGCCTAATTTGTCAAGGACGTCACTGATGTTTGGTATGGGGTATTTATCGTCTATTGTTTTTTCGTTTAATTTACGGAAATCGACTACGAGGCGCCATTTCTGTTTTCCGGAAGCGTCAATTTTTTTTGGCACAACCCATATGGGCGAGCTCCACGCGGAATCGGAAGGTCTTATTATTCCTTGTTCCAGCATTTTGGAAATTTGGTCCCTAACTTCTTCCCGATGAACGAAAGGGTACCGGTAGCTCTTGGTATATGCGGGAATTTCGTCCGTTGTTCTTATACGATGTTTAATCTTGTTGGTGAATGTCAATGGTTCTCCGTCAATGTAAAATACGTCTGCGTAGCGAGAGCAAAGGGTTAAGAGATTAGCTTTTTCCTCTGCATTAAGGTGGTCAGTACGTAAACGCGATAATACGTCGTCAACGCGATTTGATTGCTTAATTTGCGTGCACTTAGCATTGAACAGTTCGGCACGGGTTGGTTGGTCCAGTGAAAATATGACGTCATTAGGAGTTGGGTTTTCTAACTCCACATAACCACGACTATTGGTAACAGTGGTAAGGCACTCGTGGATGATACAGTTACAAAATATTTGTGCGTTCACTAAAACGTCGCCATCCGGGGCATTGATGGGTATTTTGACTAACTTAGAAGTTTTAGCTGGGATAATGTCTTCGTACAGATTAACATTGCGTGAGTTGTATACTTTAATCTGGTTTGTGGCAGTACGCGTTATTAATTGGAAATCCTTCAAGTCTATTTTAGCCTCCCATCTGGATAGTAAGTCCAATCCTATCAGGCCATCAAAATAATCGTGAAAACGGTAAACGAATAATTTTATACTATCGGCCTCATTGAATTCATTAAAACATGGTAGCGTTATGGAATGGTCATTTCTGCTGACGCCGTGTACGTTTGTAACTTCGAAAGGGTCATAGTTAAGAGGATAATCACTGAAAAACTTCCGTACAGCCTCGGGGCTTATAAACGACTGGTTAGCGCCAGTGTCAATCAAAAATTTTAAAGGAGGGCAAGCAATTTCTATGTAGGGTAACTGTCTTTGGGTCTGTAAGTTAAGGTCTATTTTTGCTCTTTGGATGTCCTGTCCGACTGAAAATTCTGGTTCTGATTTGCATTGCTGGGGCCTGGTTGTGGCTCCGCCTCACCTGCCATCTGATTATCAGAAGATGTAGTCAAGTTGGAGTCAGTCATATTGATGTTGTAGTCAAAGTCACAAACAATGTAACAGTCATTACCGTCCGCGTAGTAGTCATATACTGGCTCATAGTAATAATCAGCTGAGTAGTAAGAGCTATCAGGCAAAGCAATTTCGCTGAGGTTTAATTCACGCGTCTTAAAATAATTATTCGGTGGTGGGTTCCCGTTTCGTTGCCAATCGTGCCCTGGCATCATCGGTAATGGTTTCGGTATAAAATGTTGAACACCACTCATGGGTTTCGGACCGAAATTTTGTGGTGGATTAGTCCTCTGCTGCAATCTGAAAACGTTGCTTTGAGGGTTGTAGTTTGGTATTGGTGCACGGAACATTTGTTGGGTCCGGGTAGGCATGCGATTTTGGTGCTGGTTGTGATTATTGAATTTAAAGGCCTGAGGCTGGGGTTGGTGGCCACGGTGTCCTACTGGAGTGGGCCAGTTAGATACTGGGGGTCGCGGAACATTTAACGAGTTAAACGGCATAACAGGCATCATAGGAGGTTTGTATAAAATTTTGGGTGCGCCCTGAGAAGTTTGAGCCTTTGGGACATCATTACGCTGTTGCAGGTATATAATATTTAATTCTTCCTGCACAAATTCTAGAGCTTTTTCTATAGTTTCCGGACGCATACAACGTATACGTGATCCTAAAGGTTCCTTTAGTCCACGTACGAAAGCCTGCATTGTCACTTTCTTATAAAGTGTCCGTTTTGCTTCGATAGTCGTTTGTAAAGTCTCATGTAACGTCACGTAAGTCATAATTGTACTAAATAAAGTCTGACATTGATCGTAAAATTCTTGCGGGGTCCTGTTACCTTGCGTAGCCAGCGAGAGGTCGTTGTACAAGGCCGTTTCGTCCCTCTGATCCGAGAAGTTATTAATTAGAGCTGATCTGATACCTGCCCATGTTTCCGGAATACCATTTGAGTTGATGGTGGATGCGGCAGGCCCTGTTATCTTGTTTAGGATGCCATTTAAAAGACACAGGTTCCCTAACTCGTTGCCTGGTTCAGCGCTTGCATACTGGGTTACTATCCGGTCACAGATGTTAATAAACCTCGTCAGTACATTGGGGTTTCCGTCAAAATCGGGCACAAGGCGTAGGGCCTTGAAAATTACATCGGGGTCGTAAGGCATTATTATAGGTTCAAATAAACTGTTTAAATTAAAATCTAATTCACTATCTAAATCTCTGCTAATATCTATTATATGTCGGCGAGCCTGTCGCGATGCGGGTTCCTGACGATTAGATTTTTCGTGATGAAAAATATTGGACATAAAAGTAACTAGGAATAGAGAGGAAGCAACACGAGAAAGATTCTGGTGTACTCACATATGTTTCATCTCTGGTTCTTTGCCGTGAATCGATGTCTGGATTCTCCACGCGGCTCCGCAGCTTTACCGTAGATTCTGGATACTCGTGACGTGACTTGATAGCCGCCCGGGTGACTCGCGATCGTGGTGATCGATATGAGATGATTCTAACGCGATTCGCGAACCGGCCCGCGAGTATCCTACCGACTGCGCCAATTACGTAATCTGCAGACGGTGGATCGAAAAAAAACCAAAGATATTTTAGAACTAATTTAATTTAAATGAAATTATTACAATAAATTTAGTGAAACCTATTCGATGCTAGAATATGGAATACCCGAAAAAAATACTTAAAACTAATTAATTGCTATCATGAATTTTGCTGCGTCGGCGGCTCGTGGCTGGACGGATGTCGACGCTGCAGTTACCGTGCGGTTGGCGTAAACAGGCGGGAATGCGCGAGGTCGGCACTATCCATTAGGGATCCGTATTTAACAAGCTTCTGCCCGCGGCTTCGCCCGCGTGGATGTCGGAAATTATCCCACGGGAACGTGCCAACAGGATAAAATGTATGTGCACCAGGATGCCATCTATCTCGCGGGCCCTTTGTGGCTAATTACAATAGAAAACCAATTGTGTCTCATTAATGGTGATTAAGAGGGTACCTATATGATATCTTTACCTAAGTACCTACCTAATTAAAAAAATAAATAAACTCAATAACAGAAAATAAAATACCTACCTATCTAAATAAACCTATTTATGACGATAACTAATCTAAACTCAATCATCATCTGCCTAGCCTTTTCCCAACTATGTTCAGGGCCGGCTTCCAGTCTAACCGGATGCAGCTGAATACCAGTATTTTACATGGAGCGACTGCATATCTGACCTCTACAACCCAGTTATTGGGTAATACGATACCCTTGGTACGACTGGTTGTCAGACTTTCGGGCTTCTGACTACCCGTAACGACTGTCAAAGATCCACGAATGACAGCCGGGACCAACGGCTTAACGTGCTTTCCGAGGCACGGAGGTGTCTCGGTATGTAAAGATGGTCACCCATCCACAGACCGACCGCGGCAAGCGTAGCTTAACCTGACCGATCGACCTGTGCGTCTGTTATTATTTAGCCACGGGCCCCTCAATCTAAACTCAATAAATAAGCAAAATCTCTAAAAACTAATATCTATACGAATGACTATCCTACCTAACAGTATTATAAAATAACCTACGGTCACTACGTACACTATCAAATATACTACCTATACTTTAAAATTAAAATCTATACCTACGACTTATATAAAAATAAACCTAAATAACTCTAAAAAGTAAAAGGAATAAAAATGAACTCCACTGCGTGTGACCTAACCTACGACAAACTTATTATTTGCGGTTGGCACAGTAATCGGGTCTAGGGATCGAACCGCAAAATTAAGTTTGTTTTTTATTGTATATACTTTTCCGGGATAAAAAGTACCCAGTGTGGTGCCCAGGATATTAAAGAATAATTATACCAAGTTTCATCGTAATCGAACCGGCAGTTTTTGCGTGATGCCTGAACAAACAGACAGACAGACAGACAGACAGACAGACAAAAATTTTTTAAATCACATTTTTGGGTTCGGTGTCGGTCTAGTAACACCCCCTTTTTTTTTTTTTTTTTTTTTGAGGATGGGAAATCATCAAATGACTCCTCCCGCTCTGGGTGGAGCAGGAGGGAGTGTCAGACTCTTACTGACTAAAACCCACCCGTGTTCCTTCCTTAGCCCTTTATGTTCCAGGGCAGCGGTAACCCTTTCGGACAATCCCGCTACCCTGGCAGGCTACGGCCCTATGGGGCCCCGTCTCTCATGCTGACATCTCTTTGAGGCGCGCGTGGAACACAACACGCCGTCCGGCACGGGCCTGGTCCTGATCGGACGGTGAGTTACCCATTACTCACCGCCCGCAGGCCCGCGCCTACGGTGGCCGGGAGTCGTCACGCGGCTCCCGACGCCCGGAGCGTCTCCCGCGGCGGCTGAGGCGTGAGGTGCGCAAGGCGCGTTCTCTCGCCCACCCCGCCACCTCCTTCGCTAGCATGACTGCTTCGCAGAAGGAGGTGACTGCCTCCCACTCCCTCTCGCCCCGGACCATGGCTTGAATCAGGGCCGGACGCGAGAGGTCGCCGCCGCTGCCGATCGCCTCTACGAGGACACGGCGGTGCTCTGCCCAAGCAGGGCAGACCTCCACCGTATGCTCCACCGTGTCCTCTGGGCGATCCTGACAGTGGTGACACCCGGGCGTCTCCTCCCGCCTGATTATGTGCAGGAACCTCCCGAAACATCCGTGTCCGGAGAGGACCTGCGTCAGGCGGTAGGTGAGAACGCCGTGACGTCTCTCTAGCCACTCCTCAAAGAGGGGTCTTACCGCCGCTATCGTGGCGTGCCCTGCGCTGGGTTGCGATAGTCGTTCCTTCCATGCCGCCATGAGATCGCGCCGGAGGTTCGTCCGCTCCGCCGCAGTCTGCCGCGGATGCGGAGTTTCCCCCCGGCGTAGTGCCTCCGCGCGCCAATCATACAGGCGCGCGAGCACTATCGCCTCCAGATCCCAAGGCGGCAGTCCGGCAAGGAGGCTTGCTGCCTCGCCCGAGATCGTGCGGTAGCCCCGGATTAGCCTTATGGCTACCACCTTTTGGGGCGCGTTCAGGTAGTGTGCGGCTCGTAGCCGCAGTGAACGCGCCCATACCGGGGCCCCATATAGGGCCATGGACCGCACGACCCCCGCGTAAAGCCTCCGGCAGGAGGCGTTTGGCCCCCTCAGGTTGGGCAAGAGCCGCTTTAGGGCGGCCCCGGCCCTTTCCAGTTTGGGGGCCAAACGTCGGAAGTGCTCGTAGTAACACCCCCTGCCATTTATTTTTTTTGATATTTTCAATGTACAGAATTTTCACTTCTACAGATTTATTATAAGTATAGATTTTACTTCGATGGTCCTAGTTTATCATCTGTGACTTCAAGTGACAGCTATGTGACCAGAACCCAGCAATGCATAAATATGTAAGCTGTCACGCCCTTTATGCCTGGAGGCTTTTATTTAGGTAGTAAGTTTTTATTTACATTTTAATTTTAATTTGTTATTTTTCAGCTTGAGTACGTATAGTTTTTATTATATTTGTTGGTATATTGGCGTGATTAGCTGACATATGGCAAGTAATTTAATTTTATGTTCTGTGCCTTGTAATGTTAATTACGTAACACCTAGTATACGTATACAATCAAGTATCAAGTATTATCTAACTGAACAGACAGCTGTGTTGCTGGGGAGTTTGTTGCGCCACTTCTTCTTCCCAGCGATAGCACTAGGAAGTGGTGAAGGGCGGGCGTTTTTGGGGGACTGTCTTTTGTAATTTTGACGTTCGAAAAGTGATGATTCTCAGCCTAATTTGAATAAATGACTTTTGATTTTGAATCATCTATTTCAGCAAGTTCGGTGCTTTTTTAAGAATTTATTTTTAATTGGGTACTAATTTTATGCAAAAATCTTCGAAGTTACATAAGTGTAAGCAAGTCACAAGATATTATCTATTTCAGAAAGTTCGGTGCATAAGATATGGACAGAATTATTATAAACATTCTAAATACTCTGGTTTGACGTTGACAAAACACTCACACCTCAGCGGCTTTCCATTGTATGCTTTTTCACAATATAGTCATCAGATATTGGTAACTATCTATGTTTTGTTGTAACACTGCATTTTAATGAAGATTTGAGTACCTATTATTGATTAGGATACTTTCAAATCAAATCAAATCAAAAATGTTTATTTGTCAGAATATGGTACAATAGATGTTACAATTTTGGTTCCAGCATATCCTGCCATACTATGGCGTACAAATATTTCTATTAAAATGAAGGCTTATTTATTAATATTTGAATTAGTAACATGAATCACTTAATAAAATATAAATATTCTTGTAATAAAGATCGAAATTGTATTGTGTTTATAATAGTCATGTCATTAATATTGAATAATTATGTCAAGAATATAATATTAAAGATATGTTAGTGTGGGATGTGGTAGGATAATTTTTATTTAATATATTACTAGCGACTTATCCTCTAAATAATCCTTAACACTGTAATAATTTTTGTCCAATAACAGTCTAAATAACACCCTTTTGAACCGCGACGATGGCAAATCTTGAATGTTATTTGGCAAATGGTTAAAAATAATAATTGCCATGCAGTCAATATTTCTTTTGTATAACATTAATTTTATTTGGGGCAGTTTCAATTTGTCTTTGTGACGTAGTCGACTATTTATTTTGTAACTGCTTTTTTCAAATAAATTATAATTTTTTTTTACAAACATTGGTACCTACTCAAGCTACTAGGCACCTACTTCACGTCATATTTAACACCACGATGTTTTATTTCAACTGTGGGTGTGGTTCCAAATTTTTATTGAATAGTTCCTCTGTTGTTTCCCAGATGCTGTTTCAATACTATATATAACCTTATGTACACAGCACTAATCCAAGATGGTGAGCCACCGGTAGCCTAATTATAGTACCCGCTAATTTCTTATAGGTACAATTTCTAAGACTGAACGTAGATTTTTCAAAGCTAAGCGAAAAATACAGCTATTAATTTCATGTGCATAATTAGTGTTGTCTGCAGGTAGATAACAGGATAAATTATGGCCAATATGCATCGGTACAGAGTTGTCTTGCTTTTAAATATAACTTAGACTCAACAAACACCTCTGGATAATTTCACGAATCGAGTGGGCTTGAATAGGTACATAAGTTTAGAGTTAAATCAAAATGTACATCGTCGATAACATTTGTCTACCTACCAGTTCAGGTAAAGTCGAACCAACAAACAGTGCAGTACATAATTCAGATGAAAATAAATAAAGTGCTGTGGGAATGAAAGCTCTCGCGATTGGGCGGTGGGCGGAGCGGGGCGGGCTCGGCGCTGGCGACGCGCGCCGACGACAGAAGCGTTCTCCTCGCGCCACCGTCTGCGCGCGCGCATAACTTGATTAACGCACAGAAAACTGATTTATTGTGTCGCGTTGAAAAAATAATCGGCTGCCGGTGAAGAAATGTGATGGAGGGACAAGAGTGGCGGGGCGAATGGCAGCAGCCGCGCCAACTCGATGGTCAGTGAGTGATCCTGTGTGTCTGCATGTCTTTTGTGCCGATTGATGGAGATCCAATAAGAGAAGTCCTGGCTCTTGAACCGGTAAATTGCCTTTGTTTTGTCTAAGTCCTGGTTGAGAGAGAGAGGGTAAAGTTCAGTTGAGTTTCAGTGAAAGATTTAGTTTGTTCAAAAAGAGACAAAGTAAAAATTCTATCTATTTTCTTGCTATTCCTTGTATACCCCATAGTGTAGCAAAACCATGATCGAAAATACCTATTTATTAACATATTGTGCTTAAGTTTTAAATAATTCAGTGTTGTGCAATTTGTGTAGTACCTACCTATTGTGACGATAATTACAAATATTTTTTGTTAATTCTGGAAAAAGTTAAAAACTCTTGACAGGACCCTCCAAGTCGTCGGCACAAACGATTTGTTCCAAGTTTTTGCATACATAATGACTTGCATGAATTTAACCACCTATGGAGAAGACTTAAGCTCGGATGTCAAATTCCTTAGATTTTCAGCATTCCATGACAAAACCAAAGGTATTCTTGAATCTCAGAATACAGAACAAACTGTTTGATCTATATTCTGAGTCTTGAATATAAGTTTTTTTCCCTTAATAAAACAGATAACTCAATTTGTAAAACTGTCATTTATAATTTGTGTAACATTTTAAAAATTGATTTGAGTGATTACGAAAAATGGCATAATTTGTTCAATGGTGAATCGGAACCTCAAATACAGTATAAAAAAAAAACACTAAAAGAACGTGTAAGTTGGAAACTAATAACAGTAATTTTCCGGAATAAAATAATGTTGTCCCTGAAAAACTTGTGCAGTGTATATTTAAAATATTTTAAAACAATTGCACATCCAAAAGTTTCTTCAAAAAAATCATACAGTGGCGCCGATTCCCTTGTTCACAAACTAAACTAAATTTAAGTTCAGTGCATCTTTCTCTTTCTATTTCATTAAGAAACGGACAGTAGATAAATAGTTTAGTCCTGCCAAATTAAGATACTCCACAGTTTAGACGTGATTAAAAAATTGGCTACTAAAAATACGTCAATTTACGTCAGGCGCTGACTAATTTGACAGCACTAAACTAATATTTTATCTTCTGTCCTTTTCTTTATGAAATAGAAAGAAAAAGATGCACTGAACTTAAATTTAGTTTAGTTTGTGAACAAGGGAATCGGCGCCATTATCTTAATCATAAAAAATAACAAGACGAAGTAACGCCAAAAAAATCCCACGACAAAACCTACGATAAACATATTCTTCATTCTCTTCAGTCTTATAAGGCGAAAAACAAGCTCCTCAACAATTCACGGTCCCTGGTATGTGTGACTCAAATCGTTCACGTTCCCATCGCTCTTCTGTGATAGTGTTCATTCATCTATCCGTCAGCAGCGCGGCTGCGATCGACGCCGGCCCGACGATTGACACCCAACCATGTCGCACAGCTTTCAGATCTTTTAGCCCACAGTTTTAACCTCTCTTTTTGTCCCGCGAACATTTTGTGACTGCCTCGGATAATGTTAGGATTTCAAATCGGTCGCGAGCTTTGTAACCGCAACATCAAAAGTTTCATTTGAAATGATTGAACGATTGTTGAGTGAGGACTGTTACTAAAAAGTAGTAGTAAATGATTAGCGGAATTGTTTTCCGAGCTGTACGAAAATAAGCTATTATGTAAACGTCGATGGATACACGGGGTATTTTCCATTTTTTTTCCAACTGACTCGTTTTGATTGCATTATCGGCCACGTTTTGATAAAAAATACTTATAACTAGGAACACATATAAACTGAAAATTATAACTTTAGCCGTACTATTGACTAGACATTACAATTTATGCTCCTGCTCTTATCCCAATTCGGTAGGATGTGACACAGCAAGTCTTCTTCTTCTTCTTCCATACTTATCTATCGGCCGTCATTTCGGCCTTTATCCCCTTTTTTCGTGAAATCCCTCCATCGTCTCATAGATCATTTTGTTATGTCATGTTGGACATTACAAAAATGTTCCATATTTCATTTATAGCCCTTTTGTTTTGGCGTAAGGTATTTATCATCATCCTGCCTTTATGCAAATCTTCTATAAATAAAAATGAATCTCCGAAATGTATATACGCGCATAACTTCCGATCGACAGCACACAATTGAATAATTCTTTTTTTGTGTTTGTTAAAAGATAAGGTATAAGGTATGTATAAAAGTAAAACAAAAAGAAAAAAAAAATATGGCGGTACGACGTTTGCCGGGTCAGCTAGTTTATTTATATTTATATGGGGTCCAACCTTTCTTATCCTGCATCCTTTTATAGTTGGCCATCACACATGGTCTCCATTGTTTCTTTTGTCTCTCTCAATTTTATAGCAATGGGAAACTCCTCGCAATATTGTTTTAAAAACAGAACAAATGGAGGAGGAGGAAAAATGTAGATTACATAAAAGTAAAAAGTTCGAAACACAAATGGGAGGACAACATGTTTCAAACAGCTAGAAGATTTTCATTTTTTAACCGACTTCAAAAAAGGAGGAGGTTCTCAATTCGACGGTATGTTTTTTTTTTTTTTTCTGTTTTTGTTACGCGATTACTCCGCCAATTGTGGACCGATTTTCAAAATTCTTTTTTGTTCGAAAGGAGATACTTCTGAAGTGGTCCCATAGAAATTTCATCAAAAACGGTTCAGTAGTTTGGTTTTTAAACCAAAATTACTGGTAAAAATTACAACTTAAAAGTGAAAAATAAAAACTTTTTTGCAAAAAAAAAAAACAACCGACTTCCAAAAACGACACTACAAAGTGAAAAATAACTTTAATTTCGGAAGTCGGTGGCAAACAACGAAAATTCGAACCCAACGACACCGACTTCCGAAATTAAAGTTATTTTTCACTTTGTAGTGTCGTTTTTGGAGGTCGGTTGTTTTTTTTTTCAAAAAAGTTTTTTGATTAATATACGAGTAAGTATATAAAACTCCTCGCTTTATTGTTTTAAAAACAGAACAAATGGCGTAGGATATTGAATAAAAAAAATGTAAATTTTATCGATGGCCGAAACACAAATGGGTGGACAACGTGTTTCGATCTGCTATATTTTTTTATTTTTTTTTGTATTCGATGTCCTGCTCCATTTGTTCTGTTTTAAAATAATAAAGCGTGGAGCATATAGTTCAAAACATGTCAATCTAGATTGATGACCCGCCAGGGGTGGGCGACATTTTTTGTGGTAATTAACCGACGCCCGGCGGACGTGAAAAAACTTCAATGCTACTTGACTCGAATGCTTACAATTCGACCGTTTTGTTATTTCAAAGATTACTAATTACAGATACTTTTATTTTTATTTTTGTATGTCCAAAGCAAAAAGTATTTAATTTGTTGATGCTAATGTTTAACTATTTTTTGCGTAAAATTCCCTTGATTTTTACCGAAGTTTGCTTTTAAGAAGCGAGATTTCAAAGAAATCACGTTTCTTGTATTCGGATTAATCTGAATACTATAAACTTACTGGCTCATGAAATAAATAATGTTACCTAATGGGTTCTTGAGCGTTTCTCTTTAAAAGCGGATTCCAATAACAACCCATAGACAAAAACAAAATCAGTGCGGAACAGTTACCTGAAAACAGAATCATCAACTACTAACGAGGTATCATCACTACCCACCTTTTGAGAAAAACATAAAGATAATAATGAATCAGCAGCAGGTTAGATGAATGGTTTCCCTAATAAATATCGTTTATAAGAATTTAAAGAAGATATAGATTTTCCGGTACCTATTTATTGTGTCGTAAACGTTTATGTCTGTGACGAGAAATGGTTTGACATTCTGCTGGAATGTTTTTCTAAAGAATCTCATAGTACATAATTTAATATGCGATACTCCAGAATTCTTGTGGTTGATACCGAATGTTTTGACCAGAGTTCTCTTACTTTTAACAGAACCAACCCTGAGCACTTAATGTTCATAGGCAAAAATGTAGTTACAGCACTCAAAATCGTCATCCGATGCAAATTATTACAAAAAGATATCTGTAAATATTATAGCAAACAAAATAAAATACAGATGATACCGATTTTTCTTTCGCCGTTATCCAAAGTCGCACAATCATTCCATAAACGGACAAGACCATAAGCAACTGCCACTAATTTTCTAGTTTATTACCTGGCAACTCGTAACTTATACTCCAACTCTCATATCACAAGCACCCAACCCTGCCCACCTCAATATTCAAGAGCTCCATAAATCTTGTAGAACAAAGTTTTTTCCTCCAAGGATACGCGCCACTCCAGACCGTCACACGTGGTCCCGATGATAAACGAACTGATTATTATTGCAAAAACTGTAATGTAAACTAAAGATTAAGAGCTTCAGGGAATTGTGGAGCAGTAGGTTATGAATTAATTACATCCGGGTCGAAACAATACGATGGCTTGAATTTGGTAGACTACAAAAAAGTAATTTACAAAGTAGGTATAAGAATGATGTTTGTGGTGATAGTCAAATTGAAAATATTTATTAAATTGAAGACAAAAACAATATTTCACTTAATCATCCATTAAATTTAGAAAACAAACAAACACAGACGAATTTTATAAGAAGCAATAGCAACATGCAGTTTTGCAGAAATGTGATTTGTGCAAAACTGCATGTTGCTATTGCAAGCAGGATTCTATCTCAATATGTTATACCTAGTAGCTAATGAAGGTAAAAGCCTGAAAAACAGCAGTTTTCATTTTAAAATATAGGTACCTACCCGAAGAATACAAATTGCAAATCCGAACAGGCAGACAGACAGCTTTACGACAATCTAACTGTAAAAGTATTACAAGGGCGGAAAAAAGTTACAACACATCGCAGACTCTACGCCTACACGTGGCTCTTATCTTATCTATGATTTTTGTTTTACAACCCTTACGTCGATACCTCTCACACAAGCTTGACGTTTTACCTTTATCTTGTGCAATTTGTCCTCCGAAAATAGATGTTTCTCAGTCGAGTGTGTTTGCGAACGACATTTTTTTCTGGTTTGTCGATGGGTGAGCGTTTGGGTTGTTCAAATTTGGTTTTCTAAATCTGTTCGTTATTAGGTAATCTATCTAATCTTGGTGTTATTTGCAACACATATTTAACCTAGTGGTATGTAGAATACAGATAAGTAAAATATTCTAGCAAAGATGAATGTTACTATGGTTGAGTTAGTACAACGGTGATTCTAAGTACCTAAGTACAATAGCGATTATTGAATCGTAAACGGAAACAACAAATGCTAAATTCAGAATAATCATAAATACGAAGGTGTAAAAGCGCTCACAAACATCTTAATCGGACCACCTACATAACACAATATCAATCACTAATCCACCGTTGACATGCCCTTTCAAATTCTCACGGCTCACAAACAAACCATCTATTTTGAGTGCTCGAAAAAAAATATGAAACAAAAAATATACAGGATTACGAGAGCTCATAATGAAAACAAACAATTGGGGCATAAGTCATGATACGACGGACGGTGGCGGCCGCAGCTGGGAGGATATTCTCGAGATGTGGAATAAAGTCGCGAGATGATTGAAATATGAATGGAATTAAAATTCACATGTGGTTCGTAACGAAATGCGAGTGAAACTTTGAATGAATATATTATCGATAAAATGATTAGCATACCGAATCTTATAAAGGTATTTGGGTTGTAAGCAGAAAACAATTTTGTGTAGACTGACGCTATTTACTCTAAATGTATAAACTACAAAATGATGGGTAGGTACAAGACATATGGTACATACAAATGGGTAAAGGACTGAAGGACATTGATAGCTGACCAAATTCTGAATGTTATAAGATCTAATTAAATGTTTTGATTATCCCCCCTACCCTTATTCAGAAACGGAGCAAGTCTTTTCTTTTTCTAAACTTCTCGTTTGTCCGTCATTTTAATATTAAACCCCTTCCAAGTCATTCATATTTATATTTAAAACAAATCAAATTTTATCTAGAATATTATATTAAAAAGACATTGTTCATTGCAGCTTTGAGAATAGTTCCCTCGGTCACCGCTAATTTAGATTTAACTCTCACGCACTTCTCACGATTTACCAAGAATTTATTATTATCCTTAACGATTAGCCCTGCTTTAACATATTTTACTTTTATTGCGGCGTGATGAAGTCTTCAATAACAACTTCATCGTTCATATTATAAGAGATTACTAAGATCCTATCCAAATTTGAGAGCTTTCTCTCAAATTTGGATAGGATCTTAGTAATCTACTGGAATAATAAAGACTAATTCGATTGGACGACCTTTGCAGGGTTTTCCAATATTATTTTTCATTTTGTTTCTTCATTTTTCTTATCGTATGTCGTACGCATTGTAACTGGCACTTACTTAATTAAAATTATTACTTAAGGTGAACTTGGTCAGAGGAATGATATTTCAACCAAATGTAAAGTACCTAGTTTTTGAAAATCACGTTCTGAAATTAAGAACACCATTTTTTATTAATTGCTTCCATCACAAAGCATTTTTTCCGTATTAATAACGTGTTTCATATCCAACAACGTATAATTCCAATCACTCATAAATTATATACGAAATTACGTTCCGATTCATAATTTCTCGTAAAACTATTTGTTTTTACTATCAATAATAAAAACAGTGTGAAGAAATGTATTAATTTCTGTTTGTTTTGTTAGATTTTGTAGGAAATACGATTAAAATCACAAAGGAATAGTGTGATAATGTATTGCAGCGCTGAAACCGCGTTCGTCTTCGGTACAGCGCGATATAGCATCGTAAGTAAAATAAACATCGGCTCCGTCGTTTGTTTGTTTTCGTAATATTTTAATTTTGAACGCGTTTGTTATAAGCGCCTCGTCTTCAATCTTTGAAGTATCACTATCTATATTCAATGTTTGTTTGATTTTGATTTCAATTATAGTACCATTTGATTTTAATTTACGTTTCAATTACGGTGTGTTCAAAATCCATTTTTTATTGATTTCATTGGACAGCTTTATCTTTTCTTCAACTGGTTTTTGATTATTTTTATTTTTTAACTGAGAAACAAAACTTTTGATCGCATTTAAACAAAAAAACAATAACTTAAGTATATTGTTTATTTTTAATAGTGACCTATCCGGCTGGTATTTTTAGTGAAACTTATTTGAAATGCAGATAACGTTTCATAAAACTGTTGACAGAGTCTGGGTATTTAATCTAGCTTGTTCCAGACTTTGCGTTTGTTTATAAAACGTGTATTATTCTCATAAGAGTTGCGATTCGCATAAAGCATTGATATCGTTAACACGTGTGTCATTGCGATACATTATGGACAAGGCGCCACCAAACGGTACTATATGGCGCCAGCGCCTGTTTAAAATGTACCATGAAGCTACTTATTCTTTTTATATCCTTTGTAGTTTTTGTTAACTTACTCTTTCTTTCTTTTTCTTTTGTTGACTTTCTCTAATATGAAACAGAGAAGTAAGCTAGAATGCGGGAACAACTATAAGATATTAATTTTAATCATGTAAACGATGCTATATCTCTAAAGATTGACACGGTGCTGTCGTGATAAGTTGCTGATGAATCTCCTAACGGTAGTTTTTTAACCAAGGAATGAGATAATAATACATTGATCACCACTCTATTTCATATAATCGATATTTAAATTACCAGAAGAAATTCCTCAATAATTAGGTCTGTTGCATATTATTCCCGTAGATACAAATCCCCAATCTTTCTCGTAATTCGAACTATGCAAGCCAGCGTGCCTCATATATCGTCCAAGTCCCGTCCCGTTACCGTCCCGCCACGTTACCGTACCGTCGCCATCTCTTCCCCGTGACGGTATTCCGGATAAATTAGCCCAATTAGTTCCGATGTCGAAACGGTGCTGCGTATACGCATGTTGTTCCTTTTTCAAAAGATAGGGTTGCTGCGTAACAGCGGTTATTTATCGGTTGACATTTTTCATTGTGAGTGATGTAATTTGCTTGAGGCTGGTATTTATGTTGGTATGTGGAAGTAGGTAAGTTATAATTAGGGAAAGTATTGTTGGCAAAATTACCATCGTTCCTTTAAAGGTAACTGTTTCAGACTATGCTGGTCTCTCTAAAGGCCCCAGAAGCGAAAGGTTTCAATACCTATCAAGTGATATTACCTATAGTTGTGTATGAATCAGATATATGAATTAATTGAACCTTAATCACTGTCGGAAGTATTCAAAGTTGTTATGTTATGAGTAACAATTTATAAGAGTACAACAATACTAATGAAGAAACATTCCTCTCCAGACTATTTTTCACATAAACTCACAACACCCCTTCCCTCATTTTCTTCCCAATCAAAACTACACCCTCTTCTTTCCTGCTCAAGTCTGAATCTCCCTTAGCACACAATATTGTAAGTTATTGAAACAATCGTGTGTGGTAACCATCATGTCCTGAAGGTTTGATTTACGCGTCGGTCAGGTCTTCACTTCCCGCCCGGCGTCATAATTTTATTCCGTGGCATCGCATCAATTACTTCAGGCATTGTTTGACGGCTCTTTCATATATTTTGCGAGTAAAGTATCGTCTTTATTGGTGGAGTAATCGTTTAGCTAATATGCGTATTGGTTTTGCAGGAGGTTGGCGTAAATATTGATGTCACTTAGCCGGGTAGAAGGAAGATGTTGGAGTTTTAGCGAATGTTCAAAATAAAACGTTATGTTTTTGAGTTGACCACGAGAGCCAGATGAGCAATTCCCGTATTTTTAAGAACGTTCGCATTCTAATCTCTGTTAATATATCTATTATTAACCTGTTTCCATACAGAGAAGGCATGACCATAGATTACCATGCTTACTCGACGCGGATTGAAGAATATCTCTCTTTGGATATATGTCCCACCATTTTTGTAAATATTTTGACATTGATTGGCACATGCGATTGACACTTGATTTGAACGTTTTTATTTAGGTACGAGAATTCGCCTTCTGTTCTCGTAAAATTTTTGACGTGACTGGATTAGGTTGTGATTAATAGTCCATTTACAATAGCATTAGAAAGAAGTTAAAAAAGGTTATTTTTAATGCACACTTTGTAACAAAAATACAATAAACATTGTTACATTATGATAGACGCCGAATTTATTATGATCTATTTTTACAGCAGCTGTCTCACTTAATTGTAACCATTTTAACTATTTATCTTATGAAATTATGTGGCTTTCATTTATTTATATTATATAACTCCAATTTTAAATTACAGTGTCAATGCTAAAAACCTAAAAGAAGCAGGGATGAACAATACTTGGAACGTTATTCGTTTCACTATAATTCTACCGAATTTTATTTTAATTAAGGTGGATGCGCTGCAGTAGCCCGCGAAATCAGATGAATTCGGAGTAATTCTAATTTAAAGGGATGTATTGATGATTTTTAAGGTTAAAATTGTATTATTGCCTACATATTTCTTATTGTTGCGCATCATACTATTTTTATTAAGATACCACCTTACACTGGCCTGCAAATTGCAAAAAACGCAAGAAAATTAGAATTCATCAGCATCTCCCTTAAAATTGTTTTATCATAACTTTGAAATAAAATGTTTTGCATTCCTGCTTCTACGAGCCTCTTTTTTCTAATGCTATTATAAATGGCTACTATACTACCTATAAGGTATTATATGTATAACTATAAGATATGATATTGATTACATCAGAGCTTTATTATTTATGTAATTAAATAGGTAGATATAATGTTCAATTACATACTTGGTCCTTTAATTCTAGTCCGTTCTTCTCCATAGGTACCTACTACGCTTTGGAATGGGCAACTAGCTTCATCTTTCTGACTGACTGCCCGCTTGACAATTGAAAAGTGCCAGTAATTGGTTTATCTATACTTATCTATATCTATACTTATAATAAATATGTAGAAGTGGAAATTCTGTACATTGAAAATATCAAAAAAATAAATGGTAGGGGGTGTTACTAGACCGACACCGAACCCAAAAATGTGATTAAAAAAATTTTTGTCTGTCTGTCTGTCGGTCTGTCTGTCTGTCTGTCTGTCTGTCTGTCTGTCTGTCTGTCTGTTTGTTCAGGCATCACGCAAAAACTACCGGTTCGATTACGTTGAAACTTGGTATAATTATTCTTTAATATCCTGGGCACCACACTGGGTACTTTTTATCCCGGAAAAGTATATACAATAAAAAACAAACTTAATTTTGCGGTTCGATCCCTAGACTCGATTACTGCACCAACCGCAAATAATAAGTTTGTCGTAGGTTAAGTCACCCGCAATGGAGTTCATTTTTATTCCTTTTAGTTTTTAGAGTTATTTAGGTTTATTTTTATATAAGTCGTAGGTAGGTATAGATTTTAATTTTAAAGTATAGGTAGTATATTTGATAGTGTACGTAGTCACCGTAGGTTATTTTATAATACTGTTAGGTAGGATTAGTCATTCGTATAGATATTAGTTTTTAGGGATTTTGCTTATTTATTGAGTTTAGATTAGTTATCATCAGAAATAGGTTTATTTAGGTAGATAGGTATTTAATTTTCTGTTATTGAGTTTTTTTTTTTTAATTAGGTTGTTACTTAGGTAAAGGTATCATATAGGTACCCTCTTAATCACCACTAATGAGACACAATTGGTTTTCTATTGTAATTAGCCACAAAGGGCCCGCGAGATGGATGGCATTCTGGGGAAGCACATGGGTACATTTTATCCTGTTGGCACGTTCCCGTGGGATAATTTCCGACATCCACGCGGGCGAAGCCGCGGGCAGAAGCTAGTATGTAATAAATCTGTAGAAGTGAAAATTCTGTACATTGAAAATATAAAAAAAATAAATAGCAGGGGGTGTTACTAGACCGACACCGAACCCAAAAATGTGATTAAAAAATTTTTTGTCTGTCTGTCTGTCTATCTATCTGTCTGTCTGTCTGTCTGTTTGTTCAGGCATCACGCAAAAACTACCGGTTCGATTACGATGAAACTTGGTATAATTATTCTTTAATATCCTGGGCACAACACTGGGTACTTTTTATCCCGGAAAAGTATATACAATAAAAAACAAACTTAATTTTGCGGTTCGATCCCTAGACCCGATTACTGTACCAACCGCAAATAATAAGTTTGTCGTAGGTTACGTCACAGTATCTTAGCCGTGTGCAGTGTCCCTAAGTTATGCTCTAAATATAGTGCTGAAGGTTGAATTTGGCTTGCACCGTTCGCAGCACACGCGTGGCGCGCGGCCGCGCGCGCATTACGTTAGTACGTATCCTTACCTATGGCATTACATTTTTTGAACTTTGATTTGAACGGACGTGTCGAGTGGCAAGCGTTCGTTCTTATTCTTATTTTAACTGCTACGTGCAATTCTAAACCGTGCTTTTCAGTGCGACCTTTTTATTCCTTTAAGTTTTTAGAGTTATTTAGGTTTACTTTTATAAGTCGTAGGGATAGATTTTAATTTTAAAGTATAGGTAGGTAGTACATTTGATAGTGTACGTAGTGACCGTAGGTTATTTTATAATACGGTTAGGTAGGATTAGTCATTCGTATAGATATTAGTTTTTAGGGATTTTGCTTATTTATTGAGTTTAGATTAGTTATCATCAGAAATAGGTTTATTTAGGTAGGTAGGTATTTTATTTTCTGTTATTGAGTTTTTTTTTAATTAGGTAGGTACTTAGGTAAAGATATCATATAGGTACCCTATTAATCACCACTAATGAGACACAATTGGTTTTCTATTGTAATTAGCCACAAAGGGCCCGCGAGATACCTAGATGGAATCCTCGGGAAGCACATACATTTTATCCTGTTAGCACGTTCCCGTGGGATAATTTCCGACATCCACGCGGGCGAAGCCGCGGGCAGAAGCTAGTTTGAAATAAATGCTTTGAGTTTGAGGTTGAAATCTCGATATGAAAATGCTCTATTATTTTCTCTTAGCAATGAATCTACGAATGAAAACATTTTGTATACTTTGCAGAACATTACCCTGTACAAAAAGAGCTTTTATTTGCTTTTTGTTTTTACTTTGCAACAATAATCCTTTCCCATCCAAATTTATCCTTGAGTGAGTAATTAAATTTCAAAACACATTACTTTTTCTGTTGGACGTGTACGATTTATTTGTTTGACATTTAGTCGGATTCCACGGGATAAATAAAAATACGAGAATGAATAACTCCGTGATCGGGTTTCTGAACTTCTTGTTTTTTCGTTTGATAAGTATTTGGAGAACGGTTTGTAATCAGCGTAGGATTTGGAGAAGAGAAAAGATATTAATTTTCTGATATAGAAGTATCTAATTAATATCTCTTATTATTGAAGTGTTCGGTGGTGGGGCCCACTCCCTCTCTCACCGGATGGAGGAGGAGAGAAGAGGAAGCCTTTGGCCCAACAGTAAGAACGTTATAGCTAATGTGTGTAGAATACTTGAACAACCACAGCAATATGTTGTTATAGGTACCTATATGCGATTTTTAGAAAACATAATAAATACTTTGTCACAACGCAAGGCTGCAATATTTAAAAAGCTGCGGCTAATGACGTAGTGTGGGATCAGTTAACAGCTAACGAGGCCTGCGACACAAATCACCATTAGCGTTGGTGATGGACCGTGAGCGACTTACGAGCGAGCCGATATTCTGTAACACCTCGGAAATGTCCGCCTTTCGGACCAAAATAAAGGAAGGTTTTTGTAGAACCCTTTGTTTGTATAAAATATTCCTTAATTTAAAAAACTAAACTACAACTACAACAAAGTGAGAAGTGTTCTGATTTTTTGACGGAAACAATATTTGTTTTTCTAGTCGAAGTTAATTTCTGGTAGGTACTTGGATTTTCACTAAAACTGCTATAGGCTTCAAAGTCATTTAGTTTATGTACGAATATTTTAAATGGTGAGAGTTTTTTCAAGTTGACTTAATATGTAGATTTCAGCAGTTTATTTAATACGAGTCATAAATGTTCACACTAGGAAGAGAAAGTGGTGTAGGCAGGGCGTTTTAAAAGACCTTTTCTAACATTTAACTGCAAATTCTTAGTCTGATTAGAAGAATAGTCGAATCTCTAAAACCGACCCCTGAAAAAGTTACCGACGGAATCGGCTAGAGCTAGGAGCTACTCTGACAATAGAGACAAATTCATTTAGCTTGCTATAACTCGAAACAACAGTCATAATGATCTAATTAATAAAGTGTAATGGCTGATAGGATCAGTTAACAGCCAATGAGGCCCGAGACACAAATCACTATTGTCTATTAGCGATGGCGTTGGACCGTATTACTAGCTGCCAGAATAGTTACTAGCGAGTCTGGCAACATAGTCCTATGATTCTGATGCAGTTCGGTTACAATTTTACAACCATTATATTCATTTTTTTAACTTGTAACATTTTCGAATGTTTAAAAAAGGACTGTATTATTAGCGGCCAGAGTTATTAGTAAGACCATCAGATTTTTTTTTGGTTACTGCCCCCTCTTAACTGTTAGATACTCTATGACATTTTGTAATCATTAGTAGTTAAGATACTGTTACAAATGCACCGTGTGAAAGTTAAGGGGCATACAATTCTATGCTTGAAGAAGAGGATTTCAAGTATAAAGTACTTAAGCTACCAAATTCAAAACAAAACGGTTGCCAAAATAAGTTAGGAACTTAATGAATGAAAGAAAATACCAACTGAGGTTTGTAAAAATATAACAATACGAGTACAACGGTAATTTAGAACTTTGTTTCCATACTTATTTTTGTCGAATGCAAAGCAATATTTGGACAATCCATGTTTTGTATAAAGTCTATTATTTTTCCTATATCAATTTAAAAGTCGTATCTATTAGCTACTAAATCTCACCTTTACCATTGTATAACACACCTTGGTGATGCCAGCAACACCGCAGCCAATCGGCAACCTCGTCGTCTCAGAATAGAAGTTGGCACCTTCTGTCAGCAATCACAACACTTCGGTACTTTGAGTACCTGAGTCACATGAGTACCTGGCATTCTTATGTTTGAGAGTATTAGCGGGAAATGCAGGTACAAGTGATGATAGATCTGTGATAAATGGAGGTACTTACTAATGATGCGGATACTTGTAATATTAAGCTTATTATAGCTGAATTTAATATTGTAATAGTTACCAAAGATGGGTTTTGGGAAAAAAACAAAATAGAATCGAACTAACAGATTGTGATGTGTGTATTTATTAACATGACCACGTTTGGTAGTAAAAGTGCAGCTATTTGTGAATATAAATAAAATAAAAAGGTTAATTGCAGAAACTTGTACAACTTTTACAGTGAATCTTACATAGGGACTTCCTTTTAAGTAAAAGATATGCCTGTGCTAAGACCCGCTCTTCAATGACAAATTATAGACTGGTAAAAGTGGTGTACCCAAAAAAAAATATATATAAATAAGAAAGTATAAGTAAAATCTAAAATTCAACAAGATTTGAACTATAACAAGATAAAAGAAGAAATAAAACTTAGAGATATACCTGTCCTAATACAAGCAAATTATTTATCGGTATGTAGCAGAATTAAACAAAGTAATTGCCGAAAAAGTTTAGGATCGCGTAGCTGATCCTAATTTCATCAAATCACAAGGTGCAGACTGAGCTCAGACAAAGACAGATCTAATAACCAACCGTCATAACGTTACTGTAATCAAAGATCTAATCGGCAACATTGCAGAATCACGTGCACATTACTGCAGTTATAGAAACGATCATGTAAACATTGATAGTATCAAACGGAGGCATATTTGTTCGGCTCCGAGAATAGCGTAGGAATAGCATTGGATTAGTTGGCAGCATCAGTCAATCAGCAGTCACAACAGAGGCGACACCTCGCTTACACAATGCTTTTCCTAGAACACATCTGCTACGTGCACTAACGCCTGGTTTATTCCAGAAACGAATCGTTTATCTGTGAAAAGAAGTATTTTTCAATATTGTTTTGGTATTTTGTTTCAAAAAAGAGATTTTTGATGGTCATGGATGATTCTCCTAGTTGCACTAACGCCTGTTTTGTTCAAGATGAATCGTTTTACTGAAATGGGGAAATATTTTTCATTATCATAGTGATAATCTGTTTCGTAAGGTTGATTTTAATGTCGTTTTATAAATTCATTTATTTATTTACTATATTATGGTTTTCTCTGAACACATCTGATTCTGCTTAACGCCTGTTTATTCTATTCAATGAATCGTTTCGAATAGAGTTGTATTTGTCGCCATCATCAAGGTAATTTGTTTCTTAAAGTTGGATTAAATTGTATACCTATTATAGAAGATATCGGATTAACGATTGGTTTAAATGAGCACTTGAACGAACTGTGGTTGCTCGTTTCGTCATCTTAATTCTAATTTGTATCTATTGAGTTTTTATTGGGTTGTGGTTGCTAATGATGTTCCTAATGATGAAAAAACCGGCCAAGTGCGAGTCGGACTCGCGCACGAAGGGTTTCGTACCATTATCTATAAAAATCACGTCTGTTGTATGGGAGCCCCCCTTAAATATTTATTTTATTTTAATTTTGTTATTTATTATTAAATTAAAAATACAACTGAGTATTTTGTGAACATTTTAAGTGCCTACCTGTTGCCATTATTGATATCGAGCAAAAAAGGGCAAAAAGTCGCGTTTGTTGTATGGGAGCCCCCCTTAAATATTTATTTTATTTTGTTTTTAGTATTTTTTGTTATAGCAGCAACAGAAATACGTAATTTGTGAAAATTTCAACTGTCTAGCTACCGCGGTTCTTGTGATACAGCCTGGTGACAGACAGACGGACAGACAGCGAAGTCTTAGTAATCGGGTCCCGTTTTTACCCTTTGGGTACGGAACCCTAAAAATTGTAACGTGTGTTTTAAATTATGAAGCTTATTGGCACACAAGACTAGGGTAATTTGGACGGTCAAATCGGAATCTGGTATAACTGAATCAAGCCACAATAATCGCTAATGCATGTATGTTACCAAATCATTCGCCTTCGTCGCTTTCCAAGTAGATTTTGTTCTGATGTTGACTGTGAGATGTAACAGCAGAGATATAATGCACAACACCAATGTTCAATACGTGTGATAGTGATTTGTCAAAGTATTTAAAGATAATTGCTTTGAATAAAATTAAGATAAACGGTCCTTTAGATTTCATTGATTGGACAAGAAGATACATTGTTCTGTCAGGAAGGCAAAAATAGAAAAACGTATGATACATTGTTTATTGAAACAGTCTTAAATGAAATATTGCGTATATATTGGCTTCTTTACAATATTTTTAGTTGGTCAATTAATCTCTCCTATTCATAATTAGAGCAGGAGTACAAGCTCCGTGACAAAACGGGTGACTCCCGCTCCAGCTCGTTCTTGGTGCAAAGGTTAACCATTGCCATCCAACGTAGCAATGCAGCAAGCGTTTTGGGCACCTTTGCGCCGGGAACAGTTAGGGGCGGGTTATTTGACTAGGCTGACGTGTTGTTCTTGTCCTTATATTAATTTATTAAAAAAAAATGTTGTGCATGATTTATAATTAGAATAAAATCCGAACCAATTAAAATTCATCATTATCATCCACGGCCCGACTTTATCCACTGGATATAGGTGTCTCTTTTTAATTAAAATAAGTAAATAATCAATAAAAGAGAAAGAGAGAATAACTTTTATCAAGTAGGTAAAACTCAAGACATAATAATAGATGAAATAAGCACAGTTGTAGGTGCAACGGTTTCTCTTGAATTCGCACCTATTTTAACACTATCTCCGTCTAAGTCCATACATTTTAAGAATCCACCGAAGTGACGTCCGTCGATCGGCTTGTTAATGAGGCTCGCAAGCTATGTTGACACCACTCCGTGATCAAAGTGCTCACTCACTTGCTTGCTAATTCGTTAGTGCTTCCTCTGAGCATTATCTATTTGTAAGCAAAACGGATTTCAACCCGCCAGCCCAATGATTCACTGAATCGTTTTTCTTTGAGTCTCTTTTAGCATAAACAATGTGGCCAGTTATTTGTTTATTAACCTTTTGATGGGGTTTGTGAATTGTGTTTTGGTTTTTTTGGACAACATCGGAAGCTGTAGTTTTAATACCTTCTTTAACTCTTTCTCCGATAACTAACTCTTCTGATAGTCTACTATCTGTCCCAAGTTTTGTATTAAAAATGTTCAGGTCAATTTCCTATCTTTGTCTATTCCTGAAGTTCAATATTTCCCGAAGCCCTTCGTTCCCCACATTTTCGTAAACATACCACCACGGCGTTTTAGATACAACGTAAACATCAACAGACAGAATGTTATGACAGGTGGACGGTAACACGCTCCTTAATCATATTTTTCCTCAAGAAGAAACCTCTCATACGAAGACTTAAAATAGGTGTTTGCCCTTCATTTTGGAGTTATTGATGCGTCAGTACAGCTAACCGATTGTTCATACTAAAGATTTGACTGTTAATACCTTTAATTATTTATTCAGGTGTGACTACTGACATACTCAGCAACATAATCAGCCTATGATATTCCCAATGCTGGGACACAGGCCTCCTCTCTGTGAGAGGGAGTGGGCCATAACCCACCACGTGGTTCTAGTGTGGATAGATGGATATACCTAAGCAAGCACTATGAAACCAACACCCTAATTGCGTAATACACGATCAATCGGAATCGGTTTCATTTTGACAGTTCAACAACATTCATTGCGTTATTTACGTGTTGAGCAGACAAATTTTTCGAACTTATGAAGCAATGGATTAGAAATTTGCTTCAAAATGATTCTGATTCCAATTGATCGTGTACTACTACTAGTACTTAGCTGAAAATGATATATTATATTAAATCACTAAGAAATATGGGACTGTTCTATTCAATGATTTGACGGCACGGTTGGCGCAGTGGTTAAGCGATTGACTGCTGCGCTGCGTTTTGCGGGTTCTATTCCCGCATGGAACAAATATTTGTATGACCTACATGTATTTGTTCCGAGTCTGGGTGTTTTTCTATCTATAATATGTACGAATTTACAAAAAAAAAAAAATGTATATAAGTAGTTTATCAGCCATCTTGTTACCATAACACAAACATTAGGTTGCTTAGCTTGGGACTAGATGGCGCTGTGTGAAATGTCCAGGGATATTATTATTATTATTAATGGGATATAATACGGAGTGACAAAGATAGGTCACGTTAAAGGTAGGTATTTGATCAAATGATCGCATAAGTATCGGGGTGATCCAATGTATTATACTTAGCATGGAAACGATTGTCTAAATTACTCTTAATAATATGATACCACAATGCTCATCATATCGGTATATGATAATACCGTGTTTGTTAGCGGTATGAGCGGCAATTTGTAGCGGGCTGGGGGCGCGTAAATCAAACGTGTCTCCCGACTGCGCCTGCGCTGCAACACACGTGTTGCCACGGAGTAGGGCTGTCCTCTACTACTGTTTTATTTAAAAAATACAAAAATTATTCTAATGTGTAAGAATTACATTTGCATGAGTAGAACTCTCTCTAGGGTCGGAAAGTTTGCTTCAGTTCTCTCTTCAGCAGTTCTCTATGATATTATAGGTAGTAGTCCAAAATAGCAGTCCTTTCTTTCAGTCTACCAAAAGGTTGTCTGCAAGAGATCACCTTGTGTGATTAGACTGGCCATAGTACAGACGACAGCAGGTCAAGCTACCCGAAACTGTCAAAGGAGATGGCTAAATAGAAGTATGGACGACTTTTCAACAATGAATAAACATGGTACCTAGCAACATGTAATTCTGAATAGCTGGATATTAGTATTTCATATAAAAAAAGTTTCAGGAACTTTTAGTATCTTTTTATTCCTGAAAATTAAATCGTGTAACTCCTACGTCAATAGGCATACAAAAACTGCAAATAAAAGATATTGCTATGAACTTTTACCTAGGCGTTTAGATGTATCTGCGATAATAATTGATAATTGTATTTTTGCCTAACGACCCACCCCGATTTCGCACGGTGGTACTTGAGTAAATATCTACAAAAGGGTAATTGCACCCAAAACCGTGATACAACGAGCATTCTACAATCCGCGTAAAAATCACTCCCCGCCCGCGTGTATTTAAGAATTAAACTCTTATAAATCCTAAACTAATTATTCAAATGAGTTGAAATAAAGACAGTTTTCACAAACAATATAAGTAGTGGTTGAAATGATGAAAGTATTTAAAAATAAGGATTAATATTAATTGAAAATAAATGGACTCGAGAGGCGGATTCTGGGCGCTGATTGGGGCAACGAGCGCAAGAATAACACTCAGGCGGCAGGATTTTTCTGACTTGAATTACATTGGTCAATACAACCTACACGAATGTATACCTAAACCTTCCGGAAGAACCAATCTACCTACTAGTGACAACCCCATTAAAATCTGTTTGTCAATACATCCGTACAGACAGACTGACTAACAAATGCACCTGGGGGACTTAGTTAATTAGTATGTGGTGATTGTTAAATCCTGGGAGGACATAAAAGATATTGAAATAAAACAACAAAAATACGATTTATTTATTTATTCTGTGAATCTTATAAGAACATTATCTAAAAAAGTTAGTTTAGGTTATCTGTCCGTTTGATCAAATCATTCAGATTGGATGCTAGCCCATTAACACAACCAGAGCGTCAGGGACAGTAGTTCTGACGATTTATAGGTCGGGAAACTGAATATCTGAAAAGGAAGATGATCCATAATGCTACCGGATGGGCATGTAAATATAAAAGAACACACTGTATTTAAAAAAAAAATTATTTACTCGATGGAAAGCTGAATGTGACGTTGGTAAATTCTGTAACATTGAATCGTTTCTTTCCACTGCATTGTATACTTCTCACAGAACGGCCACAAGTTATGCGCACCATTGTATGGCCAAATAAACGTACATCACTAGTTGCTTCTGAATTCAGCAGTTCATAACAAGGATGACAAATGTTGGCATTCCTTGGAACCTACAACAAACTTAATTACCTTAGTACCCACATGAATTATTTATAATAAATAAAGCAACCAGTCTGCAAGCAACCACGTCTTAGTTTCAGAAAATAAATCGTTTTGATACCTGTTATCAAAAATCGATATAAGTATAGTTTTGATTTGACATTCTAGAAAAGCGACATGACCCGTCCCTAGTTTGTAGTACTGTATTATTATTCTCTTTGAACTTGTCATGTCAATCAAAAAAATCAACTAAGATACTTTTTTATGTCTAACAGTTCACGAAAGTTCTAGGAAATTATTAAACGCTTCATAATTCATGAACGAATATTTAAATATTACGAGTTAATGTGAGGTTACTATTCATGCTTGGGGCAGTCATTTAGCCATGTCCTTTTCCCAATCAACCTTGAACCTTAATGCTTTAGCGTTAAAGTTTAAAACCTATTAAAGAAATTTGACAGATTGTAGTAGCTTGATGTGCTGGCGTCTGTAGATTACTTTAAATATGTTTATATCCTTCTTGGTTTATGTGGTGTATGTACAACAATATAGTGAAGTGCTAAGGCTGGCAATGAAGGTGATGATCTATTCTCTCTCATATAGCCGCCTTGTTCTACCCACAGGGGCTGCAGTCTCGACATTCATAGCGATCGCTTTACGACCGAATTCGGTCGCAAAGTCCTGTCACTCCATACATTACACCTGTCAATCCGGGACTTTGCGACCGAATTCGGTCGTTAAGCGATCGCTATGAATGTCGAGACTGCAGCCCCTGCTGAGTATAAACCTCCACCCTTTTGTGTCATGCTTCCGTGGTCTTGCGATTCTCATCCAGATGGTACCAAATAATAATACTTACCTATCTATGGTCTTACCACCATCCTTATTGTAGGGTATCCCTTATTTGGTTGAGGATAACTCACGCTCGTCGTAAAAATGTTAGCCAGACAGCAAGGCTAACTAACAGTCAAAATTATATTCTTACGAGTCTATTTTAGAGCTCTTACACACGAGCGGCATGTTCTCAACGGCAGAGGTAACTGCAGCCGTCGACGCGCGTCGGCGGCAACCGTCGACGCGTCGACGGCAGCAGTCGACTTATAACGACACTTGCAGTTGTAGTGTGCCGCGTCCGCCATTTTGTCAGTCGACTGCAAATAGTTCAAGAGTGCGCACACGTCGCAAATTTGTAAAATAAGTTCTACTGACGAAATTGATAATGAATTGCTAATTATGGCAGTAAAGAAAAATGCTTGTATTTGGAATTATAAATTGAAAGATTATAGTAATAAAACAATAAAAAACAGAGCATGGATGGCGGTTTGTGAAGAAGTTGTAAATGTTACAACTGACTCCTATACTAAGAGAGCAGACGACGGCTGCCGCTGATCTTCGAAGTTGAAATGTCGAAGGCTGCCGTCGACGCGTCAACGGAAGCCGTCGACACGTCGACGGTTGCCGCCGACGCGCGTCGACGGCTGCAGTTATCTCTGCCGTTGGGAACATGCCGCTCGTGTGTAAGAGCTCTTACAGAAATTCGAAAGGTTTTATATTTAGACTCAATATTACACGTTACAGCAATATGATTGTGGTTTTGAAGTTCGAAGGGAGTCGGTAAAACTGGCTGACCTTTAAATATGTCTCTTAATGTGTCGATAATGTTATTTTTTTATTCAGTTCATCATATACTGTTAAATGAAGAGTAAATAGGTACAGTTAGGCAAATATCGCAATTCGTTTTGTCATCAGAACTGCACCTTAGTTGCCTAACACTGATGATTACTAAAAACAAATATTAAACATTCAACAGCATCCACTGCTGTTCAAATGCATGGAAAATACGTCGGCTACTCAGTACCTACCAAGTAGGTAAGTGCTGTTCAGCGCAATGTGTGTAATGAAAGCGAGTCTTATGCAACTAAGATAAGTGCTGTTTTTTTTCTGCTGAGCAAGAGGTATTACAGACACAGACCGTTAACCTTGTATGTATATTTACTCATGTTATTTTTCGAGTCAATAGTATTGTCATATTTATTATTAAAGTGTTTTTATGCTTTTTATTTACGTTATGAATTAATAAGTTGACTCTTGACAATTCAAGGTTTTTTTGTCACTAAACCAGTAATTAAAGGCTAATTAATTATCAAGTTATATTTCTAAACTGGCATTAATTATCTTAATTATAAAATCAATAGGTAACTAATATGCAGGGTGGGGCAAAAGTAATCACACTATTGGTATGCGCCTTAACTTTTGCAAATGGCGGCAAATGTCAACTCTGTTTTGACATTTGTGAAGTAAAAATATGCAGAATACACGTCAATAAGCCATAGAACGCTATTCTCCTCAAGAACGCGGAATAATTACGTCGTCCGTCGTGTGGCGTTGTCTAATCTGACAACACTGTTAGCGCAGTGGCTGAGCGATCGGACTGCTGCGCTGTGTGTCGCGGGTTCGATTCCCGCACAGAACAAATATTTGTAAGTCCTACATGTATTTGTTCCGAGTTTGGGTGTTTTTCTATCTATAATATGTATGTATTTACAAAAAAAAAATGTATATAAGTAGTTTATCAGCCATCTTGTTACCATAACACAAGCATTAGGTTGCTTAGCTTGGGACTAGATGGCACTGTGTGAAATGTCCAGGGATATTATTATTATTAATCTGTCGATTTGACGTTTTGTACTGGCCGGCAGATCACCCGATTGATGACCGCTCCAGACTTTTTTTGGCGGGGTTACTTGAAGTCCCGGGTAAACAAGACTCAGACTCTTGAAGCCCTTAAAGAGAATATTCGACAGGAATGCGAGAACCCATCGGCGAAAGTTCTTATACAATTGATGGAAACTGCCATAAAGCGAGCCCGTAATATGGTCATCAATTTTGACGGCGGCCATTTGACCGATATCATTTTCTCGACTTGATGGAAATAATTCTAATTAATTAAATAAACATAATCCACAAGTAGAACTAAACTTTTTTCATTGTTAAAAAAATACTGTAAAACAACATCGAGTGATTACATTAGCTTCACCTTGTACATAATGAGTAGTTTAGAAGGAGAAAGTATTTACCGTTTGAAAAATAATTAAAATTATTAATCTTTAGCTTATTTTATGAGAATTTTCTTGTAGCAACCCTACAAGGTGTAACCGATGCGACGGCGCGGGCTCACAGTAGATTTATAGCGCTCAATCAATGCGGATTTATTGCTGAGGAAGCGACCAGCACTCGCCTTTTGTTGCACTGTATATATAGAACTAACTTCGATATAATTGGCTCTATAATTTACCCTAATTACCGCCGAACGATTGTTCATTTGTATGTGATGTCATTATTATTGAATACTGGTTGTGACAACTGCGTTATATTACGTGAAAAACGTGTTAGTTGTAACGGACTTACATTTATGGTTTGTAAAAAAATTTACGGTTATATAAGCTCAGAATACGGAGATGGCGGGATGAGCTGGACTTGCTGGGCCTTTTATAAAGATTTGTTCTTTCATCTCCTTTCGAAAAGACAGACGTGGAAAGAGTGTAAGGAGGCCTTTGCCCAGCAGTGGGAAATTAAGGGCAAATAAATAAAGAATTAACGAAAAAGCTCAGAGGGGCTATTCTCGTAATTTTAACTTCGAACGTTCACAGTCAGAAGGCCAATTCTCGTAATTTAAAACGTTCAAAATCTAGTCACAGTCTCATCTCGGCGACAAACAAATTTTAATGTCAAAAACTTGTCAAAATGTAGGGAAATTAGAAGTATTTTTTGACAGATTGAGACTGAGATCAGACTGTGAACGGTCTTAAAATTACGAGAATTACCCCTCTGATCTCAGTCTCAATCTGTCAAAAACACTTCTAATTTCCTTACATTTTGACATTTATTTGTCGCCGAGATGAGATTGCGATTGTTTTAAATTACGAGAATTGGCCTTCTGAACACACTCATATGAGAAAAATACCTAGGAGTACATCCAAAGTGTCTAGCATCATACTTCATTTCTTTAGTTGCTTGCTTACTTACTTAGAAAGTTTCTTCTTCTAAATATTTGTTTACGCAAACACAATACGGCTTTTTATTTACATACAAACTCCGTTTCCAAAATTGGATTTTCACGGCACTATTTTTTATATCCAGGTGACATTCCATTGTTTTTCACTTAGGTACAGACGCCAGTAGGTTAAGCTACCCGAAACTGTCAAATTTTCCCAATCAACATTGAACCTAATGCTTTAGCGATAAAGTTGAAAATCTATTAAAGAAATTTGACAGATTGTAGTAGCTTGATGTGCTGGCGTCTCTACCTATCTACTTTAGTCAGGCAAACAAGGCCTTCCCTCCAAATAGAAAGGCCGGTACTATGGATCTTCTATAAGATATCCCATAGTCAGCTATGGGTGATTACGGGCTGATATAAGGCCTTGATGTAAGAAGTCTGCGATCGTGACAAACACAATGAGATTTCGATCAATATAAGATTGACTTTATTGAATTTGATTGTTGATAACGCATTGATTTGATTTCCGTCAAGCCTATTTGTCAATGTTTAAATAAATTTGACGTCATACCTAAGGTTTTTACCATACTAGCTGCGCCCCGCGGTTTCACCCGCATAAGTTTCGATCCCGTGAGAATATCGAGATAAAAAGTATCCTATATGTTAATCCTGGTTATAAACCATTTGTGTGTCAAATTTCATTCAAATCCGTTCAGTAGTTTTTGCATGAAAGAGTAACAAACATCCATTCATTCATCCATCCATCCATCCATACAAACTTTCACGTTTATAATATTGTAGTAGGAATCTATAATAAATGAGAATCAAATGATGTTCGTTAGAAAGTGCATCACTTGATAACGGCTGGATTGGCTTGGCAATTTTTTGTTTTTAATGCTTGTAATAATATAGGTAGTCCGATTAACGTTTTCATGGAAACAGGCAAATAGGAAAAAATTCTCGTAAATTTTCAAATTCGGGGAAAACTAATCATCCTAAAAGTTGATAAAATAACAGATACATTTTTAACTTCAACATTAGTCACGATTATACATAATAAGTTTTTTTTACATATTATGTATAAATTAGCTACTAATGAATTATTTATAACTAATTAGCTACTAATTAGTAGCTAATTTAACTAGTACACCTACAGTTTGTGTACATACAGGGTGACAGGGAAAATAATACAATATATCAATGAAGTTGCAGAATAATTAAATAATATAAAATTAAACGACATAGGCAATCTCTAAAGTCCAAATAGAGTAAAGGTTCATAAAAATATTTATGACAAATGTTACATTCAAATTATATTTAAAAATGTCCATGCCACATGGAAAAGTATGAGATTTACACTATATGATTATATCAATTATATAACGCACCTAACACGGCTATAAATATTTATGTTTAAGTGGAAGACTGTATTGAGAAGGTATTTTAAACTCAATTAGTGATTTTGAGTTAAATATCTTTTATAACTGATAGCATTTGATTGCCCAATTCTTGAGGAAGATTTACGATCCTTAGGAGCCGAGCAGAAAGAAACAGAAAGTACGCTAGGCGAGAACGAAGGAAAAGCCCGAGAATAAAAAATTTTACGCGAACGAAGTCGCGGACATAAGCTAGTTATCCATATAAGTAATGGCAATAACTTGTGGGCCCAAATATGAGCACTGCATTTACGTTGTCACATCACTAGTATGTACGATTGAAGACAAATCTAGCTCAATCAGTAAGTAAACGTAGCGTTCCACAATATACCTCTGTCTTCAGTTTCTCATTTTCACTAAGAGAATATTAAATTAACCACTAGTTTGCACAGCATACCACGGCACGAATTTACAGGACAGGTTCAATGAAGACACAAAACTCCTAAATTAAAACTACATTTATTTATCATCGAGCATCACACAGGTATCGCCGACTCTTCTCTGATTGCCAGGACACGTATCTCCTGCGAGTGCAGTTCCTGGTCCTGAGGGAGAACCAGTTTGATTTGGGTCGGTCATCCCATCGTTCGCACCAGTTCCTTGATTATTGTTAGTTACGACTCCTAGACTGGGCATGGTCACTTCATCTATTACACCAGTGTCTAAATCACCATCGTCCTCATAACCATAACACAGACAGTCCTCACCAACACAATGTGCCTTATCATCATAAGGGATGTAAGGAAAACTTGAGTCAACTCTTGGGATTGTGGGAACCCCCACAGTACAGTACACTGACGTGAACAACACGAACCACACTACCACATTCATCCCGAACCACAGAGCAACAATGAATGATGACTATATTTTATTAACCATACTTAAGTACGAAGTTTCCGACTTCGTTATTTACATAAAGACCTTGTACGAGGTTAAGGCGATGAAGGTTCTGTACCTATAAAAGAGTTAAGCGTTGAGTAACTTTGTTGGACCACGCTAACAAATCGTCAAGGTTGTGATCGATAACTTGTTAGTGAAATAATCTTGTCTTATTAAAAAAGCATTTCGTATCTTCTTCAAAAGAAATCATTTGTTTGTATTAAAAATTGTTTTGTGTTGGCCTGACATTTTGTTGCTTGATTTATTAGGTTTTAAGTACTTATTTTGATCTGGCATAATTGATTGATTGAGTTTTATTTAAAAATATGAAGTATAAGTTTATATTAATCATTTCCACTATTTTACTGCAGACCAATGTAGAGATACTGTCGGCTTTTTAATGTTTTGACGGAACCCCAAATAGTTATATGTGCCGAACTTCATACAAGGTTTAATTCGTCGAAATATTTGATTATTCTCCAAATTGAGATGACAATCTGTAACTAGAACAATTTATTGACAGGAAGTACGTATATACCTACTTATGTCTGTTCGTCTGTTACTTGTTTTTACACGAAAACCAATTTTTTAAAACAATTCCAGAATCGTCTTTTATAGTGAGTATTTGAAGCTTTTCACCAATTTTATTTTTCATAGCGAAAGAAAAATATTACGAACCATGACATGTTTTAATTAATGAAATCCATATATATATACTTAGTTGTACAGAAACGAAACATTAAAAAAGAAAAGTGTTTACCCCAACAGCCCGTCTAAAAACCAACTTCTCCTAAACGGTCCCTAACTACTTACAACTCGTTAGCGCGACGAATTCGGACATATCCGGCGGGTATTGTATTATCATTACTTGAAAGTTGTAGACCTTGGCGGCAGCTGTAGTTGTCGTTTAACACAGGTACACAAGTACCTCGTGTTTGTCATTGTGTCATTTTATATAGCGCTAAGTTTTCAATTTAATAATGAGACACGAGCGGCACCTACCTTTTCTTTCGATGAGAATTTCATTCTAATCAAATCAATTATTTTTATTTTTTGATGATTCTAATTGATATATAAGTCCGTGAGTGATGACGTGAAGTAAGTGATGGCAATAGGCTCGCCCCCTGTTACATGGGATGGGGATAAACACAGCTAGCGACATGTGGGAGTCAATCAACTCAGATTATCGCAGTTCACTGCTGGACATAGGCCTCTCCCAGGCTGTGCCACAACACCCTGTCCTCCGCCTTCCGCATCCAGTCTATCCCAGCCACATTCTTTAGGTCGTCCGTCCATCTAGCTGGGGGGCGTCCCACACTACGCTTGCCGATACGCGGTCTCCACTCCAGGACTCGTCTGCTTCATGTGTGAGTACTATAGGTTAACCCCTGCCTAACCCTTCGGGGATTGCAGTCGTTATGGTTATGTTATGTGATATAATAAGAAGCATCGTAATTATTTTTTAAGTGCGGACAACGTCTTTTCTATTATGTAATCTCTTGTCGCATCGTTAGGTAATATTCATATTCATATATTTATTTGCATTCCATAGTGTTGTAGAGGTGTTACAATGGCTTAAAGCTAAGGTAATAGGTACCTACTTACGAATTGAAATTCAATGGCTAACAGTTTCAATAACTTTTTTAGTTTATGTATTTGTAGTGAACACAAATTACATTCATTGCCCAGAAGAACACTCAATTTCACATAATTCCGATCCAGCCTGTCCCTTGCTGCCCTCTCCCAGCGACGCCCTAAGCCGAGGTCCGTACCCCACAGGAATGCCCTTAGCGTGTAGTCGCTTAGTTTTTAAGTGTTTTAAGGCCTGCGTAGCGAGCGTAGCGTAGCGAGCGGCCTGGCTGGAGGCCTTGTTAATTTATTGAGGCATCCACAGACAAGCCCGGTTAAGCAGACCACCACCTCGTAGGTTAAACAGCGAGATATATGCAAATAAAAAAAAAGACAATTTCACATTGAAGGGACATTAGCGTAGCGTAGCGAGCGACACACGTGAAAAAAATTAAATTAAAAATTTTATAAACCCCCGACTACGTGAAACCCTATAAAAAGAAAAAAATAACCTTGAAATTATGACCCTACGTAAGTACGTATGAAATTTTTTGATTAAATGTTGTCCCGTCGGGGGACCGCTCTAATTATTAGCCTAACGTTCTGTTAAAGTTTAAAATAGTAGCGGTCCCCCGACAGGACAATATTTAATCAAAAAATTTCATACGTACTTACGTAGGGTCATAATTTCAAGGTTATTTTTTTCTTTTTATAGGGTTTCACGTAGTCGGGGGTTTTTAAAATTTTTAATTTAATTTTTTATTTCATGCTTTTTGTAGGGACTCCTTATTATTTCTTTTCTTTTATTTTCTTGCGTTTTAAGATTCAGGTAATTTGGTATTTAATCAGGTTTTTGTAATTCGCCATTTTGTGGTGGTGGCCTTCTTGGATTTGAAATTTGTCATAGTGTATAGTATTCTACTAGTCAAGCCCTTTCATTTGATACCCATATTGAGGCAGTTGTGAAAAAAAAATGTTATTTGCCATTTTGTGGTGGCGGCCATCTTGGATTTGAAATTTATCATAGTGTATAGTATTCTACTAGTCAAGCCCTTTCATTTGATACTCATATTGAGGGAGTTGTGAAAAAATATATAATCCGCCATTTTGTAGCGGCGGCCATCTTGGACCAATTTTCATCAAACATAGCTAAGAACACTCCCGACAAATTCACCTTTCAAACAAAAAAAACAAAATTAAAATCGGTTCATCCGTTCGGGAGCTACGATGCCACAGACAGACATACACACACACACACACACACACACACACACACACACACACAGACACGTCAAACTTATAACACCCCGTCGTTTTTGCGTCGGGGGTTAAAAAATGGCGCGACAGATTACGGAAATTCCGCGTGGTTTGTACCTGTTTTCTATGAACATTACGTGACGTTATTTCGGTCCGATGTGTCATAATACTCACAAGTAATTTCAAAACACTGCATGTGTACCTAAACACCGAACTTTCCGTCACATAATTTCAGTGGATCTGTTGCAATACGTATTAACTGTTGCTGCTATACTTCAGTGCAACCTTAATAAAACTTACCTCAATATAAAGAATTCCTCGATTTAACGAATTCTTCATAATCCAACCAAAACCTTTATATGTATAACGTTCCCAATAGTACGTGATTCAGTCGCGACAGGTTTCGACATGTTTTTACCTCTTTATAACAAATTTTAGACCAACCTAACCTCAATATAACAAACCTCAGTTTAACGAATAACTTGATATAACGAATATTTACTTGTTCCCTTCCGATTTGTTATATCGAGGTTGTACTGTACTACTAAATGACATAGAAATATAAAAAAACAGAAGAGACTTCTTTCTAATATCTATGGTTGCGGAGTTTAGATATGTACATACCGTAGTCGCTCCAAGTAAAAAAAAAAAAACTGGTATTCAGCTACATCCGATATGACATGGAGCTGATTCTAATATAGTTGAAAAAAGGCTTGGCAGATGATAATGATGATGATGACAAATATAAAATACTATTATACTTAAATTTATAAAAATATTCTAATACATTATGCACATGCGTTAGTCTCTATCTGCTATAAGTAGTTATCATCACAGCACACACGCACAGTCTTGGCAAGTGCATCGAATATTACTGCAACTGGACTGGAACAAACGTTCCACCTTGTGCTGGCTGTCCATGCCATCAATATTTATTGTCCAACAAACCATCGGCTCACATTTAATCGATTCGTCTAATTATACCCACTGAATGAATGGGTCTACGGTATTTGCCATTCAGATATGTGATTTACGGCTGCTCATCTATATTGTCATTTATTGCGCTGAAATGGGGCAGAGAGCTGAAAGATTTTGGTTTTTGCATCGCACTCACGGCTTAGGTAAGCGACATAGAGAAGTACAAATGATGAGGTACAGACGCCAGCACATCAAGCTAATACAATCTGTCAGATTTCTTTAATAGATTTTCGACTTTATTGCTAAAGCATTAGGTTCAAGGTTTATTGGGAAAATCTGACAGTTTCGGGTAGGTTGACCTGCTGGCGTCTGTACATTTTCTTATCGTTAGTTAGAAGAATTATGAACTTTTTTACTACCTATTTACTGTTCTTTTTCTAGCATGTCTTTCCTGAACAACTTTTATGATGTTAGATGAAAATTATTAAGATTTCAAATTAAATTGTTTGAATGTCATCTGCTATGTTTGATCGCCATTACACTCCTGTAAAATGTAATATACATCCACCTAATGATGACTTTGTTTCATATAAATGACTAAACACTACCCACAGGGCTGCAATAACAACTTAATTTTATTAACATCATATTATTGCGACCCATTGTCAAATATAACAACATAACTGAGAAATATGAGCAAAAAATTCTGAATGCAACATATCTTGTTGATTTACTCACAAACGCCACATTAGCGCCCGTGGCAGCACACAAATAACTCATAAAGTGACAATTATGCGTTTTTCAACGCGTATGCGAAAAAATTTATCGTTTCCGATTACATGCACCGGGACATCGCTCGGTTATTATGATTCCAATAAAAATGTCTCACGTTATTATTATATTTTTGGCTGATTGTCTAAGAAGGAAAAAGTCAACGATTGATTTCAGTTTTCCTTAGTAGGTTTCTAGGCAACACATGTTACGATAAAACATTCCAAATAAAGGTTGATCGTTTAAAAGTATGAATCGGTTTAAAAATACTGAGTAAGTGAAACAAAAATAAAACTCGATTGCCCACGAAAATAAAACTAAGATCATTGTCGTTTCTACGCAAGTATAGTTTTCATCACCCGTCTTATTTATAATCCCCGTCTTGACATCGTGCGATGAAATTATTGCCGCCATTTTGGACGCGTTTTGAGTTTTCCCGCCATTATAGCAATTAGTTGAGTGAGATGTCCGCACACGGGTGGACGCTTTACGGTTTTTATGGGACTGTTTGTTATTTTTTTTTTTCTATAGTGTTTGCTTTTATGTGTCCAAATGTGGTTGTGACTAAAGTGTGTGTGTAGTCTGTAATGTTAGTTTTCAGTGCACGTTGTGCGATGAACAAGGTTCGACAGTTTATATTTTCTTCCTTTAGTTTTTATTGCGTGAATCTGTCTTAACTAAGAGTGACACGAATAGTAACGTAAATTGTATGATCTATAGAGATGACCTGCCGTTGAAAATTGTTACTTACTGCAAATTGAAACTACCAACACCCTATCATTTTGAAGGATATTGCTTAACCATTGCTTCGTATGTTCGAAAAATTTGTCTGCTCAACACGTAAATAACGCAATGAAACTTGTTGAACTCTTAAAATTAAAGCCATTGGTACTGATAGTGTGTTACGCAATTACCCCAATGGAAAGGATTGTGATGTTCGAAATAGAAATTTAATCTTAATCATAGAAGATACTGAAACCTCTAACCTGCCACGGCCCAACCGTTGATGTGCGGTTTGGCGGTACCTAATAGGCCGTGAGTTTGATCCTAATTCGTTGCACTATTGATGTGACCTCTCCAATAAACTTTCACTTTAGATGGCTATAGCCGTCATAACAATAAAACTACTATTGTGTCTCGTTTACCGCGGGACAGGTCAACAGGTAAGGTAAAATTAATAGTAATGTCCAGTCTACATAACATAGTAATCATGAAAATCAACTAGTTACGGTTCATAAAGAAAATGCGGTTTTCCGATAGCTTTTTAGGAAACTTAGCCTGTAGTTTCATCATCATCTCTAATATTCATTATAGTTATATACCTTCAATTCAATTTATTTACTCAGTGACCATTCACATTGCAATTATAAAACCTACCCGACCCGTTTTATCGGACTTCCCAAAAAGGAGGTTAAGAATTCGGCGGTTTTTTTTTTCTGTATTTTTCCGCGATTGCTAGGCCGATTTATGTGACTATTTTCTAATTTGGTAGAGGAAACTCAATGTCTGCAGAGTTTCGCTAGCTAATTGAATTTGACCCTGTCATGTGCTTGGGTAGTTTTTGAGTTATAGCTTCAATAAGCCGTGTTTAATCCATTTGGTGTGTGTTGATGATGTTATAGAACTTTTTTCTAATCCTGATCTGACGGAGAATACATTTTCCACTACACTAACTATACTTAATAAAATGATTTATGACTGAAACTATAAAAAAAAGTTATTCGTTTTTAGCAAAATGATTTCTATCGATGAAAAGCATATTTTATTATTATCGTTGGTTGAAATATGCATGTTGGTGGTAGGACTGGTAGGTTACGGTACGTTACTCATATCTACCGATGACTGTACGTTTCGAAATACTCGTAGTCTCTCCACAGTACCATCACATTTTATAGGTAAGGAAAACTCAGGAAATCGGGCCAGAAAATTATGGTAGTGTCTTTGGATGGGTTCATTATAAAATGTTCTAATACAAAAATCTATGCTTATCATAAAAGTCCAGCAAAATCATACGATATAATTGATAGATTAAATTAATTCTGTAGTTAGGCTTACTTAGTACACAAAAAAAAAAACTAGATGTGGTCGGTGTTTCCTCTACGGACCATTCAGATTGGCTCTTTCCTCAAAAGACCAACATAGACAGAGCCACAAAGATTTGAATTGACCATTTCAGTCACCACATAGATAAACTAGTGTAGGTAACAAAAGTTATTTCGAGCATAGTCTCGAATAGTCTAGAGCTATAAATTTGAAAACTGTGTAATCTACTATAGACACAGTTTCCAAATTTATAGCTCTAGACTAAAATAGCCAAAAGTGTTCGGCTTTGCCCAATAGTGGTGTAATCTAGGTTGACAATAACAGCAACCTGAATAGGATGATCTGACCAAGATTATGTCTGAACTTTAAGGCGACTGTGTTTCAGCCTTTCTTCTCAGATTAGTAAGATAGAAAACGCCGACCTCATCTAGTTTTTAAAATACGATTGACGTGAAAAGCGTTTATACAAACTTACTTATAGAAATAAAATCATTTATCATTAGGAGTCTGATATCAATTAGATAGTTGCTGGTGGAAAAGGTGATTACATATTAAGCAGTAACTATTATTAGGTGCATTTAACTCTGTTTCTATGCGCTTTAATTAAAAGCATTGCGTCAACATTTTCGCGAACACGACACTTACTGGCAAAACATGACGCCTTCAATTGATTGTGTAGATACACAGTTGTACCAAAACATACCTACTTACATAATTTTGTGTGTCTGCGAATTCTACACGATTTAGTCGCATTCCTACGTTACATTGACGATTACCGCCGCGACTTCTCGTCCGTCGCAAAACGGTATCCCGTTTTGCGATGGACGAGCAGTCGCGGCGGACCTTTGTTCCGCCGTTGTTCTGCTGACTACAGTGGTGTTAAGCAAAAGGCGTTAAAGTAGGTTGCTGCAAACATAATCTATCAAAAATCCTATATCTGATACATAGTGCGAGTGCGGTGCTCCTGGTCAAACCATGCCCCATTTGTAGTGTGCAGTGTCCAAAATGTCCATATACCTGCACTTTAAAATATGCCATTGACGCCGTGACTAACGCAACCACCTGCGTACCCCAATTGCGTCACACTATCAATCACAATCTGAATCATTTTGAAGGATATTGCTAATCCATTGCTTCACATGTTCGAAAAAATTGTCTGCTCAACAACGTAAATGACGCAACGAATGTTGTTGTACTGTCAAAATTAAAGCCAATCCTACTGTTAGTGTGTCACGCAATTACTCCGCTGGACTCAGCTCTCAACTCGAAAAGAGAAGGCGTTTAAGTATAACTCAAGCATGTTTGTTATCAGGTATCGTATCATCAAGCGGATGTCCTCGTGGCGGGTTCTCGCTATCACAGTCCCTGGTGGAGCGGCTCGGTCGTGACCATGAGCAGCTTCCTGTGCTACCGCCGCTGCACCATCCCATCAGAGATGTAAGTATCGCTTTCTTCTTGCTTACTGTTTTAATGCAGGATTATTTAAAAGTTGAACATTCGATAGCTTCAGCAAATAAGTATGTGCTTTATGTATGTATGTAATTTATTGTGTATGTAAATGATACACTACTTACAGTCTACCCTATTTTTACAGTATTGTCTCTCCTACTTCTTTTAATCCACCCAAAGTTTGTTTTAAAAGATCGGTTTTAGTGATAAGACCACCTATTGTGTAAACACTATGTCAATTTGTCATCAGTAATAAATTCACGTGTTGAAATATCAACAAGAATATTTTATTCTATTCTATAATCTGGTTGAACATTTCTAAGAATTGACTAATAACAGTCACTGCAAGCTAATATTGTGAACACTTCGATTAGTTATGACAATTATTATTTTGTGGCCTCTTACGGCAAGCTGACATAAGCCCAACGGACAGGTGGTTTGGTATTGATACATAAGGAAACAACAAACTATTTCAAACACCGTATATTTATATAAAAATAAATCTAAAGCAATAAACGGTGAACTTTAAAGAACTAATTTACCTTATCATTAACCAATTAAGTAGGTGTCTATAACTATATCTTAATATTGCCAGCCAGCTAAAATTTCAACAGAAAGAGCTAGGGTCGTGGGGAGTTGGAGATAAACCCAGTACTGTATTAAACGTTTAAATTAAATAATATAAATTTCTTTAAGATATAACCTTCTAGTTATTTAAATGTTATTATTTAGCAAATGGGAACTCGAAACTGTGTTGTAATAAGTATTGTATGACCAACCCTACGACCACACGATGTTAGTAACATATCGTATTGCGACCTGCGGGGTGAGTGTGTAACACACAACAGTAGCAATGGCTTTCATTTTGACAGTTCAACAATATTCATTGCGTCATTTACGTTATTGAGCAGACACATTTTTAAAACATATGAAGTAATGGACTAGCAATATCCTTCAAAATGGTTCAGATTTTAATTAATAGTGTGTTACGCAATTATTTTCATGTTTAAGGCCCACTTCTACCATAAAGAAGTGTACTATAGGTACATCTCTGCCTAAGCCTTCACGGAAACAAGTCGTGGTGTTGTTAGGACATGTTGTGCCATACATGACTAAATGCGTCAATATTCAAAACTCCTTCCTTACTTTTGTTAAGAAAGGAACTCATTTCATGGTTTTAGCCCTCCAGTGGTTTAATATTACGCTTTGTTTATCAGTGCATTTAAGGTTTTTATTAAGAAGATTGTGTTTAATTGGATTATTCTTCTGCTAGAATTCAGTATGCGCGCGCAGCACATATTCCCCACTGCAGGCGCTCAGTGAAAGCACATGTCGAGACCCGGGTGTGTCCGCGCCGCCGCCGCCGCAGCCGCAGCCTCCTCGTGTGCAGGTACCTAACATAATTTACTCTAGCAGCCCTTAAGAAAATGACCTGAATATGTAGGTATGGTCCGTTCCAAAACTCATCATCTGCCTAGCCTTCCCAATTATGTTGGGGTCGGCTTCCAGTCTAACCGGATGCAGCTGAATACCAGTATTTTACATGGAGCGACTGCCTATCTGACCTCCACAACCCAGTTATTGGGTAATACGATACCCCTTGGTAAGACTGTTTGTCAGAGTTTCGGGCTTCTGACGACCTGTAACGACTGTCAAAGAAAGATCCATGAATGACAGCCCCGGCTTAACGTGCTTTCCGAGGCACGGAGGGGTCTTGGTACGTAAATATGGTCTCCCATCCACGGACCAACCGCGGCAAGCGTAGCGTAACTTTATCAATCAAAGCGTGCGGCTGTTATTTCCGGCCACAAGCCCCTCTTCACAACATGCATATGGATGCTAATTTGTAGTGCCACTTTCAAATTGAGTGCATTAATCTGAAATTATAATTTTAAATCGAATTAAAGTTGTTTTTCATTTGACATTGAGGTTAATTTTATAACCTCAATTTTCATGTTAAGTAGGTAATTTATTACATTATTCAAACAATATTTATTGTAAAATGGTGAGATATAAAGTTGAAGCCTTCTAGATACAGATGAATGTATTACTAATTCCCTTTAGCGAGTGATTGCGTAAGAGTTTAGAGGGGCATTTCTCGTAATTTTAAGAACGTTCACAGTTTGATCACAGTCTCAATCAGTCAAAAATACCTGTAATTTCTCTACATTTTTGGCAATTGTTTGTCATTGATTGTCGCTGAGATGAGATTGCGACTAGATTTTGAACGTTTTTGATTAAGGGAATTGGCTTTCAGATCATACATGCACGCAGGTTGTTGGTATTACGCTGTGTGTACGTAAATATTCATCCCAACATAGGATAAGTCTGATTTCGCACACCCTCCTTAAGTAAGTTTGGTGATTGTAGAATCCTGTTGATTTTATATTTATGTTGAATATATCATCAGTTTGCTTACACTTTCATCAGATAAGTAAGTACTTTTGGAGCAGACATTAGGAACTGAAATACTCACTTATTTACAATCCAACTAGGTTACCAAATCGTTTATCCCCAAGTATGTAGAAGAGTCGTAATCTAACAAAGTCCTCATATACCTAAACCTACTTTCTCAACCAGGCGTCGAACCAAACCGTGACACTCCACCCGGCGATAGCGCGCTGCTCGGCCACATTAGAGCTGTCAGCACTATGGCGCAGCTTCCACGAGCTTGGCACCGAGATGATCGTCACCAAGGCGGGGCGCCGCATGTTCCCGGCGTTGCAAGCGCGGCTGTCGGGACTGCTGCCTAACGCGGACTATCTGCTGGTGGTCGACTTCGTGCCTCTCGACGATAAGAGATATCGATATGCTTTCCACAGGTATTGTATGGTTTTAGTTAAAAAAAAATATAGTGTGCAACTTACGCCTGATTTATACGGCGAAATTTAATAGCCTGTGGCATACGATAAGGGACTAACCACTTACCACACTGCGAATGCGTATGCATCCGTAAACCTGAACGGAAGCGTACGCATTCCATACAAAATCGTTGTTTTCTATGGACAAAAGCTGAACAGAGCTGAATAAGTGTGGTCAGTCCCTAAGTTGAACGAACAACAAAAATTGCACCGTTTAAAAACTGTTTAGACAATGCAAGTCATTCGTTACTTCAATTTGATTGTATGGAACAGGCAAGAAACTTGTGTTGTGTAAATGGGGACTGGGGATTTTCGATGATGCGTATTGAGGATGTCCGGAATTTAGAATCCCTTGAAACCGTTATGTGGATTGCGCATATAAGAAACCATTTCTCCTTTTGAGACATTTTTGCCAGGGTTTTTTCATGTATGTACCTAAACCAGAGATAAAAAAGGGCTTAGACTTGTAATCTATGCATTCGACAACCTAACTTAAAGATTTCGCTGAATTTTGTGTCGCCAACCACGTATACCTACCAGATCAAATCAAATTATTTGTATTGTAGTTCAAGTTGGGTGGTGGCGGGTAAAGCGGACCCGGTGTCACCGCCGCGCATCCACGTGCACCCAGACTCACCCGCGCCCGGCTCCAACTGGATGCGCCAACTCGTATCCTTCGACAAACTCAAGCTCACCAACAACCAGCTTGATGATAACGGACACGTGAGTACCGACAACTGTAAAATTTACTATTGGCAACAGTCAGTGGAATTTATCAACTTACTGCGTGTCTTCTCGGAACTTAAACTGACACTCTCACTTCTTACGGAGGAGGTTAAGGAGAATTATGTATCACGAGCGGTTTTTAAGAGATCGGTTTCATAGGCAACGGATGCTTTTCGAAAACAAACCATTTAAAAAGCTCTTCCATAAACGGAGAAGCCGAAGTATCGGTGTGAAGAAGATCGGCTTGCACACCATTAGAAAAGATCTTCTATCGACACCTTTCGTACAATTTAAGCCACAGTTGGAACCTAGTGGCCGAATCTCTCCAAAATCTATACATCAATATGGTTTCCTCAGATAATCCTGAACTCGATGCACCGCTACCAGCCGCGGCTGCACGTGGTGTACCTGCCGGGCGAGGGACAGAGCAGCGCGCACCGCACCTTCGTGTTCCCGGAGACTGGCTTCACCGCCGTCACTGCTTACCAAAACCATAGGGTGAGTGTACTACTGTCAGGTGAAGTTTTTTAATAGTTCTAATATACCTTTAAAGTATTTAAATCTAAAATATAATCTCGTCACTGTTTACTAACTGATCTTGAAAACTTAAGCCTATAATTGTATCAAAATAGTATGCAACGGTACAAGGATCTTTTGGCGCGTGGCCAAAATCGGAACTAACGCCGCCATTTTGTTTTTTTAAACAATTTCTGTGACAATTTCACAAACCATTACCAACAGCGGCTTCCTGTCAATGTCATTCAGGCACCAAAAGATCCTTGGCGCACTCTGTCAAGTCATCGTGTCGCCATTGCTAGTTTTGTATTTTACCTGCAGCAAGTATTAATACCATCATGATTCCAGTGCGAAAAAGGGATGTTGCTATCGGTTATGTATAGCTCCGTCTCTCCCTTACATTGGAATCATGAAGGCATTAAACTGTCATAATACGGAACCTGAACTGTTCGACTATCCTGCTCTAAGGAAGGTTTTGAAAATTCATGCTTCTGGTAATAAAGATGTTATGACAACGTATCAAAACGATATGATGATAGACGATGATGATACGTTATAAAAAACTAGTAAAGCAAGAACCTACTAATAAATTTCCTTTACGCTCTTACAGATAACGCAATTGAAAATAGCGAGCAATCCCTTTGCGAAGGGATTCAGAGACTGCGACCCCGATGATTGGTGAGTTCAAATGTCACTTATCTTTAAGTTGGTATGACGAGACTGGTAAAAAAGTAAAGACGGATGATCTAATTTCCATAAAATGTTTAAGATCAAAAACAAATCATAACAATATAACTTTCGAAATCTTTCCACTATTTATTTCTACGCCATATTTTGACTTGAGACCATCTTAAGAAATTAACGAGACATTAACGGTCGGTAAACGTAACCACATTTCTCCTGCGCCCCACAGCAGGGCTATGAATCAATTTATTTACAAAGTTTTCATGCAACGCTTCGGAACTCATTTCAACAGCCGGTGACAATTTACTTTTACGACGTGCCCATAGAGTAAAGAGTTACGCACGACAGTTATGGCGGACACGACTCGTTTCCCGTTCCCGCCAAAATAAAAAAAGTATTTCTAACCTTAAAATTTATTGTTTTATAGTTTTCTGTTTCCAGTAAATTACTTTGAAGTGCGTAATTGGGAAAGATTTAAGTTAATTATTTACCTCTGTTATTGGGGATGGCATCCTTTACTATTCTATTTTAGATCACTCCTGTGACTCAATATTTACTGACACATTTTGGAAACTGTTCGCTGAACTTCCAACATTCAATTTTATTAGGTAAAAAAAAAAACTTGAGGCTCACTAAGATCCTCAAGTTTTTTTTTTTACCTAATAAAACTTGAGGCTCACTAAGATGGGTAGCGGGATTGTCCGAAAGGGTTACCGCTGCCCTGGAACATAAAGGGCTAAGGAAGGAACACGGGTGGGTTTTAGTCAGTAAGAGTCTGACACTCCCTCCTGCTCCACCCAGAGCGGGAGGAGTCATTTGATGATTTCCCATCCTCAAAAAAAAAAAAAAAAAAAGGCTCACTAAGATTACTATACAACAACAAATGCGCGTGCAGCACCGTACAAGAAGTGAAACTTCTTAAAAAATAAAGAATAAGAGAGATTTATTGTGAGTGACAGAGTTAGATATATCCTCTCAATTCTCGTTCAATTATCCAATTGCCACCTAAGAAGTTTTACATCGTAAACCCTGTTTCAAGTAAAACCTCTGTCACGTGTCCAAGAAACTTTTCCAAGAAAGAAAATGGCGTCTAGCACCGTTGCTAGACGCCATTTTCTTTCTTGGAAAAGTTACAAAAATACCTGGGTACCCTACGATTTCTTTAAAAAATAAACGTTAAGCAAGATTTACCTTATATGATGCAATTAATAGAAAGTAAATAAAGTTCAGTACCTAAAGCCCGTGCAGCTGTTTAGTATCAAACGGTGGGAGGCGGCGCGTTCAGTAAGATTAATTCTTTTATAAACATCCACTCGACAGATGTTTATCTACCTACTATGGGTGTGGTAGAATGCATTTTATATAAAACTGTATAGACAGGTGCAAAATACTTCAGTCGGATTTTTGAACCTGTTTTTTGCTTTTGGGAATATTGGTCGGATAAATATTATAAAGCTATTGTTCGAAAAGAAAAACTAACTACATCTGTAATTTTTGAGGATTTCGGAAATATTGCATTAAATACAGCAGTTTCACATTGGTTTTGGCATCTTTATCGAAAATGACAGCCTAAATTGTAAAATTTCTCCTCTCCTGAAACTGTAATTTCCTTTCAAGCCTTGCTACGTTGTACATCACCAGTAACATAAACTAGACTTAATTTTCAATTAAATCAAAGCCCTTATTGTTTATATTCCACATTAAAATTAATTTACTCAGCCATAAAAGTCCAAAGTACACTCTTACTTACTGTATAGTATAAACACTAAACAGTGTGCGCCTGCGCAACGATCTCCTTGTTTACGGCGTACTCGGTTACGGCCATCCTGCCCACTGTATTGGCTACCAGTGTTGCCATAAATCTGGCCTGTCAACCATTATTCTCCCGGTACGATAAACTGGATAAGTTTTATGCACCGTTTATAGCCATTGCGTGTCTATGGTCAGCCAATCGTGTGGGGAATCTGTTTTTAGGTAAATTAATTGTTTTGGGATTCGCCAATGGTGGTGCAGGCAGTGACGAATTATTTGAATAAACTATATTATATAATATTAATGTTGTGTCGTATATTTAGATATCATCTATACTTATAATAAATCTGTAGAAGTGAAAATTCTGTACATTGAAAATATAAAAAAAATAAATAGCAGGGGGTGTTACTAGACCGACACCGAACCCAAAAATGTGATTAAAAAAATTTTTGTCTGTCTGTCTGTCTGTCTGTCTGTCTGTCTGTCTGTCTGTCTGTTTGTTCAGGCATCACGCAAAAACTACCGGTTCGATTACGATGAAACTTGGTATAATTATTCTTTAATATCCTGGGCACAACACTGGGTACTTTTTATCCCGGAAAAGTATATACAATAAAAAACAAACTTAATTTTGCGGTTCGATCCCTAGACCCGATTACTGTACCAACCGCAAATAATAAGTTTGTCGTAGGTTACGTCACAGTATCTTAGCCGTGTGCAGTGTCCCTAAGTTATGCTCTAAATGTAGTGCTGAAGGTTGAATTTGGCTTGCACCGTTCGCAGCACACGCGTGGCGCGCGGCCGCGCGCGCATTACCTACGTTAGTACTTATCCTTACCTATGGCATTACATTTTTTGAACTTTGATTGGAACGGACGTGTCGAGTGGCAAGCGTTCGTTCTTATTCTTATTTTAACTGCTACGTGCAATTCTAAACCGTGCTTTTCAGTGCGACCTTTTTATTCCTTTTAGTTTTTAGAGTTATTTAGGTTTATTTTTATAAGTCGTAGGGATAGATTTTAATTTTAAAGTATAGGTAGGTAGTATATTTGATAGTGTACGTAGTGACCATAGGTTATTTTATAATACGGTTAGGTAGGATTAGTCATTCGTATAGATATTAGTTTTTAGGGATTTTGCTTATTTATTGAGTTTAGATTAGTTATCATCAGAAATAGGTTTATTTAGGTAGGTAGGTATTTTATTTTCTGTTATTGAGTTTTTTTTTAAATTAGGTAGGTACTTAGGTAAATTCACCACTAATGAGACACAATTGGTTTTCTATTGTAATTAGCCACAAAGGGCCCGCGAGATACCTAGATGGAATCCTCGGGAAGCACATACATTTTATCCTGTTAGCACGTTCCCGTGGGATAATTTCCGACATCCACGCGGGCGAAGCCGCGGGCAGAAGCTAGTCTATAATATTTGTAAATTGGTAAGGCAGAGCAAAAGCAGAAGCAGGCTTTCAAAAAAAATAACACTGTCGACTAAAATTCATGACCAACTTGTCATCTAAGCAATTAAATCAAATGATAAATTATCCGCAGTTCTGTGAAAACTCGATCTACACATGCACAAACAGTTAGAGGGGGACAAAAAATATCATAAACTTTTTTCCTTGTCCTACTTCCTGGTACCATAGATTAATAACTCCGGGAGGGACGTATGAGTGCCATTTGTCGCGCGCTGTCAAAATAGAGAATTAACGCGAAGCTGGTAATACGACCCCGCCTACTGGGCGGGCGAGGCTATTATTATTAGTTTTTTTTTTATTTGTATCATATGTTGATAGTTGCCACTCATTAATTTAGTCGGACACTAAAGATGATTAGTGATACAGCTCCATTTATAAAACGTTTCGTGTTTCGGGACGATTAAGTTAAAATCTCGAGTTCTCGACTCCTACACGATTATCAGCAAAGTTTAAATATAATTTTGTAACCAGTTGTAAATTCCAAACTTTAGACTTGATTATTATCAAATCAAAGTCAATTATTCAAATTAGGCTGAGAATCAGCTTTTTGTACGTCAAAATTACATAAGACAGTCCCCCAAAACGCCCGCCTTTCACCACTTCCTAGTGCTATCGCTGGGAAGAAGAAGTGGCGCAAAGAAACTCCCCATCAGCACATAGATAGTTTTTATTAACAAATTAGTTTATTGTAAAATCAATCTGGGGTTACGCTTACGACCATTGAGAACTTTTAAAGTAAACCGTACCTATCACTGTTACTCAGCAATGTGTAGTAAAATTTTTGAAGCTGCAGAACGAGAGCTTAGCTTCGGAATATTATTATGGGAAAGTAAACGGATCTAAGACACGTGTTGAAATAGCGATTAGTTGTAGTGAAAATTCGTGCTGTCTTATTAATACGGTGAAGGAAAACATCGTGAGGAAACCGGCATGTCCTAGAGCCAAAAATTGGAAGATATGTGACATCTACCAACCCGCACTGGGCCTGCATGGTGGATTACGGGCTACGGCCCACTCCCTCTCACAGAGAGGAAGCCTGTGTCCCAGCAGTGGGAACGTTATAGGCTGATTATTCTGTGAACACCAGCCTGCTTGGCGGGTTTTCTCATCAGCAGAAATGAAACATTCCTACAAAATTGAAATCCCCTATTTAAACCCTTTAAAGTGTGAATTTTCAAAAATTGTTCGTTTCGCTTTAAGGAGCTGCCGATCGATTCTGTAAAAATCTCACCGTGAAAAGTTAGGTGAAGTGAGCTTAGAGTGAGCTGTCAATAGTGTCAATCCCTAGCATTAGTTGGAATGACAGCTCACTCCACGCTCACTTCACCTGAGTTTTCACGGTGAGATGGTTACAGAATCGCACTGCTGATGTGAAAAACATGCTTCTTGTCCCAGCGGTTTAGGTTGTGCGTTGTCTGTCAGTGAATGGATTTTAGAGTATTTTTAACTGACTTCTAAAAAAGGAGGAGGTTCTCAATTCGGATGTTTGTATATTTTTTTTTTTAATGTTTGTTCGCGCATTTTCCTTCGCTTGCCAACCGATTTGAAAAATTCTTTTTTTGTTGGAAAGGGTATACTCCCCAAATAGTCCCATAGAAATTTCATCAAAAACGGTTCAGTAGTTTGGTTTTTAAACCAAAATTACTGGTAAAAATTACAACTTAAAAGTGAAAAATAAAAACTTTTTTGCAATAAAATACAACTGACTTCCAAAAACGACACTACAAAGTGAAAAATAACTTTAATTTCGGAAGTCGATGGCAAACAACGAAAATGCGAACCCAACGACACCAACTTCCGAAATTAAAGTTATTTTTCACTTTGTAGTGTCGTTTTTGGATGTCGGTTGTATTTTTTTGCAAAAAAAGTTTTTATTTTATTAAATAGATATTTGTATGTCACTTTTAGCGACGGTTGTGTACACAGCACCCTAATTGCGTAGGTATCACACTTTCAATCACAATTCGTGAGTTTTGAAGGATATTGCTAATCCATTTAACTATGTCTTCATAGGTTTGAAAAATTCGTCTACTCAACAACGTAAATAACGCAATGAACGTGGGTGAACTGACAAAATGAAACCCATTGCGATCAATTATCATTTTATGACTGTTACGCAATTACCCCGCTGAACATACTTTTACCTACCAATTTTGTAACATATCCTTTGTACCTATTTTTGTCTTTATCTTTGTAGATTTCTCGCAACCAACGCTAATGACTGTTAATAGTCACAGGAGTGTCCTATAACTAAAGTGATTGGTATGTCTGTGTGCGCAGTCCCCCCGAACAGAGCCAGCGCGGCGGCGCGCGGCGGCGCGAGTCGGCGGCGGCGGAGGCGTGCCCGCAGCTGGCGCAGCCCTACGCCGCCGAGCCGAGCGCGTGCGGCCCGCTGTACCCGCCGCATGCGCATCCTGTGCGGTCAGTCTTACTAGTGTTGATCTTATTTATGTCTGTAAACAGTAAGGGAAAGAGATTTCTTTGCAAATTTACAGACAGAAACCGTCCTAGACTGTATAATTGACGTAGGGTAATAATACTTTCTAACAATGTAAATTGGTTATTAATTTGGTTAACAATTAATTTCCCTTACTTTACATTGACGGTAGGTATACGTACATTTGGTTGATTTCATGCCAGAACCATCGAAATCATCTCAAGTATTTTTGAAATTATTTATTTAGGTATTTCTGCAATATATTATTATATAAACAGATTTATACCAAGAACCTATCTGTATTTGAAATCATAAATAGTGTGATCGATGTGGCGCATATTATTAAAATACCTACCTACTTTTAGTTCCAAATTATATCTTTCGAAGCTTTCAGCAGAGCTATTCACATCCATTCGACAAGTTGTCGAATTAAAAATGACATTTTCAATAAACTGATTTGCGTTTTCCCGATAGCAAATAGCGGTCGGAAGATTGGCTTTCGTCTATGTGATTTTACCTATTAACCTGAGTAAGTGCGTTAGATAAGCGAGCTGTGAGGTGAGAACCCTAGTATTGGCTCTACATTCGCCTAGCCGCTAGCGTGTTGTCTAACGCCTACACGTTTTTTTAACGCAATGTTGCATTCAGTGCAACACTCAGCTTGAGTTACAAGGCGTTTTATGTTTTACTGTACACTTACCAAATTCCGTGCTTAATCAACAATAAAATACTTACCGGTTTTATTTCTATGTATTGTTACAGTTACCAACCCCACTCTGGCCACAATAGCGCTTACAGTGCTTACTATGCTCACAGATAGCTGGATATCTGACGGTGAGCGATAGGTAGTGATTGTAAAGACAACGGCCGCCCGCTGACAACATACGACAGATATGAGCGACTGCGTCGCTGAAACGCGCACCATCTGTCAATATTACCGCCTTTAGGGGGAAATAAAAAAAAAGTGGTGAATTTATTGCGGCTCTATGGTTATGGAACGTTTTGAGGTCCTTTCAAGTTCAAAAGTCTAAATAAAATAGTTATTGTCTATGTTCATAGAGCCACAATATTTTGTAATGCGTATTTTATTGTGATTTTGGAATAATTTTCTGCTATTTAAATTCTTGGTGAAACGTTTTTATGGATTTGATGTAAAAATTCTTGTATAAATTCTAAAAAGAAATTAATTAGTGAGTAATTTGTGTAGGAAGCGACAATTGTGGAGTCGCTATTTAGGAATGTTTAAAAAATCAATCGTGAGGAAATTTTTAATTATATTTTTGGCGTTAGTGAATAAATGTGTAACATTAGCGGTTATTTGTCAGATGGTGCCTAGGCAATGTCTAAAAGTTGGTTTGAAAAACGAAATAAAATATATTTTATATTGTTACGCACACCTAATTTAATGTTGTAACAAGGTTTAATGAAAGAGAGATATATTATAGAGAAATGTAAACGTTACCCTGTATAAGTAACCAAAGGAAAAGGTCTATATAGGACTGCAGAATGTGAACCAAATATTATATATAAAACTACTAACAATTTGTTTAATCTCAATTATTACTGGTAAAGCACTGTCTACGCCTACGCAATAAATGTGCCTTTTCTGTCACAATACTATAATTAAAAAGATATTGAAACTATTTTGTTACCAAATATAATGTATTTATTACTTTAGTCTAATATAATTTTAGTAATTACCAAAAACTCGCGCATTCTGCTTCATTTTATTAGAAAATGAAGGGATATGAATGCACCAGTCAAAACGCCAAGTGCCAAATATAACCAAAGGAACATAGTAATGTTAAGATAGATTAAGATTTAGTAAATATGTTTGGATATTTATTTAAATCTATTAAAGTTGACGCAAGTCGAAAACGTGATTTTATTTTCGCCTTACAATATTATTATAAACAGCCTTATTATTTCTACGAAAAAATTTTAATGCCTGAAGGATGGCCTGTAGCAACTTTAGGTAATCACATAAATGGGAATTATAATTTAAATGAATAATAATTCAGTAAAGACCATTCTATCCAAAACGAAACTCGTTGTCAAGGTGAAGATGACAATACCAGATGATAATTTCCAGTCTGCATACAAAAATTCAACCAAATAATTTCATTACTTTAGTCACTATCGTTAGTTGAGGATTTGTAAAAGCCTTATTGGCCCATAACTACTATTTAGTTTCTTTAAAAAATCACGTTCTCAATTTCGATGTTAGATTTTATTTGATAGTTTTAAATTACTTAAGCATTAGTATTGCCAGTGTTTTATTTATTTTCCTATTGTCGGTCGTCTCCATATTGTAGAATGTTGAGAATAATAAAAAATAAGTAATTTCAACACAGCATTTTATTATTTGTTTATGTATTTAATTACATACATAATTTAAAGCTGCATTATAATACAATTTATTTACAAAATAATAATAATACATCTATTCTAAGGTCAAGTCTACATCAGAAAGAAACAGTACTGCATTTGCTGCGGTAACCTTTCAATCTCAGGGGTTCTAAAATATGACTTTTCTCCAACAGTGTATGTCATGACATGGTTGACAGTTGCTGATCCGGGCTCGTCTCCTCTATCTACGTACACTTTGGAAGAAACAGTCTCTTCAAGCTCTTCTCCCACTAATTCTGGTTCAGGCTGAACAAACTCTTCGATGGGCATGATGATAGTTGAAGCAGAAGTTACAGGTTCCATGGAACAGTAGGAATAGTCTTGAGGAGCGTAAGACACAGTATCGTAGAAGTTGGGGCGCTTACTCACAGGAGGACTGTTGTAGTAGTTAATGGGAGGAGGGATCTGAGTCTCATGAGGGTAATTGTAGAAATAGTTGTAGCTTGGGTAGGAGTCCGCGTGATGATGATGGTGGACTGCTGGTTGAGCATTCAGAGTAACCGGTGTCTGTTCGGGATATTGGACAGAGGACACGTAATAGCTGTCGTTTTCTTGGGTAGGTGCATCTACAGGAACATATTCAACTTTCTGGCTAACATTCTTCAAATCTATGGAGTCTTGTAATAAAGAGTTCATTTCCTTAGCCTGCTGGTTAGCAGCAAAAGCGAGGTCAGACAGGATTTCAGTATCAGGGCTGAATTCAACTCCATATTTGTCAGCGATTTCTTGCGCGGTCATCATTTTGTCGATAGCAATATTTTGGAATTCGTTGTTAGACTTGATATGTTTGAGCAGTCTCGATACCAGTTGGGTGCTGGCCATAGGAGTTTCTACTGATCTCTTCTTGCGTAAGTTATTGTCTCCTGTTTCTTCTTCCTGTTCTCCTTGTCTTTTGTCACAGCTATTGAGCGCATACGTGAGGAGGTTTGCCATCTCACTCTGTATCGCAAGAGTGATCTTCTGCGCGATTTCTTTGATTTCATCCAGCTGTTCTTCGACTGATTTGTCAGAGTTAGTAGCTTGAGTCATCATGGCGACTGAGGAGGTCGGATACAACTGTGCGTCGGGTAGGAGGAAGAAATCGATCCAGTCCTTCTGACCGCCGGGATACTCATTGGTTCCGCTATCGTTTACATCTGTATTATTGTTTGTAATTAATGTAATTTCACCACTGTCGACATATTCTTCACTGTCGGTTACGTTAGCGAAAGTGAAGGAACCCTGAAACCAAAAATCAATGATTAAAGACTATGTTTTCTGAATGTTGTTACAACAAAACGCACTAAGATTATTACATTGCTGACAACCAAGCTAGTTGCGTTTAATCAGTTTAATGAATATTGCTGGACTTTTCAAACAACAGTTCAGTTTTTTATAGAAAAAGAAATCAAGTGAATGTGGGTTCGAAACTTTGTGGAACTTACCTGGATGGCCAAGCCAATGATTATGTACAAGAGGCCCATGGTGAACAAGTTGTGCCCTTCCACCTTCAGCACATACATTTATATGTAACACTATCAATTCATGAAGAAATTGTTTTGAAACTTTCTCAGTAACAATTTTAAGGCAGATAGGACATGTTTTCTGAGCTTGAGCAATAATGCAACATGTTTTTTATTTCGTTTCTGATGAAAGAGCACTATGCAAAATTTCCGTTTTCTTTGTCTTTGTAGTGGTTGTTCCATGTGAGTATTGTGTACCGTAGTTCAGGAAGTAACATATTTTCGATTCCTTTAGCGAGATCTAATCTTATTTGTCTGATGCGCCCAGAATCCTATGAAGATGATTAAATATGAGGTGTTTAGTAAATAATGTTTCAGTTCTGAATTGATGCTGTTTATTCAAAATGATGTTGTGGATGATCTGCATAACATATGTAGATACCTAATTTACTTTTCCTATGAAATATTTATTGATTCATAGGTTTTGTAATGAAAGGTATGGAAGTAGTGTATTTGAATGAGATTATGTGTTTGTTACTTTATTTTGGAATAGACAGATTTCCGCTTCACAGTCATTTTGCACTGGACGATTCTATCCACTGTTACTAACTATAAAAATATCTATTTCATGACTGCAAAGCGAGTAATGGAAGCTAGAGCACAGTTTTGTGCTCTTATCTGTTGAACAAAACTGACTGTAGCTATAGATTTTATTTGTATATGTTTTTATAGAATATATTTCTCTTTTGTTTTATCGTGTTTAGATATCGAAGCCCAACGCGTCTGCAGAGTTTTGTTAGCTAATTTGACCCTGTATACTTTCTCCTGTAGATTTAATAAATGATTGTGGAAATAGTACCAAAACTCAAAGCAATCACCTATATCCTTGGCTTGGCTATCCCGTCAGGTTTGGTCGGTCTTATAATACAGGGTAGGCAACTTGGAGGTATACAACTTTTTTTTGCCGCCATTTTGTTTTGGCGGCAAATATGACAGTTGTTTCATGAAAATTATTTTGTGTAGATCCGTATCTACGAGTATGTACACAAAATAATTTTACGACGACAAAAAACGACGAACAAAACGACAAAAACGATGAAACGACTGAATAAAGTGTTTTCATTATTAACACATTCTACTCAAGCCAATCATGTATTGCGAACATTCTAAGAAAATTGCGGCTAATTTTTGGTAGAAATCACTTACCTTCGCGGCTAACAATAACTCGTTTAGTGATTAAATTTGAGCAGCATGGCATTGTAACAGGTAAAGCAGTTTTCTTACATCAAGTCAATCAGTTGGGCTTAGGAAACACGTGGTTTCAACAAGACGGGGCTACATGTCATACGGCACAAGCTACAATCGAGACATTGAAAAGAACGTTTCCGGGTCTATTAATTTCGAGAAACGGTGACATTGATTGGCCCCGTCAGGCGCTGAAAAGTCAGGAGCTCCTGACTTTTTTTTGAGGGGCTATCTAAAGGGATGTGTCTATGCTAACAGGCCAATGAACCTTCAAGAATTAACACAAAATATCTGAGACACAGTCACTGAAATAACACAGGAACTGTGTGAAAATGTCATGAAAAACGCAGTGAAAAGGGTTCACATCTACCATGCTGCTAGAGGTGGACATTTGTCTGAGATTATTTTCCATATTGAATTGCCGGCCCTAAATACTGTATTTAAATAAAAATACTTCTGAATAAAAAAAATATATATATAGAATAAAACTTAAAAATAAAATGTATATATACCTCTTATTACACTGTAATAAGTAATCATTTATATAATTCCTCAAAATTTGCATTTCTTTACGATGTTGTGACTTACATATCGTTACAATGAATAACGGTCAAAGGTTAAACAGTTATATATATGATACATAATGCATCGTGGTTGATCGTGCATGGAATACTTACTGCATGATATATAAGACGACGAATAAAATTGATTTGCTATTGAAAGACACTTTACGCCTATGTAAGGTATTTTCATTTAGTTAATAAAGGTTGACGCTATTTATAGCTCAATAATGTTAATAACATACAGGAAATTAATAAATTACAAAACTTTTATTAAATTACAATAAATTAGACCTAGTCTATACATTCGTACTTATGAAACTATTAATAAGTTAAGTACTACTTCCTCTCTACATTAACTGTAACGCCTTTCAGGATGTTTAGGGTAACGTGCGGGGTATGATGGTGGCCCTGAACTAGCCGGTGGGTATCCAGGCTGATACTGGGGTGGGTAAGATGGCATTGGAGGGTAAGAAGTAGGTACGGGTGGGTATGACCTAGGTTCTGGCGGATAAGAAGCAGATATCTGTGGGTGAGGTGTCGGAGCTGTTGAGTAAGGCGCTGGAGCCGTTGAGTAAGGCACGGGAGCCATTGGGTAAGGCGCAGGAGCTGTTGGGTAAGGCGCAGGAGCTGTTGGGTAAGGCGCAGGAGCCGTTGGGTAAGGCGCAGGAGCCGTTGCGTACGTAGAGGGCGGTGGGTATCTAAGTGCCAGTGGGTTAGCTGGGGCCAGCGGATACCCTGGCGGTGAAGTGGGAGGTCCAGGATACGGCTTATATGAAGATGGCGGATATTCATGATGACTAGGCGGGTAAGGTTGAGGATACGGAGTGCATAGTGGAAGGTAAGCCGGCCCAGATGGCCCGTACTGCGGGTAAGGATGCTCATAATCATATGGTGTAGGTTGAGGCCCCGGTGAAGCAATAGGACTAGAATATTCAAGTGGAGGGGTTTCGAAGCTATAGTAAGGGCTCGGAGCTGTCGTTGGAGTCGTGGCTACAGCAGGTGGAGGATTTGTTATAGGCGGCGAGGTCGAAGAAGGCACGTATATAACTTGGGGGTAGAGATAGTTATGCGTAGAAGGGTCGTAAGTGGTCGTAGATGGTGTTGAAGAGTACTCAGAGGACGATGTTGGTGTGGCAGTGGATGTTGTTGGAGTGGCGTTGGACGGCGCGCTTGTAGTAGCTGGCTGCACAGCGCGCAGTAACGGTGCTGAAAATTAATTGAAGAATTGAAGCTCTTCTTGAATACGTTCTCACTACCCGTACATGTTGACACCCTAGTAAAAGTTCTTGGTTTGAATCAAATATCCATACTATATTATAACTGCGAAAGGCAGATTTTGATAAGTGCGAAAGTAATTCTGTCTGTCATAAACACTTAACGGCTGTACGGATCTTAATAACTGTAGGCACACAAGTAAAGTATGACCTAGGCTATGACATAGGATACTCTTTGTTAATCCCTGTTGGACTTTCCCGTGGGATTGTTTTCAACCTCTACACGGGCGAGGCCGCGTGAAAAAGCTAGTAACAAAATTAAATAATGAAGCCTTTTCCCACGAAAGTTTAGTCCGAGATACATCCACATTGTTATGCAGTTATCCAATATCCAATATTAGTTTATTCACCTCAGACCTTCTTAATAGTAACACAACAATAATTAATTAATTGCATTCCGTACAAAATGCGTTGTCAGCTGAGAGAAGGGATTCGCCACGCGACAGTCTTGTGTAACAGTAACAATGTAAGGTCACTTACACATACATACCTAATGATTGTATTGCTTTCGTTCGCATTGTGAGTCGTGTCTCTGCAACTTCAATGTTTTAAAGTTATTTACTTTAAGGCTCGCTTGCACAAATCATTAAATACATTTGGCGCTAAAAGAATTTAAATCATACTTGTATTTCTGTCAATTGTTTGAAAATTACAGACACAGAATAAATTATGTTTTTTTTTTTTAAATATGTTTAGCACTAAATGACTTGTGTTGCGCGCGAGCCTAAAGGTGTTACTGCGGCCCTATATTGTATCGCGCCATATCCTTACACACAACATTTATGAAAAATATTGCATGTAAGGATATGAGTTTTGAAATAAAAAAACTGGCATTTGAATTCCGATAGCCTTGACTTTAAGACTCCTTAACAAACCCAGAAGTAACCCCTAAGGAATAAATAAAGAGTTGAGGAGTAGTGTGCAACTCCCGAGGAAATACTTCATGACATCTACTAATCAGTAAAACATATTGATACTGTTATGTACGTGCCCTTACTCGTATATCACCTAATATGTTTTAATTGAACATAAGCATAAATACTTACACGATGAATATAGAGTACTGATCATCTGATTCATTCGCTCGTTAAGAGCCGCCATCTGTGAACAAAGTTATTAATTTGAAGGTTTTATATTGAATTTTACCATTTTTACCCATCTCCGGCGGAGGCAAAAATGAGGTTTTGAAAGAATTGCCCATAAATTGCTATATTTAGTATAAACTAACTTCGCCAATGTGTTTTTACTTATAAATGTTTCAAATAGTATTCAATGTTACAGTAAATATACATACAATAAACCAGTAGCCCAGTACCTAACTAATATCATTCAGGGATCAGTGACCTTTTCAAAATAACTCAAATGTTTAACACATAATTGTAAAGATGCATGCGTAAATACATGAGCATGAGTGAATACATATACTATATATATATATAAAGAAAACATTATGTAAGTAATATGCTCAGCAGTAGCATTTGCCACCACTACACCAACAAAACAGTAATAGTTTATTATCCTATAATTTGAGGTGCTCTATGTTCTATGTAACGGTAAACACACCTTCCAATATATAAATATAAAAGGATAATAAACGTATTATATAAATCCTTAAAACAGCCTTTTCTTGGTGTTCCTCCATTAACCCTAACAGGGTTTGGTTTCCATAGACCCTAGTTAACAGAAAAAAGGTTAACAAATGTATTACTATTGTTTAGCTTGTACTAGTTTGGTAATGGGAAAAATTAAGATTTGTAATTTACAAATTATGAAACTGGCCTTTCTAGTATCTGGATATTTTATAAATGCAAAAAAATACATATTTGTACTGTGAAAAATGTTAACAGAAAATTATCTGTAAGTCGAGAGTTGGTGAAACAGGCCACTTGTATAGGAGGACCACCCGTGCATGACCTGCGGGGTAACAACGTAGGCCAACACACTCACAATCCCAATGCCATTAATTTTGACAATTCAGCAATATTCAATGCGTTATTTACATTGTCGCGATAATTTTTTCAAACATGTGTAACAGTGTATTTTGAATTTTCTTCAAAACAGAATCCTTCGGATAGTGAAAGAAAGTGTGTTACGCTGTTGGGATGCTGTTTTTACAAGCAAAAAGTCTTCAGTTGGTGAGTGAAAAAATCTGATTCAGTTTTTTTTGTAAACAAACTCACCTGTGATTGGTGTAAGCTGCTCGAAGCGGCATAACAGAGGCCTATTGACAGCGCACATAATAATAATAGTATCTTCAGCATTTCTGCTGTCTTGGAACACGTTACCGCAGAAGAGGCTCTAACAAGCAGTCAAACCTTTCAGAACTTAACTCCGATGCCAACATTACTATGATATTTAAAGTATTATTTGAACTGTAATCTGATGGAAGAACGTGATTTTGTTCGCAGAAGATCTGATAGGGGAGATGATAAGTTTAATTGTGATAAGGCTGTTCGTTCGTGAAGATAGTGCAAAAGATAGGTTACTTGGAAATTAGATAGTTCTTGGTAATGTCAGTGTACTGTTTCCGTGACCTTTGTCTCGTACATTCCATGGTTTCGTAAGAGGTTACTAAAGTATGTCATGCTGCAAATCTTAGCTGCTCAATCTTCCTAAGATGGGATCACGAAGCGTATTGCCAAGTGATAATGCAGAATTAGAAATGAAATGATGTGATTAGATGTGAAATGGATGTCCATTCGCCAAAGAAGAAGTTTGCGCGCTTTGACTACACTTTTCTCCCTTCTCAACTCTCCCACTCCTCCTTCTTATCTCATATCTCACTTCCAATATCTATGTTCTTCACACGCTAAGAATCTGCGTTCTTCTAACAATCTTCTCTTACTTTGTCCTTCTCATACATCTGACTTTGTTCATTCCTCTTTTCATATTCAGTCCATTCTTCTATGGAATGCGCTTCCTCTTGATATCAGGACGGCCACCAGTCGGTATGCATTTAAGCGGAAATTGTAGAGTTATTTTCAAAACAATTTTAAAAAAAATAGCTTAGAGTCATCTCTACACATCTCTCCCTTGATTTTGTATATATATATATATATTATAAGTATATATTATAGTAATAATATGTATGTGTATGTAACCTATTTATGTATTTGTGTACCTAGTTTTAAGAGATTTTTTTTTAAATTATTATTGTCTCTCTCAACCAAAGCACCTGCCATCTAATCTCTTCACCACCCTTGGTTGACTGGTAGAGAATGCCTAAGGCATTAAGTCCGCCTTTGTACCTTTTTGTGCGAAAAGTTTAAATAAATAAATAAATTAGTGGCGGCCACTTAAAGACTGTATCCTTTGGTGTTTCATATTTTTGAAGGGCTATTTAAACGTTCAGGACCAAGCATGGCCGTATTTTACAGTTTTATGAAAACATAACGATATCAACATCGAGCGACATGTTATTTGCCACACCAAGTAATGTTGGTGGCACTGTAGTAAATGTGATAGAAAGAGAGAAAATATGTTTTTTCACCCAGATTAAGTAAGGCATACAATATTCCCACAAAAAAAAAAAAAAACTAGAAATAGCTTATAGCTTAGCACAATTTGAGAAAAGGCTTGAAATCGTAACTACGCATAGGTATGCGATGTTTTCCATCCTTCTCTTTCCAATTTTCCTCCGTGCCTCGGAAAGCACGTTAAGCCGTTGGTCTCCCGGCTGTCATTCGTGGATCTTTGACCGTCGTTACAGGTAGTCAGAAGCCCGAAAGTCTGACAACCAGTCTTACCAAGGGGTATCGTATTACCCAGTACCTGGGTTGTGGAGGTCAGATAGGCAGTCGCTCCATGTAAAATACTGGTATTCAGCTGCATCCGGTTAGACTGGAAGCCGACCCCAACATAGTTGGGAAAAGGCAGATGATGATCTTTCCAATTTTGCATTTAGGGCGTAGGTACTTATCAACAATTGTAATCATTACGTGTAAGGTTAATGAAAAACGTATTTGACTTGTGATTTTATTAATTTCTACATACCTACTAATATGAATCTACGGCCGACTACAGCTATGGTTTGAAAGCAACAATATTAAACAAAAAATCAATTATTTCCAAAAGTGCTAAGAACGATTAATTCATATTTTAATAAATGTGCTAAATAATTAAGAAGATCAAATTACGGATCTATATTATTACAATCATATTCAATGACTTCAGAAGCATCATCAACATCTTCTAATGTCAGTTTAGCGTCACCCTCCCGCAGCCTGCCCTTCTTAGCTTTACCAACCATGATCTCAATTCCCAGCAACAGAACAGACAAAAACGATCCAAAAACAGTCAGGGCTAGCGATGGTGCTATATCTCCCAATTTAACTCTCTCAGCGAGAAGAGACGCTCTGCAAGGTGGTTGAGGAACCCTCAAGCGGGCAACCAGACGCTTCCCTAGGCCAGTCTCCAGCAACCATCCTCCGGCTGTGCGTAAGACTTCCGTCCACTGCCCGTCTTTGGTTGATTGTATCCAGGTTAACGTCTGTAAATCAAAATGTTGATTATTGTATAACATGAATGGGCAACAAGACATCTTTGATATCATGAGTTTTGCTAAGGGGTTTGCTTCTAAAGTTTTAAGTAGTTTAATTACTTTAGCTGGTGTGTCTTTCGATAGAAGAGGGATGTTTTAGATTTGTGTATTTACATTTTCTTAAAAAACCTTCTTAAATAAGTGGTTTTCATTCATTTCATCCTTTGAATCGTCCATCTTATTGTTGTGCTTTGTAAAGCAGATTCCTCAACTTACTTCAGGAATAGTATCAACATGTTGTAGCTTGCAGATATGCTCATCACTGAAGGTCTTGAAGTGAGGGTAGATCTGGTTGTACTCGCTGTGAAAGGCGGTGCTCCCTTGTTGAATCAGCTCCACGCCTCGCTCTAGTTCCTGGTAGAAATTTGACGTCATCTTTTTCTTTTTCAAGTATTCGAGGTCGTCCCATGTGGTTTTCACCTGCAATTTGCAAAGAATGCCGTTGGATAAAGATTTTCTGTTTTAGCGTTCTATAGTTGTTTGAAAGGTTTGAAAAACTCCGCATTGCTTTAGAAAATATTTGTTGGTTTTATTAATACTGTCCCTTTACGGCATTCGACGGCGAGGTATTATGGATGGATCATATGGGATGTAATTATGATTCATATTCTGTAGTCTCATGCTTAAAAAGTTCTTCAATTTAACTAAGGACACTGTTATAGTAAATTTCAAGTACCTAATCCTGTTAAAAATACTTACATCAAAGAACAAATATCGCATATAATCGTAATCCTCCGACCCGATTGCATACTTGGAGTCTCCGAGAGCCTTTAAAGAGTCGGGTCCGCCACGGCCAGTACTCATCAACGCGGAGACGATAGCAGACGTATAGTACGCGTGCACCAACATCGCACTCACTGAGAGGACCGTGAACGCGAAGCGGCCTGACCCACCTTCAGGCACTGCACTGGCGTCTGGTGGAAATATTACATACATACAGATATCCCAAGAAAGCAACACGCGATGATGAGATCTAATATAGAGCTGTTACAACCATGAAAGTAATTACCTATTTTGTATTAACATGATTACAAAAGTATAGATTAATAACTCTATGCCATTCCAAAAAACTTTTCAAAACCATTGAGTTACAAATGACGATCTGCAATCGGAGTAAGTAACCCGATGGAGAGAAAAGTTCATACAAACGCGTAATAATAGGTACACTACTACCACAGACAATGTTTGTGACTACTACAAACCGCGGCAGTACATACAAAGCTTATGAGCTTCTGTGGGGGGTTACTCTGAAAACATGGAGATTACTGAAGCAAATACCTTTTGATATTTAACTGTACATACATTAAATCATGCCTGTCTCCTATTTATTTATTTATATATCAGATTCAGACAACAATATAGTCCATTTTGTTAGTAAAATATCTTATAACTAGTGTTAGTTGTAGTAAGTAGGTGTCTGAGGCAGAATGTGCAGAGAACGACAAAGTGAGGAATGATACCTGACCATTATCCCCACATAGTGCCTCAGAATAAGTAGGGGAGTAAGGACTTTCCACAACTGTTTTTGGGATGCTATTGTCACTTTCCCGCGTTCTATGCATCAGTGATGCGACTTTTTACGAATTACTGCATGGAAGCCGTCAGTTCGGTTCTGAGCAAACATCTCCGATGCGCTACAGAAACGGGGCAGTTTCAACAACATCCTAAAAACATTGTTGTACTGGACGCGTAAGACATCTAACGACCTTTTGGTACAGCTGACCCACAGACACCCCGCGTACAGACCTTGACAAAACGCCTTGGGCCTACGCCTATGGGCTAGCCAGAAACTATAGAACGCCACCTGCTCCGATCCCTACATACTCCTTATACCTCGTCCACGTTCATACATCACAGGGGCAAAACTCGTAATTTTAAGAACGTTCACAGTTTGATCTCAGTCTCAATCTGTCAAAAATACCTCTAGTTACACATTCATAAATTTTAACAAGTTTTTGTCGCCGAGACTAGATTTTGAATGTTTTAAATTACGAGAATTGGCCTTCTCAAAAACGAATCAAATAGGTACTTTACTTACTGACAGGTTATATGAGTTCACATAATTGTTTATTTATTTGACTGTATAAGTAAATTAATGAGTTGTATTGCAATATGTGGTTAGCTAGCGACCTTGACCATTAATCATTATTATTATTCTTGCCTAAGTAACCGACAGCAAGTTCGTCATGCTCCCTTAGATGTCACTGCGTGCGGTAGCGTCGGGGGTCAGGTTGCCTCCTTTTCTTAAATATGGCGACTATGGCGAGGAGGGTAATGGCTGATCTATGCGTTAGGCTGTTTTCCGCCAGAGATGTGCTATGCTATGTTGCTATGGAAGCGTTTGATATTCACCAATCATATTCATTGATCCACATAGCATAGCACTGGCTCTCTCTGCCATAGCTCCCATCTATAGCAGGCATCCTTCCGTATAAAAACATAGCTAAGTTGAACCCGTTTCCACCAGTGAGAGAGCAGAGTACTCCGCGTGCGTTCCATACTATCGATGCATCGCATAGGTCGAGTTGAGCATCTTCCTCGCACAGCTACCTCACAGCGGCGCATCTTCAAAGCTCATCATAATCACTCCGCTACACAGCTTAGCATTACTGGAAACAGTCGCACAGTTTCGTAGCTTAACTTTCACATCCTCGCAGCACAGCTGCATAGCACATCTCTGGTGGAAAAGCAGCCTTATGCTCGTGAACGGGTGCTGCTTGTGGTGACAGACCGGCTTGCTGACCATGGTTTTCTTATTGTTACTTGTAATTAGCTGTTTATTTATTTTAATTCGAAGGTTCTAGTTTATCATTTGTGACTTCAAGTTGCAGCTATATGAAAATAATTTATACAGCACTGTATATGTAAGCTGACACGCCTATTATGCTTGTCGGTTTTATTTAGTCACATTTTAAATATTTATTTCTGCTTGAGTATACTTTTCAATGTTTTCGGTGGTGTATTGGCGTGTGCTAGCTGACATATGACAGTTAATTTAATGTGTTGTGTCTCTTGATGTTAATTACTCACTATTGTATAAAATCAAGTTCTTTTAACTGAATAGACAGCTGTGCTGCTGGGGAGTTTGTTGCTCTACTTCTTCCCAGCTAAAGCATTAGGAAGTGGTGAAGAGGGTGGGCGTTTTGGGGGACTGTCTTATGTAATATTGACGTTCCAAAAGTGCTGATTCTCAGCCTAGTTTAAATAAATAACCTTTGGTTTTTATTATAATTATAAGGTAAGGTTGATTTGAGTTAATGCTTTTCAACTAACTCAAAAAGAATCCAATCAAGAGAACCTTTTGCTAGTAGGCTTACCTTGCTGCAACCAGGTAGTAAGTACAGTATAAAATGCCCCGTCCTTCTCTTTAGGTGACTTGGCTGTTATCCTCTCGACCATAGCCAGGATGGCCATCATGGCCAGGCAAGACCACCACACTGCAGGAGAGAATGGCTCCAGGAACATGTTGCTGCTGCTCTCTCGCTCTGATAAGTATGTGAAGCCTACCCTGTTTAGTACCGTAAGATCAATTATATTATTTACATAAAGACTTGCGAGTCCAGAATCACAGTCAACTGCTGAACATAGGTCTTTCATAATTTGTGCCAGGACACTTGGTTCTCCAACTTATGCATTACTTTTCAAGTCATTGCTCTATATGTCCAAGGGCATATAACTGTAAGTTACCCAGATGTTAAACAAAGTAGGAAAACAGCAAATATTAAGGAATATATTTGGGCATACGTTGTTGTTCGCATATTTTTTCATTTTCTGATTCTTGGCAATACTGCATTTAGTATTAGACATTATTTGCAATACCTGAAAGGCCATATCGGTATGACATAGTCAAGAGTAAAAGTCCTCTCCCATAAAATGCGCAGTATTGCCCCGGAGATGTCCGCTGCACCGGTCGACACCATCACGTACATACTGTTGTTATTGATCTCGGCTGCCCATAACTCGTTCTCTATTAGAACATCTCTGAAAAAGTACATTTTCTATACAAGATATTAGGATATTTTGTTACATTTGTATTTGTTTTTCACCCACTGCTTCTCTCTCGTGATATATCCCAATAAATCAAGTTGTGCAATTTTTGGGTCTCTCATCAACTTCTGTGCAAGTTAAAACTTCAATTACTAGGTATTTGTAAGTATAACTGAACATTGACATTAAATAAATCTGTCAGAGAAAAACAACTGCATACCATACAGCGTTACTTACTGTGCATTCAATACTTCAGTGAGGAGCATAGCTGTTCCATACCCACTGCGGATGCCAGGATCCTGGTCTGACATAGACTCATCCTCTAAGAAGTCCACAAATGTTCCATCATATAGGTCATTGGAATAATGTCCTATCTGCAGAACAAACTTTATTAGACCTACTGGAAAATCAGCTATATGAAATAATTATTTGTAATTTTTGCTCACTATTGGCGCAATAAGGGAAGAGAGAATCCCAGATCTGCCTGGAGTCATAGCTGTAGTTGTAAGTGCTATGCCCTGTGGGTTAGGATTGACCACTCGGTTTTTTTTGTTTGAAACTACAGTTTTTTCAGTAATTAGTAGGTTTTTAGATATTCAACATTGATTTTTTTAATGAATTAAGTACCAATTAATGATAATCCTGATGTAATAAATGATGATATTTTAGGCAACACAGGCCATGACATCCATAACCTAAACATGCATATTTTTATTTAGTATACAACGCTTGTTTGAATAAATAAGACATATTGGTGTAACATACTGGGGTAGCTATTCTCAGAGGAAATCTCTTCAAGTCTAGCCTCCTTAGTATTCTTTCGCGCTCGTGCATAAGAACCAAGCCGGAGGAGTTAGTCCAATGCGCCCAGCAGTTTATGGCTATGCCATTTCGGGGGTGCACGTATGCGTCGTAGATGTGGATTGAGGTCCTTGGGTCCGCAATTATAGCTAAAATAGTAGCAAAAATAAATCTAATATTAAATTAAACTTATATTTTGTAACAAAATATTTTGATTTAAAAGAGTGTCATTGGAGTTTCTTGGCCGTTCTTCTCTCCATAGGAACCTATTTTGCTTTAGAATAGGCAACTAACTTCCTTATTCTAACGTGCGATTCCTTGACAATTATTCAAAAGTGCCCCAGTAATTGGTTTGATTGAAATAAATGCTTTAAGCAGTTTCATAAATTTTTGAAGTGAAAACTTCTTTAGGGGCGTTGTGCACTTTTTTTGTGATGGGTAAAAAATGTTAAACTCGCGTCAGAAGACGTGACCTGATCGAAAATTCGTAAGACGAAGCTCGCGTCAGGACACGCGACCTGATCAAAAATTCGTAAGACGGAGGGAGAGTAGACCGCATTCCAAAATATCAAAAATGCACAACGTTAATATTCAAGTTTTCACTTCTGCTGGCACTCCCAGAGTGCAGTCAGTTTTTTTTTTTGTTTTGTTAATGCTACGTGCTTTAAAAAATATTTATGAGAATGGTGAAGAAGCAAGAAGAGAGAAAGAGATAAATTACTAAAATAAGTTATTCAGCACAGTTCAAGTTTTAGAGAAAAGTTAGCAATATACGACCCAAAACTTAAAATACGAATAGTCCCTACCTGTAGAGCCCCTGGTTTCATTACTGGCGACATGTTCCCATTTGAGAAAGGCTATGTCAGAATCATATCGAATCTTACGCAGAACGTCAGGCACATGGTCACCTAGTATCAGCCACTTGTACTTCATCATGAAGTGTGTTTTCTTCACCTGGGGTAAACATAATTATGTAGCAGTCTTAATCGGATTTTTATTTTTAACATCCCATTTACACGATACATGTTTCGTACCTGTGGTATACAGTAAAATTGAAGCAACAAAACAAATTGCTTGTATACGATATGACTTACACCGTTTTAACATTGTTTAGACGTCCTACCTTGCACCGTCTAGTGCGGTTTAAATCGAAATCACACCATGTAAAAATAAACGGTTCCTGGGAAACACTAGTTTATTGATCAGAATCATTTACAATCACAGCCTCATTCCTCCCTTGAAGGGTATATTTTATTTAACTTTATTTTTCAGATACCTACTATGCCATGTTCGTTGTAAATTCATTTGTAATAATTTTCATTGTCCACCCCACGTCCCACGAAACTAATATAATAATATTTAACCTTTTTAAACATAGGCATGTCGTCATGTTCGTGGGTAATGTAAAGTACTCCTTGTAAATACTGATGACGAATGTGGTCCAGTATGGCCGGGTCACAAGAGAATGTAGCTGTCATCCCATACTGTGAGAGTTGTCGAGTGAACTTTATTTGATCTGAAACATAATTAAGTTATGCAAAAGTTGTAGGTTGAATTGTAAAAAATTTCATGATAAAGAAAATATGTCGCGCTTTTATTGACATACAAAATGGTTCACAAACTAATTTCGATTAATTCATTATTTTAATTTCGCATTAGCGATGTTAAATACTCCTTTTTCAATGAGTAAAGCCTACATAATAATTCCATGGTAAAACCTCATTGGAGTTTACTTTATTTAGTTAATCGAAACTGGCCATATTCGTCAAAAAAATGTGGCGACGCCATATGTGTTTTGTTCATAATTTATTTTTTCTTTAAAAATAATGGCATCAATCATCATTTTCTTTTCGAATCTAACGGCCTGTTGCTTTCTCAATATTATTTAAGATGTGTCAACCTCCATAGTGGGAACTTAACTTTTTACTAAAAAATCGTTAGTAAACCCTTTTTATTCACGTAATCGTAGTATTGTTCTGTGTTTCTAAGCAGCCGATCGATTCTGTAAAAATTTCACCGTGAAAAGTTAGGTGAAGTGACCTTAGAGTGAGCTGTCAATAGTGTTAATCCCTAGCATTGGTTGGAATGACAGCTCACTTCACCTGAGTTTTCACGGTGAGATGGTTACAGAATCGCACTGCAGTCCTCTTCTCTTTTTCCATCTAAAACTTAAATTTCTTGCTCAATATCATCTTACTTACCTACTGGGGGCCAACATGCTAGTACAATAATACTACTGACAACTTTATGCTTGAAGAATTCCACCACTGCCTGAGCCAACATGTTTTCAACACAGCTTTGATTTCAATAATAAATTAAGTTTACAATATTTTGTAGGAAAACAATTTAAGTTGCCAATATAATTATAACAAATTGTACGAGTACAATCGCAATCTGCAATGTTAAACGTAATTCTCGACCTGAATTGTTTGTTTTCAATGTATTTTGGAGGCATGAGGAACAGGGTTAAAGTTAACTCAACCTCCATGGAAAAGGGAGGATCCTCCGACCAGACGGGTGTTGTGTCTGGCGCAACGATTGATGTTGGGAAATTGTATCTATGCTAAGTGCGCGGTAGACTCTGCTGACGCGTTGTTCGCATGTGGCGTTGTAGATACCGCTACAGTATCAATGTAGCCGATTTAATTTACATATCCAATCATGTAACAGTCTTATAAATAAAATTAATATGGTGAAAAGCCGGAAGCCAAATCATGTAGCTATTTAACTTGCTTTCACAAATAACTGCATATAAATAAAACAAAACACTAGTAATTTATTTCTGTTTATTTATTTATCGTTTCGCCTGTACCGCTGCATACGAAATGCATTTGCACAGCAATTTGGGCGTATCCATGTCCAAATGACAGGGTTCTGGCAAATAACCACCTTCGGTAACGACCCCCTTTGTGACTCACTAAATAAAACAAGCCTTTGTTTGAGCCAGTGTATTTATTTATATACATATGAATGTGGAATAAATAAAACTAAACTAACATTACTAAGAATAGATTAATAGTATTTGTATGAACACGGGCACGGAGGGGGAGGGCATTCCAAGGGTTTAGGCTCTAAGGATATAGGTATCGGAGGGGCCACCATGTAAGCTGTCATAGGATATCCGGGAGGAGGTGGTGGTGGTCCATAGCATGGTGGTGGTCCACAGCATGGCGGTGGGGGAGGGGGTGGAGGAACGAGGGAAATAACCAACGGTGCTGGGCTTGGAGGCGCTGGTGGAGGGGCTGGAAGGTACATAGGCGCCGGTGGAGGCGGTGGAAGCATCAACGACGGTGGCGGCGCTGGCAACATGAACGGAGGTGGTGGTGCTAACATCATTGGAGGAGGTGATGGTAAACTAGGTGGAGGCGCTGGCATGCACTGCGGAGCGGGTGGAGGAGCGGGAAGTATCAATGGTGCTGGCGGAGGCGGCAACATCATTGGCGGCAAGCAGATCGGAGCGGGGGCAGGTGCGGGCAGGTATATGGGCGCCGGAGGGGGAGCAGGCAGCATGAGGGGTGCGGGAGGTGCCAGCAGGATCGGTGGCAAGGCTGCCCCGCACGGTGGTGGTGCCGCCGGCATCAGCATGATCGTGGGAGGTGGCGGCGGCAGCTCTTTGCAGCATAGTTTCTTTTCCTTATCTGGAATTTAAAGGCAGAGTTTTAAAAATATAATGAATGACAGTTTATTCCCCGACTGTTTTTAGGGAGGATTCGACGAAGTACATACCGAGTAGCTTGGTAGCAAGAAGCGGCTTCAACAACCTGTAACATTGTAAATGCATTAGGATTGTGGCTGGACATGTTCTTAGTAACTTCTAAGCACCACGGTAGAACAACTTACGAAGCCAGCACAGCTTTCTTGCATTCTTTCATCTCCTTCAATGCTTCGAGCTGTAAGAAAAATAAACATCGTTATTCTTATAAAAATACTCATGCTAATGAATATAGTGTAGGTATTCATAAGAATGGAATTTTCGTCAGTTTTGTTTTTAGATGCTAAAATGTCTAACTACATATGTATAAATCAATTTGCGATTTGCGGAACTTCGTAGCTCTGCTAAATACTCGGGTGTCTTTTAAGAACGATAGTTTTGTAAAATTCAAATAAAATCTTACCAAACATAGTCCTTTCTCGTCACAGGCGATGACGTAACACGAGGAGATCAGCACAATCCCTATGGAGGACCAAAACACCTTTTGACCCCCCATGTTCAAAGTTCACAGGAACAACCTCAAACAAATTATGGTTAAAGAATAAAATTCTATTCGTATTTAAAGAGATGCTTCTGACATCAGGCTGTTTCTACGTGATTATCGTTATAAATTTTATCTAGAATTTACGTAATATTGATAATAAGGAAAGTTTAAACGGAGGCTTTATGTCCTGATAAGATGAAACGTGTTGATAAAGCAGGACGATTCTTATTTCAAAGTCTTATCTTCAGTGATATCATTTGAATATTGATTAAATGAATACGTAATGAAGTTATATAACTAAAAATAAATGTGAAGTTTTGCAATATAAATGATTTTGAAATAATTAAAGTTCTGATAAAGTTAATTAAAGGTTATTATGTGGGGTATATGTATAGTATATGGGTATAATAGTTATTACTTTAGTCATACATAAATTATTGCTAGCTTGAAAAATCAAAGTCAGGTCCAGCAGACTTACCTACACGTATTTAAGTTTATTTACCAAAGTTTCTGCATCCGGTTATCTTGATATGTGATATGACTTATTTCGTTATTTATGTATTAAACTTGTTTAATGTAAGTACACCAGTGAAAGATAGATAAGAAATGGCGAATGCGACGTGCAATGGGTTGGCTTGTTTCGATTTTCAGCACAATCCGCTTCTAGTCTAACCGGATGCAGCTGACTACCAGTATTTTACATGGAGCTACTGACTATCTGACTTCCACAACCCAGTTACTGGGTAATACTGATAAGACTGGTTGTCAGACTTTCGGGCTCCTGTCTTCTATCTATCTATCGTCAAAAATCCACAGAAACCAGGTATGGAAAGATGGTTTCTCATCCACGGACCAACCACGGCAAGCGTAGCTTAACCTGATCGACTAGCTAAAATGAAGGAAACATCATGTGGACTGTTCAGCCACGTCCATTGCGTTATTTACGTTGCAGAGCAGACGAATTAATCAAACGTATGTAGCAATGTATGTCAAAATTAAAAACATTGCGATCGATTACCATTTCAGGTGTTACACAATTACCCCGCTGAACTTACACCAGTTTGAACACGCAATGAGCAAGCGTGGTATACAAAGCTTATTTTTTATCTGAGGAGCAATTCTCGTAATTTTAATAACGTTCACAGTCTGATCTCAGTCTCAATCTGTCAAAAATACCTCTAATTTCCCTACATTTTGGCATGTTTTTGACATTTGTTTGTCGCCGAGATGAGACTGTGACTAGATTTTGAACGTTTTAAATTACGAGAATTGGCCTTCTGATATCTCTATGATAAGACGCCTTAGCCTTAGTGAGTTAATAACGGGCTAATATTGTTTATGGCTGCAATAACTTTCATCATCATTCATAACATGCTACTGATAGGCACAGGCGTTTTAATCACAAATCATTTCTAACTTGTAGTTCATTAATTCAGTGCTTTAATTTGCACTTGCCTTCACATAAAAAAAACAAATGTTATCTGTAGTCCAGTCGTTGGCGCGCTCTCCTGACATCTGTCAATCAAGATGTTTTGGCGGTTGAATGAAATTAACAGTTACTCAATAGGTACTCAATACTCAATATATTTATTTGCTTTCCACAATATGAACTTACTGTTGGGCGTTAGTGGTGAACATTTTTGTGACATTGCATTGAAAAAAAATAAGATTGGCAGCGTTAGTTTAAATTTTCACCACTCACTAAAAGATAATTGTACAGTTTTTTTAGGTTATCCAAGAATTGTTTACACAAAACATTTACCTACAAGATTTTTTTTAAATATTACCTACTTTGTACTCTCATTCAATTGTTATCAGGCACACTGCGAAGATCGTCGCTCATTTATCGTCAGGACGTCCTACGTTTGCTGATTCATGGTATCTACTCAAGTATATGTCGAGTTAACATTATTGTACTACTATTATGACCACAATATGTATACGTATGCTGATAGCGCATTTTTTAACAGTAAGTACAATCGGTAGGAAGTTCTTGTTAGCTTATTAAACTATTTTTGTGTATGTCTGAAGATTATGTTCTTCAACTAGAGCTTGTTGCCCTTTATGACATACGGGAGATGTGACCACTGATAGCCTGGTTCGTCCACAGATTCACAATTACAGCGCACTATGGAGCTTCCTTGAATAAAACGAAATTGTCTGGAAAAGAACTGGGTGCAGCTGTACCTGTGACGGACAACCTCGAGCTTCTTGGCATGAAATTGACAGCAAATCTCAATTTCGGCGAAAACATTGAGTCTAAAGCATAAACGGCGGCCAAAAAGCTGGGCATCCTGAACAAGGTTAAGCGGTACTTCACACCGGGACAGCTTTTGACCCTTTACAAAGCACAAGTCCGATCGTGTATGGAGTACTGCAGTCACCTGTGGGATGGCTCAGCTAAATACCAACTCGCCACTTTAGACTCAGTGGAGCGCAGAGCTAAGAGACTCATTGGTGATAAAAAGCTGGTGGAGGCAAAGCTTCACAGTTTGGCTCACCGGCGAAGTGTCGCCTGTCTGTCCGTCTTCTACAGACTGTACTTCGGGGAGTGTGCTCAAGAGCTACATGAGCTCATCCCACCTTCACCTTTCTACCATCGAGAGTCCAGACGCACTGCGGGATACCACCCCTATTTGGTTAATATACCATATACAATACGCACTAAGCGCTTCTCGTCATCTTTTCTGATGCGCACAGCTAAGGAGGGGAATCGTCTGCCTGCGTCTGCATTCCCGAGTTCATACAACCCGAATCTCTTCAAGGCGAGAGTGAATAGGCTTCTTCTGGGCAAGCTCGTTCCACCGTAGATCTCATCCCTGCCTCTGGGATGGATTGAGGTCAAGAGTGAGCCCATCGTCAATAAAAAAAAAAGAACTGGAGACACCGACATAGCCAGCAGTGTTAGTATGCTGAAGTTGCAGTGGGGTGGCTCTGTTCGAGTAAGTGACAATTGTAGGAACATACGAGTCCTTGAGTGGGAATGGTGTATCGCATATCGTGCAGGGTGCTCACCGGCTAGATCGACCTATCACTTTAGAAAGTCGACTAGGACAGACAGGATGTGGAAGGCGGAGAACCAGGTGTTGCGATGCACCTTTGAGGAGAGCTATGTCGAGCATTGATTGATTATTTGTTGTTTAAAACAATTGACAATTCAAAGACGTGTTTAATCATTGATATTGTGAGATAGTGGGACAATGATGTTTTCAATACGGTCGTCTTTATATACCGGTGCCAAAATAAATTAAGGGTTTTAACAAATCAGTAATCGTAACAAGATGTCGGTTAAAGTGTACAGTGTAAGGAATATTTATGTCTTTGTGATCTTAGTAGGATATGTAAGTATCATATTTTGATTTTTTGTTTCATTCGTTGAAATGGGGTAGAAGTTTTTTGTAAAATTTCTGAACGTTGTAAAAATATCTTTCAAAGTCGAGTAAAGTGTAGTTTCCTCCGTGCTCAGTTAGCCGTTTGTTGCCGCGTTGGTTTCGTGGTGTCAAGCGCGACTACTGAGCGTGTGGCAGGTCAGGCAAAGTGTCACCGGGATTATCTATTAGGAATTTCTAAACACCAGCTCGAAGTTTAGAAGTTGGTGGTGTGATACTCCCGTGTCTCGATGCGCAGGTTAAGTCATAGGTCCTGCGCCTGACTGTCTTCTCTCCGGTCGTGACAGATTGCCGTCTCGTCGGACTATGAGAGTGAGTGCACCAGTATCTGCACACACACTTGTGCACTGTAACATCGCCCACGTAGATGGCTGGTTCTTTGATATTGACTGCCATGGCCGACATTCTGTTTGGAGGACTATTATATCTATATATATAATGTTACAATACATTTGCAGTACCTAGCTGTAAACCCAGGTTAGGATCCTGAAAATTTCAATACCTATCACCAAACGTATCTACCTATAGTCCACACACACAGTTCTAAATCGATGAATTCTAGATTTGTATTTCTACCAATTTCAGCCGTAAAAGAACTAATAACGTAAAAGCAGAGATTATTTCACTGTAGTTATAAACATGCGTCGTTTTGTGAAAGTTACCAACAGAAAGGCGTTTGTAAGTTTAGACCCATTATTTAATTATCTGGATTACTTACTCCGAATTTATATCCGTTTCAGTATAGTTAAATTTATGATAATATCTCTTATATTTCAGATATCTTCATCCTCCTGCATAAACGCGGGTCTGATAGCGGAACTGAAACGTCTGAACCCTATGGTGATCAAGAAGTACTCACAGAGCTCGCCAATGTACATTAACATAAAGGCCGAAGACCAGCATGTCACAGGAGAATTGATACATAAGTTACAAAGGAAGCCTTTGAATATGAAATCAATGAAGTTAACCAAAAGGTTTACTCGATCTATATGGCCGAAGCTTCCTCTTGTACCCTATGCCTTGCCTCTGATCCCACATTCGCCTATCCTCCCGATGTTCCCCAATTGGCTTCCAAAACCTACGCGTTCTGCCTTGTCTGTAAATACAAGCCCCTTACTTAAGTTATCCCACCTGCTGGGCTGGGGAAAACGTAACATTCAGATTCATGAGAAACTGCTAGAGTTGAAGCGTAAGGGTACCTTGACCACCGCTCAGTATATTAGATTTCAGAATTTATTATTGAGCTTGTAATGTTAAATACTTGCCATTCAAGTTAGTGTTAACTTGAATGGCAACAACAACAACACAACACACACAACAACAATACAACGGCAATACACTGGCGGCGGTAAAACTGGCAATATTATAAGCTACTGTGCTAAGACAAATGTGAGACCTGACACGACAAGACGGCGGCAAGGCTGCATCACACACAGTTCCCTCATTGTCTTGGCTAGCTTTAGTCTGAATCTGAAAATGCAACATGTTTTTTATTCGATGCAAAATTTATTTATTAATGCTCGAAATAAATGTACCATTAATGTGTAATATTTATATTTTTTAGATAAATCATATAATTGATGCATACTCTTCGTTTTTCTTATCATCACCTTTTGTCTACGATTTTTCCACATTATTAGGTAGAGCGTCGTAGAGCGTAAGTTTCGTTTAATTTTGTCATTGGCAGCGCAAATCCATTGTCAAATTGTCTGAATGTAGTAATGTAGTTTACATCTCCGTCTACGGGAAACCCATTATGTTATTTAGATTGGAAAATTATAAAAAAAAAACGCATAGTAAAAAAGAAACAATAAACAATCTTTAATACCACCTTACATACATACTAATAACAACCGTACTGCTAATAATTAAGATCTATTTGAGGTTGTTCTTCTTAGAGTTGGCCACGAGGACGTTGAGGCCTCGCACAAACATGTCCTTGACCTTGGCCAGGTAGCTGATGAGTGGGTAGGCGAAGGGCCGGTCCTCGGTGCGGCAGGAGAAGCAGGGCTCCGGCCGTTGGGGAAGCACCAGTGATTTCTTTAGCAGGATACTGCTCTGAAAGTGCAACAAACACGTTACAATTATTATTTATCACAGGAGTATTTTCTTACTAAAGACACTTTTCGTATAAACTGTTTAGCTACACCCGGTTAGATTGGAAGCTGACGCCAACTTAGTTGGGAAAAGGCTAGGCAGATGATGTACTGAATATACGTCATCACCATGACACACTATGAACACACACACTATGATGATATACTATATTCGTACTAGATCATTACTCTACTGCTGGAAATAACTCTCTTCAGTTGCACAGTAGCTTACCCATTAAAAACGAAAGCAGACAAGGATAGAATACTATCGCTAGAAAAATATAAATACTGGGATATAAAATCACTGTGTTTTGCATTACGGATTAGGTTGGTACAGCATAGGATAAGTAGCTAGGCCAATACGCAGCATTGTACGCAGAAATATCTTATTTGTATTCTCAAAATCAAAGCATTTACGCACTTTTGATTTGTCAAGGTGTCGGTCAGTCAGATTCCTATGGAGAAGAACAGACATGAAACTCAACGGACATTCTTTTAAATCAAAACTACTTCATTGAGGCAAGATGAGTGGCAATAAGCCACACTTCTTTTTCTGTGAGTGCAAACAAAACCCACCCAGTGACACAATCACCACGATAAGACGACCAAAGCAAAAACAAAATCAAATATCTAACCTCCACAACAGTCAATGTAGCCACAGCGATCACCGTCCACATGAGAAATCTTTTTAACTTCATTCTCGTAGAATAACTTGACTACAAGGTACACCACTACGCTGCAGGCATAGCAGCTACTATATAACCACTGCATGTCACAGTCTAACTGTGGTAGAACCTTATACTTCGCCAGTCATGCAGTAGGTGAACCATCTGTGTGAATGAACACGTAAGATAGATAAGGTGGTAGTGACATCTCGATTCTTTGTTATTATTTGAGTAATGTGACCTTGAGGAGAAAGGAACTTGGATTGACTGTGGGTTTACCATCATTTTTAGGTTACATGGATTGTTTTGTTGAGAAATTATGTATGCGATCTCTAATACAAAAGGTTTTGAAGCTATTAGATGTATGAAGAAACCTTTTGCATCTGGATAGAAACTGGCGAATTATTTTCAAATCTCAATCGTTTATTGCAATCCATAAGTATATTCACAGGTGGTAAAATAAAAAAATAATAGAAACAATTAATGGACCTGTTATTTTCACAGCAACTTTTTAAATAAATAGAGAGAGGAGAAAATCTCTTACATTTTGTAAGAGATTTTGTATGTATTTAGTAATCATAGAACCTAACGTGGGTGAACTGACGACCATAGAAGTGGTCGTGAAAGTCTGGTTGCGAAGGCCCGGTTATAGTAGCACATCTTGCGAGCGAGAGGTATATCCAGCAGTGGACTGCGAGATTATTTAATGAACCTCAAAACAGTGCCTTCGGAAATCTTCACACCTTCTTCATTAACGTACAGACGCCAGCACACCAAGCTACTACAATCTGTCAAATTTCTTTAATAGATTTTCAACTTTATCGCTAAAGCATTAGGTTCAAGATTGTTTGGGAAAATTTGACAGTTTCGGGTAATTTGATGTGCTGGCGTCTGTACGTGCCTCAAAACGTACCTTAATGAAGAAACTGTGAAGATTTCCTTGATGAATACTTTTAAACTATGTAATTAGTGGAATTAACATTGTCAAGTCTCAAATTGTCCTAAACTAAAAACCTAAACAGATGGAAACTCTACTGCCAACCGAGTTTTTGCTGACTCCGCTGGAGTCACAAACGCCGATGCTATACGTGATCAATGGCAGTTACGGTCAGACGCTAAAATGTCATGACAGTGCGCAAGAGGCGATATGTGTCGGTACGTGGCGGTAGCACTCTTACTGGTTCGTATCTTAGTGATTGATAACGAGAATATCTCGGATATTGATATGGATTTGGAACTTTTGGTCCCGATTGTGTGATGTGCTTTGATTGTGTAATTTGTAAGATAACTGTGTTGTTTTATCTCATGGTTCTGGCTATGATAAAGTAGTTATGAAGGTTTTTTGAACCGTGTCTATATATTGCGATTTTAAGCCAAGAGGCACTTCCTTCAATTGCGTAATCAATTCTTAACAAAATGGTTTTTTTTTTTTGTAGACCGAAATATATCTTCTAGCATAGTTCAAAAACGATCAGGCTAATAACATTTATGGTTTTATAACAGCCAGTAAATGGATTAATAATTCACAGGTATTCCTTATCTTAGTTATTGTATGCAATTGTACTTAGATACATTCATAAAAAAAACATCGTTGCCTTATTGATAGAGCTCCGAAGTAAAAGCTGAAACATGTAAAAAAAAATGCTTTGAAAGAAACCTATAATATTTACCTACATATAAATTATAGCAAAATGAAGTAGAATGTAGTGGTTCAAAATTGATATCAACAGAATTAAAACGAAAGAAAACCTAACATGATACTAGGTGAATATTTGATGAATTTCAGTGGAACTTGTGTACCAGTACTTATTAAATAAATGATACCGTTTCAGGTAAATTACATAGCAGGCGCTCCACCACCCCTCCGCTTCACAATCGACTGCTCCGATGAAAGGGTAAAGTAAATTATACCAATATTGAACAATTATTAATTTTAGCAATATACTTAGAGACGTTGTATTTTGGCGCTCATGACGTTTGACATGTCAATAATATTTTGTAATGCCAATATGGTTTTCGGTCAATTGTAACAAATCATTGACCGAAGACCGGACGTGATTGCCTTAACCACTACAGCGAGCAATTAGGTAACACACTAGTAGCAATGGCTTTCATCACTTGAACAATATTCACTGCGTTCTTTTCGTTGTTTAGCAGACAAAGGCAAATGGCAATCAATATCTGACCCGCTATGCGAACAGTGGTGAACATTAACCAAAATAGTTTTACGCAAGAGAGAATAATGTGACTTTTCATTGTATATAATTATTTGATAAAAAATCGATGGAGAAAAAGGTACTGAGCCGTTACAGAAAAAAAAGGTTTTAGAGGATTTTATTTCATCTTATAATGGCATAAAAATTCCGGTACCATATAGCTCGGCGCATCTATGAGCCACACGATCAGAGGCATTTCGTTGCCCTCGCGCATCGACTCACCGTCCTCCGCGCAGTCCTTCGTTAGCTATCGTTGCGATCTATGCGTTTACCTAGTTTCTATTGTTTTATCGACCGCATTCACGTGTTTCATGGACTGGTTATTTATTTTTCCATTGGATTTTACGATAATTTTGTATTTTTTTCAAGATTCCCGTGACTCACATTAACGGGATTAATGCCATAGTAAATCAGAGCCACATATCAATACATTCTGCTATATTTCGTTTGTGTCCACTATGGGTATGGTTTCCATACAAAGATGCCCAATGACCTTTTCTGAACATAGTGAAGCAATGGATTGGCAATATCGTTGAAATTGATTCAACCTGTGATTGGAAGTGTGTTAGTTTATGTTAAAAACAAAACAAAGTTAATAATTTAGAATAATCAAAAATGTTCGCTAAAACTTAGGACTTTTCAAAATAAGAAGCGATTTCCATAATACACGTAGTAAAAATGAAATTGTGATACCTAAATTTAGATTATAATAACTAAGACTAGGAAGTCATTTCTTATAAACAGTATCCGCTTTTATAACAAGTTGCCAAAGCCGGTTACAGAACTTAGCGTATCAAAAAAGCATATTATAAGATAAAAGACTACGTTGAAGACAAGGTATTTTAGCAATAATGCCTTCTACACATGTGGCTTCCTTGGCACCTCATTAACAGCATAACTATATAAATGTCTATTAACTGCTCCCAACTTACGATGTTTATTTATGTATATACGCTTTTGTTTAACTTGCACTGTTTCTATGTATGTTTTTTATAATTTTTTTACATTCTTCTTTGACATAATCTTTTTTGTTTACGTTCTGTGTTCCAGGTCCCGTACGGTTCCGCATTCCGTTACACCGACCGTTCCGTTTCCGACTATAACAGGAACTCTCGTTTACACGTCGACTCGTTCTGCAGCCTCATTCACAATGCGTTCCCGAAAGCGGTCCAAGACGGCAAGTTCATCCTTACAGAACCAGACGACCAAACAGGATACAGTGACACACAAGTACCTATATCGATCGCCCCACCAACAGGCTTTATACCAGGGCTAGGAATGCCCAAGTTAAAGATCCCGAAACTACGAATACCTTCACTGAATGTACCAATATTAAAAGAACATCCTGGTCCATTCACGCCTCCCAGAATAGGTTCACCGATGACTTCGACAGCAGTAATGAGAATAGGAGACGAATCTAGTGCAGAGAGGATGGAGAAGTTCAAGAAGGGCGTAAAGAAGATGCTGCACGTCGTCAAAGTGTTGGGGCAGATTGACCAGTACCTGTCAGAGAGGACGCGAATCATTGTTGATAAACTTACTAAGACTTTTTCTGAATAATACAATTGAATTCATTTCTTGTTTTATTGGAACTACTCTTATTTTTTTGCGCCAATTACACAGGAAAAATTCTAGGATTAGTTTACCGGCTTTCATATCCTTGGTCTACGGCACTGAGAAATTAATAAGAAAAATAATTTGAGACCACACTGATTAATTCTGATGTGACTTGCTATACCAAACCTATGGTTACCTGGAGACTTGGTTACCCGAATTCAGATCCACCCGACAATCTATCTTCCCAGAGACGGTGGGATCAGCCGCTCTGCAGAGTAGTACAGAACGATTTACTTGACTCTGCTACTACTGCGGAGCGTGCGCGCCTGCTGGATGTGGGTAAGTGGGAGACAGGTCTTTAGCTTCATGCACTACCTTCGTCGAACATAGGCACTTCTTATACTTATCTAACTATTTTTCTGAAACCGGATTAGAGAAATTCAATACGTATGTGAAATTGTCTTCACATATCGCCGAACGTTTTTCGTTAGCAATTATAGTTATTAGTTAGTTATTATTATTATAGTACCTAGTAGAGGTACTACGATTGCCCCTACTCTACTAGGTTCACTACTATAATTTTAGTCGTGGCAGCCTTTGCTTGCGTGATAGTAAAAGTTAATTCGGAGTGGTAGACATTTTCAGTTTTATTAATTTAGTGTTAATGACTATTTGTTGGCACTAAAATAAGTACACAAGTTCCTCATCAATTGTCCACCTTCGCGTGGGTGTTTATGTTTTTATTGCGAATAATGAATATTTACAAGCAGCAATTAATCTATATTCGAATTATTAGATTCTCATGAAGTCGACCTAACTAGATCGACTTAGAACAAAAATCATAGTTAACTAGTAGGTACGACCGCGGACAGTAGCGTTCGACAACTTTTCACCCTTATGTTAAGCTTAATAAGGTTGAAAAGTGATCTACCGCTAGTGTCCGCGATGGTACAAGTTCAAAACTGTTGGCAGGTAGGTACATACGCCCAGTTATTAAGGTCAGGTCACAGATTAATAAACGTACAATAATAATGGCGAATATATAATTATGTAAATAAATTGCACTGCGTTATATAAGTTTGGGGAAGTGGTTCAATGCTCAGTGCACTCGACGAGTTCCAAGAATCGATTTTGGGTATTTGTGCCAGTTACCATTTCTTGTTACTTCGAAACGTGAGTATTGACGATATTATAATTATTTGTTTTGCGTTATTGTGTGTTGTATTGGTTTCATAACACGTACATTCACACGAACATTTCATATTTTTTTCTAAAAGGAAAGGTGGTCTCTAACACATGAAACCATATTTGTACGATATTTTATTCTGTAGGCTATTTTTTATTCTATTAAGTACCTGGTACTCGTTGACAGGCCTACGCTGTTCTCCCATACCTAAAAACATTGTAAAAGCCAATTATTTTTAAAAGAGTAACCGTGGAGTTGTTTGCCGGCTCTTCTCCATAGGAAACGACCAATTGGAACCGTGCACCCAGCTTCTGACGTTCCTTAATTGCCCGGATAGGTTTTTTGTGAAATGAAATATTTTGATTTGATAAATAAATTAGATGGTAAAACTTAGCGTTTCGAAAGACAACGAGAAATTAAAAAAATAATACCTATGGAAGAAATGTTAAAAATATTATAGTCCTAAAATAATCCAGCAACTCTACTCCTACCCTACTCCTACCATACTCCTACCCTACTTCTACCCTACTCCTAACCAACTCCTACCCTACTCCTACCCTACTCCTGACCTACTCCTACACTACTCCTAACCTACTCCTACACTACTCCTACCCCACTTCTACCCTACTTCTACCCTACTCCTAACCTACTTCTACACTATTCAAAACCCTTAATTTAATACGTGCTTCAATTCGAGTGGACCCGAGTCTACCGTACCAAAGGGACAATCGTCAAATGTTTGACAGGAAAGTAGGTAGAACAGTTTATATGGGAAAATGAAATTGTTGTTTTTACTATCTTCCTCGCAATTTTTTCATATTTTCTCACCGTTTAAACCTTCCCTGGACTACGACAAACATTTCAAAACCAAAATCAGCAATTGATTTATATATATATATAAAATAGATAGATTTAACTATTGAATTTAACAATGATGATAAAAACTATAAGTAAGTTGATTTAAACGAGTGTAAGTATGGGTCTATGATTAAAAAGCCTGATATCCTCTGATCACCATCACCACCTTCTTGCCTAAAACATCACATCATTTTCACCGTCTGCCTAGCAACTACTCATCTAGATCAATGCAACTGATATAAAACGTAAGGTATACTTAGTGACTTTGCAATTAACGAAACGAAACAAAAGGTATGTAGGTATCGTAGCAGGTGGCGTTCTATAGTTTCTGCCTATGCGTCCTTAGCAGAATAAAACTTGTCTGTAGCATGTCTCCGACTCCTGACCAAGGCAGCCCGGTGGCTGGGCAGCACACAGACTTGATCGACCCTGACGCCCCGGTGTCTGGCGAAAGTGTCGTCATTTCTGGGATCTCTGCGCTCATGCCTGGCTGCCGCACACTCGACGAATTCAATGAGAAGCTCTATAACATGGCAAGTAGTTTCAATAAATATTTACTTCTAAAAATAATATATAACAATACACTTAGACCTGCTTGGACCACAAATCGCTAAATACGTTCGGTGCTAAACGAATAAAAACATCGATCGTCCTGTCCCTGACGACTACTTTGCGTGGATGTGACGCATGTTTTGCCCCAATTTGTTATATATTTTTTTGTGTTTGTGTTCTTTTTATGCGTCATGTTTGCCGCAAATAAACGTATTTTCTTTCTTTCTGACAATCGTTTGAAGGTGACAGAAACAGAATTATGTTTTAAATATATTTAGCGCTAGAAGCATTTAATAATTAGAGGTGCAAGCGGGCCTAGTAAGTGTTTAACAAAATTATGAAGTCAGTTCTACATAAATAATAATATTGTTTTATATTATTGTTAAATGAGTGTTGGTGGCTGGCAAACAAATGAACCGCAGCAGAAGTGGCAAACCTGTCGACTTAACTATTTTGTAAATGACAGGAAAACCTGCTGGTTGGCCAGAAGTTTCGATGGAAGTGCAACCACCCGGAAATTACGCCGTTCACGGGAACAGTTCCGGAGCTGCAGCGGTTTGATGCGCAGTTTTTTATGATCCACTACTGGCTCAGCCATTCCACCGATGCTATGTCCAGGAAACTACTAGAGCAGGCCTATCAGGCGATTATTGATGCAGGTTCGCATTTTAGTTATAACTTAGTAAGTATGTAGGTAAATGAAGTTTATAGTGGAAGGATTTTCATGGAACTTTTTTGTCGAGTTCCTGGAGGTTAGGAAAGAAATGTTTTTGAGCCGAAGACTTTTTTAAAATATATATTGTATTTTATAGAAGACGCTTTTTAATATATTTTTTACAGGTACAGACGCCAGCAGGTCAAGCTACCCGAAACTGTCAAATTTTCCCAATCAACCTTCAACCTTAATACTTTAGCGATAAACTTGAAAACCTATTAAATAAAGAGAGATTGTAGTAGCTTGATGTGCTGGCGTCTGTTCAAGACTTTTTGCGCTTACCTATGTATAGCAGGCAAGGAATATCTATTTTATTTTAAGAATGTTACCTGTGTAGTCGTTGGCACAACGTAGCTTAAAAGGCTGAAGTAGAAAAGTTTGAGTTCACCTAAACATGTCTGCTATAAGCTAGGTACTTAAACCTCGCGGATCGCGGCAGACAGCGATCAAACATGGGGATTTGGTAGGAAAAAGCGCATTATCAGCTAATGCGTAAAAATGAGGGTATTTGCTTAGCAGTCAAACAGTTCCAATACAGTCTAACAAAATAATAATTCATGGATAAAAGTACGAAGATCACTTTAAAATGTTAATGTATGTTTTCAGGAGTTTGTCCAACCGAGCTTTCGGGCAAACGCGTAGGTGTTTTTATCGGCACTGGTATCTCTGAGATGCACAGACTATTCATTTCGTTCCGAGCAAAAGGATCAGGAGTGATGGGGTCAGTAAAATGCTTAATCTAATTCAAAACAAAATAAAACTTTTTACTTTTTTATAACATTGTTTTGAATTTAAAGTATTAGTTATTTTCAGATAAGAAACGTGATGTTACTCGTATTAAATATTTATTTTTTATTTAAGTACTTCTTTTTTGGGTTCATTTTTTTTTATATCGGCCAGTAACAAGAGCAGATTTTTCTGCCTTTTTTATAAAAAGCAATGTTTGAATGAAATGAATTAACTATCAAGATTTCCAAAATTTTTCTCGAATAAACTTTTCAGAAGATCCAAAAATTAGCCCTTAATCGGTCTTATAGTACTTTTCAAGTAGGTAGGTATCATAAACTGGTAATTCCGCTTTCATCACAAATCACTAAATGCGTTTAGCGGTACACATGTTAAAACCATCACTTTGTCATCTTCAACCGTCAATCAGAAACAAAACGATTTTAAAAATTCGTTTAGCGTTAATTGTATTTAGTGATTGTGGTGTAAGCGGACCTAAGGAACCTCAATCAACTATGTTAATAACGATATTAGGACAAAATTGTTTGATTATGAAATCTACTTCCAGTGGTAGTAGATCAATGATAGCGAACCGCATCTCTTACTGGCTGAACGCGAAGGGTCCGTCGTACAATCTGGACGCGTCATGCTGTAGCTCGCTGGTGGCCCTTGAGATGGCCAACCACGCCATTAAACATGGCCACTGTGACGCTGCCATCGTGGGCGGGGCTCGGCTCATGCTACAACCGCACTCTTCCATACATTATAGAAGGTAGACCTTAGTGAAGATGATTTTTCATTTGGATGGCTTAAATCTTGTTACGATCAAAATACAGAACATTGCTTACCGCAGTAGAGACTTTTAAACGGTGATAGGTACACGGTGATTAAGTGAGTAGTACATTCTGTACATGATTCACCAGCATTAAGAAGTAAAATATGTCGTCGGTTAAAAAAACACAACACAACAGCTGTTCCATTCAGAACTTATATACATTTTTTTTTTTTTGTAAATACATACATATTATAGATAGAAAAACACCCAGACTCGGAACAAATACATGTAGGTCATACAAATATTTGTTCAGTGCGGGAATCGAACCCGCGACACGCAGCGCAGCAGTCAATCGCTTAACCACTTAACTAATTATATTACTTTTAAAAACTTTCTTTTTATCGATTTTTCCTTAACTATGAGTGGAGGCTTGTTATTAGCAATTTTTTAATATTACATTTTTATGTCATTGGTTTGTTAGTCCGTAAGCCTTCTTTATAATATAATAAATAAATAAATAAGTAAAAGTTTTCGTTACGATGTTTCTTCCACCGTGTATAGTTACCTTTAAATGACGTCTTGTTTAACTCGAAATTTAATTTAACATCCATACTTACGATATTCATATGAGATTGCATTATTTTCAGAATGGTACCACAGAACCTTGATGGCAAAACTAAATGCTACGATGTGAATGCAGATGGCCAGACGATGGTGGAAGCAATCACTGTTCTGTTTCTACAAAAGTATAAACACGCGAGACGGTAAGTTTCAGAAGGGTTGCAGGACAAGTTTTTTCCACTTAAAATTTATTAATTTTTAGGGTTCCGTACCTTGAAAGGAAAAAACGGAACCCTTATAGGATCACTTTGTTGTCCGTCCGTCTTTCTGTCTATCAAGACCCTTTTTCTTAGGAACGCGTGGAGGTATCAAGCTGGAATTTATATCAAATACTCAGGTCTACTGACACTTGGAGCTGTGAAAAAATCAAATGCCGCAAATTTCTTCAAATTTTCGACACTCGCAAGGGAATCAAAACCTACAGGGTACTTCCCGTGAACTCAGAATCTTGAAATTTGGTACGAAGCAACGTCTTATAGCACAGATAAAGGAAAAATTGCGAAAACCGTAAATTTTTAGTTACATACCTACAAATTTGTATGGAACCCTCGGTGCGCGAGTCCGACTCGCACTTGACCGGTTTTTTTTTTATTTGAAAAACTGTAAGAAAAACTGAATAAGTTTTGAAGATGTACCATAACTAGGAAACCTATAATACCTTTAAATCGAGTGAAAGTTCATTTTGATTTCATTTCACTTTCACGCGACACTGACAAAATCACATAGTTCAAATAAACGTTCATCTGCTTAATTTTCCGATCATTCCGAGCGCGAATGAAAGATGCCGAGTCCGTAATTCAACATCGTTGGATTGGTTCACTTATAAATACATAATTCATTGTTCATTTTAATGTGTAATGATGTTTCACTTCAAATGAAAGACATAAATAAACAAAATGTGAAGCGGGTGGTATCAGCATAGACACTGGTCATTTACACCTCTCTCTCGAGTTTAGTTGCAAATAAAAACTTATTAACAAAAATAAATAAATAATAAACTTTTTTTATTTAACCTTAATAACTAAGTTCTTAAGGTAATGTAAGTATACCTAAGTAATTTTAAGTCAGCGCCAAACAATCAATATAAACAAAGATTACTAAATTGAATTATATTTAATCACCCCTATTTTACCACCCTTAGGGTTGGATTTTTTTTTCCAAATTTATATGGGACTAACTTTGAAGTATACCCTTTCTAATAAAAAAAGAATTACCAAAATCGGACTACTCTGTAAAAAGTTATGCGTGGTCATACATAAAAAAAAAATATACGCGTCGACTTGAGAACCTCCTCCGTTTTTTTTTCGTCGGTTAAAAATACCAAATCATTCGAAAATTACAAGCCTTCCTTGGAGTAGAGAAATTTTTAGTAAAAATGCCAATAGTACAAAAACAAGATTATTATTTCAGAGTCTACGCCGAAGTATGTCACGTCAAATCTGACTACGCTTATGGACAGGGCACTGACAACAATTGGGAATTCGGATCCTACAGAGATCCGGCTAAACTATCAACATTCTTGCGTGGATTTTACGAGGAAGCTGGAGTGTCACCTTCCTCTGTGGAGTATGTTGAGGGGTTTGGAGCAGGTAAGAATATCAAGAGCAGTGGAGACTTACGAGTTGCAGGCCGTAGGTTTGAACCCAGACAGGCGCTTAGCTTTGTGTAAATTATTTCCTCACCACTGCTCTCACAACGGTGAAGGAACACATCGTCAGGAAAGCAGCATTTCCTAGACCCAAAAAATTCGAAGACATGACGTGGACCTCTACCAACCCGCACTGGGCTCGCGTGGTAGATTATAGCTTGCTCCTTCTCACAAAAGGAGGCTTGTGTCCCAGCAGTGGGAATATTATAGGCTGATGTTATAACAAGTATTGATTAGGTAACACTATTACTCGCTCCTAGTTGGAGCCGTTCCCACTGCTGGGACACAGGCCTCCTCTCTATGAGAAGGATTGGCCTGTAATCCACCAGGCCGGCCCAGTGCAGGTTGATGAATGCCACGTCTTCGAATATTTTTTTTAGGATTTGTCGGTTTCCACATGATGTTTTCCTTTACCGTTTTGAAATGGTGATGAAGTAATTACACAAATTAAGTGCCTGCCTGGGTTCAAACCTACGACACATCAGTCGGGGGCGTTACCACTGAGCCACCACAATAGGGTCATATTAAATTTATTTTGTTTTTGTACTGTTTATTGTTCCTCTAGCTGTGCTGGAGACAGACAAAGCGGAATTGCAAGCGATGGAGCAAGTGTTCTGTCAGGATCGCTCGAAGCCTCTGCTCGTTGGCAGCGTCACGTCCAACATGGGATTCGCTGGAGAAAGTTCAGGTTTATGCGGTGTTATGAAGGTAAGATTTTCTAATCTAATGTATGTCTCAGAAGAGAGCGTTAGTCCTTTAATAAATGTCTCGTGTTTTAGAGTAACCGCCTCTCACTTCAGTTAGATATCTTCATAATCATAAATGTAGCTTTCAGCTAAAAATGTCATTTAGCTCTTTGCCGCTCCTTGATTTGACATTTTTCAAATGTCAAAGATGGGGAAATAGAATCCAAAACCTCTCTTCTCATCTTCCCACATCCGACCTAACCTTTTTAAAATACTCAGGGGAATTTAAAGGCTTCGTCGAACGAGATAAGATTGGTAGAATCAAAGAAAGCCACGATGAAATAGTTTGTAATTGACAACGATTTATGAACAAGCTGGAATCATATATTCTATCAGCCTTCCTTCCCCATCGCTAACATTCTCTTTACCGTATAATGCTGAGCAAGACACTCACGCAGCTCTTTCATAGAAGAAGACTGTATTAAACTAGCTTTTTAATTTCTAATTACAGCTCTTACTAGCTTACCGAAGAGGAGAGTTAGCAGCTAACCTGCACTGTGACAACCCGAGACAAGACATACTGGCTCTCCAAGATGGACGCATGAGAATAGTGACGAAGCACGAGCAGTTTGAACGCTCGTTCACTGCGCTTAATAACTTTTCGGTGACCGGCGTGAATGTGCATTTATTGTTGAGGGGTTGCTATAAAAACAAGGTGGGGGTTAGGTTTAAACAATCTTTATTTCTCATAAGAACAAGATACAATTCACTTATTTGAGATTTAAATTTTAACATAAAAGATAATCGTCGTCTAATGACGAAGCATGCAAATGTAGAACAAATAAAACAATAGGGTTTGTTTTAAATTACCCTAGGCTGATACATTTTTCGTTTTTCCCAATTATGTTTATTGTAGTGTTACTCGTAAGATCGGCTTTCCCTTTCGAGTGTTTATTTTTCTAAAATCAGTTGATGAAGTAACTATATTCGGGCCAACGAGAGAATGCGTTCCTGGCATCTGTCAGTTGGATATGATAGGAACTAATAAAGTTTAAATTCTTAACGTAAAACACGTACATATTATTTGTCTGATTTTGCATCGCAGTGATCCTTATTGTCACTGCTGCTAGGCTGCTGTCAGATGTAATATAGCTGTGAAAGCCTGTGTAACTGGCAGGTGTCAGAAATACATTTTCTCATTGAAAGGCGTGTAGATCATGAAATTAGTATGTACTATGTGTATATCTACATTTATCTCTTGCGAGACATTAAAAGACGTATTCAATTGTTTTAAAATGCGATGTAATTAATTAATATTGACATTATGAAACAGGGTTATAAAACATGGAAACAGTTAATAAGGGAAAGATATACATTTTACAATTACATACAATTTTACACAATACCTATTTCAGAATATCGCGCGTTATCAGTGTGACATCCCATACATGGTGATGGTGTCTGGGAGGCAAGAGTCTGCAGTACAGAAGATCATGGACGCTATAAAAGCGAACGAGCTGGACCCTGAGGAAATAGCTCTGTACCATGCTATTCACAGGAACAGAATACAGAAACATATGGCTAGAGGATATGGAATATACGGTAAGGACACTTATACCAGTTTTCACTAAAACTTAAATGAATGTGAATATTCAACGCGCGGGTTGGCGCGGAAAATTAAAAATTCAACAGTATATTTTATGAAGGCATTCAATTAGGTGTTACCTATTGTTAGTGAAAACGGGCGTTACTAGTTCACCGGTTTAATTTGAAACCTTTAGTAGTGATGTCATCCGAAAGTATTTGGCAAAGTTGAACGTGGATCCAGGGAATTTAGGAGTTGTATTTATGGCCACATGACACTTGGCTGCATTTTGATTACCGAAATAAAAAAATTGCACTGCTTAATTGTGAGTTACAAGTGTTTTTGTACGAATATACTAACTATACATCACAATCGGTACTCTAGGGACTATAAATTACTTAACACAAAATCTGCGAAAAGTGTTAGCTGCGCAATGTGGCAGTGGTGCAGTGACATGATGTAAGAGTTCAGTCATTCGTCAACACCCCTTCTGCACCGCGCAGCTACCTCAGACACCTTCTCAGTTAAACGGCACTCATGTACTTACTTATGCAATCTTTAGCATCACAAAATCAGAAGACAGTCACGCACTGTGAGAAGACGGACTACTTCGACGACGCGCGGCGACCGCTGTGGTTCGTGTACAGCGGGATGGGGTCGCAGTGGGCTGGTATGGGCGCGCAACTCATGTGCATACCGATCTTCGCTGCTGCTATACAACGGTATCTATTTTCGTTTATATCCCACAGTTTTAGGATATATTTGTGGTAGATAAGAGTTTATTTTCTCTACTTAGGCGTCCAACGCAAAAGAACCAAACTGTGTGTAGTCGGTCTCGTTATTGCCTCCACGCTGAATTTCAATTGTATATCTCTGTCTCTAACCTACTCAAACTAGAAGTTAAGTAAAATTGTTACTAACCCTATGGACTCCTGTCTGAAATAAAAGTTTTCTATTCTATTGCTTTTCCACCGTAAGGTTTAAAATCACTTGCACATCAACAAGCACGTAACGACAAGGGTCTATTTCACCATTTATTTGTCTACGTGACAGTGAGATAATTTCAACCATAGTGAAGATTCAATTTACTGGGAATTGTTGTTACAATAATCTTGGCAATAATGAGTTCGACTATACAACGTATAAGTACCTAGTTCTCTGAAATACGCATTAGTGACAAGGATACCTTGCATCACAAAGAAATAATAAATTATATTCATCTCCTTCAGTGTTAATCTTCTTATCTAAAGTCTAAAAAAACTCTAAACACGTAAAACTGAAAATATTTACCGACTTACAGTATATATAAGGTCCCATTAAAATAGGTGGACAAACTTTTAGAAATCATTCAGACCACCAAAATAAGGACAATGGTAAAAAAATATATAAGAAAAACGCATTAGATAGGTACTTACAATTAAAATAATCAGCTAACAAAAATACACTTATAAATGTTGGTTACCCAATGTATAAACACATCCCTCCATTGTCTTTCAAATTGTGATGCGAGCATGCGCGCAGCGGGCGGGAGTGCAAGTACATAGTATAAAGAGAGGAAGTACGTTATCTTCATACAAACGCACCGCGCGCGGCTTGTATGTGCGCGCCAAAGTATCTATGCGTCGCCGCACGCACACTTACACAAATCTCGGCGGGTTTCGCAGCGCGCCAGACGGGGCTAACATCACACGAGGTTCGCGCGTCACGGCTTTTCGGCACCGCTAAATGAATGAAAAATGTGTGATAATCGCAGGAGAACGTATTGCTGTGTGTTTGGGTGTCTTAATAATTCAACGATTCCAGAATTGTCTCTGTTCAAATTACCTATTGAACAGGAAAGGTAAGAAAGTCACTTTTTCTAGCATATCATTTTTACTTGATGATGAGATACCTACCTACTTACTTATTTGTTGTTGTATTAGTTTTCTATCAGACAGAGGAAGTAGGTAGGCCTAATTTCCCACTAGAATGTACTAGGTACTTTTGATCTGTCAATTGATTTGCCGCTATTGCTTTGTTTATGTTTAGTCATGCCAATTTCTCAGTACCTATTGTAGGTATAGTAACTAAGTACCTACTTACAGTTATAAAATCGTACTTAAAAAATAAGTAATTGACTAATTGTGAATCAGATAAATAGAGCAAAGTTCGAATCATAACAGCAGAATAAAAATTTGATTATAGTCTAAGAGACAGGCATTAGTTTTTTTATGTTGTTTTACGATGTTTTTTTTTTTTATAAATTATACTGCGATGAATCTTGAATAAATTTCTGTGTTTGTTAGGAAAACCATTGTTGAACTTTATTGACTAATGATCACTGAATTAGTTATACAGAGATATGTGTTATCTTTGGCAAGGGCCGGGCTTTAAACTAATGAATTGGTGACAGTACTATCCGTAACGTACCGTTTACGTTTACTCGTGCTCATCACCGCCCCGCGCCGCCCGTCTGCTGGCCCGTCGCTCTTTCTTTCATCGTGAAAGGTTTCATCATCGTTTAGGTACCCAGACAATACAAGTAAAAAATACAACATTCCGACCCTTGCCCATTTATTGGCACTGAATTAAAATTTAACAAAAAGTGACAACCCTAAGACAGTAGGCAATTATGTCGCGGATTGTGCCGGAGATAGCCTACTTCCTCTCTTTATACTATGGCAAGTACCTACCCATAATGGATGGATGTGTTTATTCTAGAGTGCCAGGTGTTTATTATTTTAGGTCAAAATAAAATCATTTTAATCAGTGTTTTTTTTTTGCTTGGATATCTTTGGTTAGACGTACCATAGTAAAAGCAAACAAGTACGCCAACTCAAGCCCCGAGCGAGCGATAATAGCCTAAACTCGTAGGGCTGTCACTTATACTTTATTCAATCGTCAAAAATGCATAGTCAATCTCTATACAAAACAATGTTCCCCTGTAGGGTAAGCATCAGGGACCTTTAATACAAAGTTTTTTTAAATTATTTTTTCTACACACGGCTATACACATCAAGCTATGCAAAACCAGTATTAGCTGACCGTTCATTGTGAGAAAATATCATACAAAGTGAGGCCAAGACAAACTGGTTTTGTATAGCTTGACGTGTAGCCGTAAATAATAAATAAATAATAAAAGTTTATTTTGGAACAATAATACAAGTAAGTACCGTGTGTAAGTACATATCTGTTTAGTTATTTGAAAAATTACGATCGAAATATGACTAATAAAAACGTGGTTTTACTGAATCATGTATTTATTCAAATAAAATGAAATGATTATGAAGTCTTTGTAGTTAAAGGAGGTAGGTAGGTACACGTACAAATTATTTATTACGAGCAGCAGGGCAGCGGCGAAGCGTGCGCGGGCGCGGGCGATATTACCGGCGTCACAGCCAGGACTGGCGCACCTTTAGCAGCGATAAATTTTGTCAGTGTGTGCGTGCGACGACGCATACGTACGAGCGCGCTCACATACAAACCGCGCGCAGTGCGAATGTATGAAGATGTCGTACTTGTTTGCTTTTACTATGGACGTACTGAGCGCTGTGGTTAAATTTGTCCATCTATTTTAATTGGACCCTGTATATTATCAAAAAAAAGTTATAAGTAGGTAAGCTTCTTATATAATACATGAGGTCGGTGTTTCCTATAAGACTGCTCTGTGAAGAAACAACGAAAGAATCTCAGAGGTCTATTTTTTATTTAAAAAAAAAAAAACGTTGCCCCACACTAGGAATTACTCCTGTATCGTGGGTGCGTTTACAAACATTTAACCTAAACTCACATACACAAACAGCCAGACCCGGAACAACTACCTGTAGGCAATACAAATATTTGTTCTGTGCGGGAATCGAACCCGCGACACGCAGCGCAGCAGTCGACTCATATAATCTGACCAGGATAATATGTTAAAGACCAGATATTATCCTGGTTAGATTATATAAGGACTATTCTGAGATAGTCTTTTGAGGAAAGAACCACACAGATTTCTTAGCAAAGATTCAAATATAGTTGCATGGTGTCCGTTCTACATTCCAGATGTGACAAAGTACTGAAGCCTAAGGGTGTGGACATAGTGGACGTTATCACTAATCCCGATGTTACTCTCTTTGATCATATCCTCAACTCGTTCGTCGGTATTGCTGCCATCCAGATTGGGTTGACTGATGTCTTACGCGCTGTGGGAGTCCGCCCCGACCATATTATTGGTAATTAAGTACATTTGACGAACATACACTGCCCAGCAATGAAAAAGTTCCACCCACAAAATGCCGACAAACACCTTAATATCTCCTAAGACATATAATTTAAAATTTGAACACAATATTTATGATTTTAGTTGGTAATATTCTGATGCGCTGTTAAATGTACTTCAATATTGCAGACGGCGTCATTAAGCTAGCCTTTCCCGTTTAGGAGTAATTTGGTGCTATGTCACTGGAACGTTTTCATTGCTCGCGAGTGTATAATTGTAGTAAATTATTGTACAAGTATTTATTAGCACTAGGTAAGAAATTAAATAACTAAGTAACTAACTATATATATAGTACAGGGTGGCAGGGGCAATCTGTAACCATGGATTAATTTTTTCTTCGGTTATTACAAAAATACAGCTGTTTCCTGCAAATGTGCAATACCTAGTCAAATGTACGAAACAGCTGATAAAATAAAATAACCAACCATCGCAGGGGGATCCAGAATCATGTACAGTCACGAGCACCAATGTGTCAACACTTTGCAACTTTCAATGGCGATTTTTTCGTGAAATAATGAATGCAACGTTGAAATACGACTCATTACATAAACCTATGGGTTCGAAAATGCTATGTTCGTAATAACATAAAATTTCATTAAAAAATAAAGGAGTAAATCACTTTTGAATAAAGCCGAGTGTATACATATTTTTGTTCGTGACTGTACCGAATCCATGGTCACAGGTCGCGTGTCGATGTCTGTATATACAAAAACAAAATGACACTTTGAAGTTCTTCTCCACATCGATTTCATCCGGAAACGGGCCCAACAGACGGGCTTTTGAACATTAATCTGCTGAATGAAAATGGTTCTGAGTATACATAATTACAATTAGTAATAAAATAGCCTCCACAATAAGCAGTACTTAAATGTGCCCCCAGCGCAACCTGAGCTTCTGTTCAGGATGCGCTAAAATTGCTACCATCTTCAAGACAGGCCAATACAGGACGCTACATAATATAATGCTATTTTCGAGTCATTTCTTGTTCCTTTAATTAATGGCGGTTATGTAAAAATCCGAATCACTCACACAGACAAACACCAAAGTATTAGTTAGCAAAATTACGATTGAGTTAATATTTTGCAGGTCACAGTGTTGGAGAGCTGGGCTGTGCGTATGCAGACGGCTGCTGTACCACTGAGGAAATGATCCTACTGTCCTACAGTCGAGGACTCATTTCAACGCAGACGGAGTTCATAAGGGGTTCTATGGCTGCTGAGGCATCGGATTTAAGCAGGTATGTTGTTCACCACAACTTATTGTAAACCGATTTTTTAAAAAGCGGAGGTTATGCATTCCGCGAGTATATACACATATATAATATAATATGTCGTCGCAAGCAATTTCATGACAACAACATTATCAAAATACTACTACCCGTTGATTTCGTAATATTGGTGAAATTGTAACTTAATTCTCATTGGTTGATCGGTTAGTACAGTGAAGGCCGTGAGGTGGCGCTATAATTTCGCGCCATTTTCTATACGTTGATAGAGTCGATTTGAAAAAAGGGCGGCCTTCGATTTGCGGTCGCTGAAGCCTTTATAGTTAAGAGTAACGATCGAAACTGTCATGTTCACCGTACAAGCCATTATTTTTCACTACTCATAAAGTCACTCATTGTAAATTACCGAATAAACGTGATTGTGACTTGTTCTTCAACCTACGTTTTATTGGTTTGTCCGAGTACCCACCTTCCTCATGGAACCCGTACCAAGAAATGACAATGATGGCCCTGTTATCGATACGCCCACACTCGCGCCGTCATTTATACATTTCATGTCAATGAAAACAGCTTTCTACGTGATTACTGGGTCGATTCTCGTGATTTCTATATCATTTGGTAGAGGATTCCCGTTTGGTGATCTCATATTAACTTTTCTTGATTGGTTTATGAGTTAGCTTCAATAATGATTGTTTTAATCCACGTCATGTATGTTGACGACGTAATAGTATGGACATAGCAAGTAGTTGACTCACACGAATCTATGTGGGCTACCTTACTTCCTAGTTATCTACCGCTACTAGAAACAAAAAAAAAAACAACAGACTTTTTTAGTTTTTATATGCTGGTGTTATATTGCAAATGTCAGCCCCGTTACCATATTGCTGGGTCATCTCATCCACGTAATTGATTAGAGAGCGACTAGGCCTAATCTAAGTCATTATACTAAGCGCAAATCCCATTTTATGTTGTAGATCTCGAAGATGTGTCCACCGGAGATCGACGTGGCTTGTCACAACGGACCTGACTCCTGCACGATCTCTGGGCCTGAGGAAGCAATGCGCAAGTTTGTCGGTCAGCTGACGGCACGCGGTATCTTTGCTAAAGATGTCAAGTGCTCGAACATTGCTTATCATTCACGCTATGTCACCAAAGCTGGTAAGTGAACACGGCTGAGCATGATTTGACATGACTGACTGATATAATTACGTCTCAGTAAAAGTGACCGACCGCTTATGAGGAGGCGCAGCGTTGGAATGGCTTCCACAAGGGGAACTTTGTTATGGCCGCGGGAATACGTTGGAAGCGCGAAGCACAGAACCGGTCGATGTGACGACGTTTAAGGGAGGCATGCAGGCCTTTGATAAATGATAAATGATTTTATTTTGTAAGTAGGTTTGTGCAAACACTTTTACACGTCAATCATATTTTAAAACTAGATGAGGCCGGCGTTTCCTATCTGACTAGCCTGAGAAGAAAGGCCGTAACAAACTCAGACGTCACAGTCTCTTTTAAAGTCCAGACATAATCTTGGTCAGATCATATGAAGACCATGTAGGTCGATGTCTGAGATGGTCTTTTGAGGAAAGAACCACACAGATTGAGAGGACCTGTCCAGTCAGTGCACGCATATGTCAGAAATCGTGCAGCTCAACTCAAAACCTAAGGAGCTCAACGATTCGACGAACAATACCAAAGAAAGGACATTTGGGTAGGCCACAATAATTACTCAAACTGCCAGCTGCTGCTGCTTTAGCTAAAATGATGATGAACAAGCGAACGACATAGCCCACAGAGTTAGTAATCTAACGCTGCCAGCTAATATTGATGTAATGAATCTTAGCAGACATCTGTTTAGGGCTCAACCAGAAATTAAATATTACTAAATATAAAAATATCACGTCATATCAGATGCAATATCATACAATCTTCGTATATTTCAGGACCTGAGCTACTGCGAATAAGTCAAGGACTAGTCAAGGAGCCAAAACTTCGAAGTGAGCGTTGGTTGTCAACATCTGTGACACAAGATAGGTGGCATGAACCTGCTGCTAAATATTCTTCAGCGGAATATCATACTAATAACATGATGGTGAGAAAGACATTAAAAAATGTAATTTTTTTAAGATAACGAATAGTACAGCCTTAACCCGGAGCCAATGACGCTGGGTCATATTGACCCGAGGCGACTTAAGACTGTCATTATTCTTTTTTACGCCGACCGCGCAATTTTAGCGTTTGTGTAGCTGGAGATACGACTTCCTTCTAACCCAACCGCAGGTATGCATCAACTCAAAACGGGTAAATATGACCCAGCGTCATCGTTGGCGTAGTATTTTTGTGACATACTTTTATTAAGTCATTTAGTATTTGTTGTCAATTGTCACCTTGTTCTTTTTTAAGTTTTTGTTAAATATGGCACTGATAGACCACCCTCAGAGACTATTTGCGGTGTTACAAGAGTCGGGGTCTGACGAAGAAGGGTCAAAATGCTGCTTCGACAGTTGCGCAAAAGAATCGCAGATTTTGCGAGTGACCCCACCTAGGAACCTTCGGGAAGGTCCCCCGAAGGTTGCAGAAGCTCACAGAAGATGTCAAATATGACCGTCTCAAAGGGATTAGAAGACATCTAATAGAGAGAGAGACATCCAGATTTACATGTGCCCAGATCTTTTGATTCCGTACTGCAATAGGTCCATGTCTCTGAATGAGAAAGTAGAAGACTGATTTGTTACTATTATAATGATAAGAAGTTTGTTTGTTCTCTAATTTATTATGTATGATTATTAATTTATATTATTATTTAGAATAATTTAAAAAATATTAATGTTATGTTTTCAAAGTTGATTTTGCATGCGCTATTATGAAAGCTAGTAAAAGTTTGAATTATAAAATATTTGGATTTATTTCTTTTTAGCTACACATGCTACTCTTGTATAATAAATAATTATTAAAATTTAGACAACTTCTTAAATTTCATGACAATTACTCGATAAAATCTGGGTCATGATGACCCGATGTCATCGTCGGCGTAATTATGATGTTCAAATCATGGGTTAAATCGAAAACAAGCGAGGTGATACAAACCGAGCAGTTTCTGGATCAAGCAAAAAGTACTGCTAAATCTTAACAGTTCTTATCAGCAGAAAATGGATTAAAATTATAAACCTTGAAATAATCACGATTTGCTGGCTACACAGCCAGACAGTTTCTAACTAGTAAAGTAGTGCATGAGGCTGAGTCAGATATTGGAGCCAACGTTTGCATAAAGCCTAGCAGAGGGTTTTTTCAGGCTAGAATAGAAATCAATAAGTTTACTTACAGCGTTATTTATCTATTGTGAATAGGAAGTAATGCAAATTAAATTAAAATCTAAAACTGTGCAGAATCCAGTGTTATTCGAGGAGATGTCACGACTGGTGCAGAGTGGCGCTGTGCTGGTGGAGGTGGCGCCGCACGGACGGATGCAGGCTATCCTGAAACGCTCCTTGCCAGCAGACTGTCGACACGTGCCACTTACCAGGCGTGGACATCCAGACAATGTGCTATTTTTATTGGAAGCTTTGGGGACGTGAGTAAAAACGTGCTAGGAAATAAATCAGGGTGGCGCTTCAAATATATTTATGACATTAAGGTTTCATTTCTCCACCCCAGGGTATCTCCCATTTTAACTCAGGTCCACTTTCGAATTTGTCTCGGTGGTAACTGTATATAATTATGGTGGTGCTATTGAAACAGGACCAAAAATAAATAAACAATATTTTCACAGGCTTTACATGGAAGGCTATGATATAGACATCAGCGCTTTATATCCAAGAATAGAGTTCCCTGTATCCACAAAAACACGACAGCTGTCGCATTTAGTTCAGTGGGAACACACGGAGGAATGGTAAGAATGAAAGAAGAACAAAGTAAGAAAAAAAAAAGCATTTAAGGTTGAGTCTGACTCTATTAATTATTACAGGAGTGTATGGCTATATCAGACCCCTGATCGGCAGTATGCGGCTATATACAAGCCGATCGTAACGATATATGATGAAGAATATAAATTCTTGGAAGGCTCCATCGTTGAAGGTAATCTCGTTAGTATTTTGGAAATGGAAGAAATAAGACTGCACCTAAATGCTTCAGAGCCATATCTAATGACGATGAAGTCGTAATTATCACTTTTAACGCTTAATGGCCAATTTATAACTACATAATATACTGTCGATTAATGGTTTCAGGTGTTAGGCTATTCCCGCTTGCTGGTTCCCTAATGTTCGCTTGGGACACACTGTCGATGATAACTGGCAAGCCTTTACGAGAAACATCAGTCCAGTTTCACGATGTGAAGTGCCATAAACAGCCGGTGTTGAACGACAACCAAGTTCTTCGACTGGAGGTCATGGTGCAGAGGGGCAGTGGACGGTTTGAGGTAAAGAAAAAGATAGAAATACAACAATAAACGAAGAGCTTGAGGTGTCACCATCAGCACCACATTCGACACTAACATGAAGTCACACTTTGACCAACACACACACATTGATGTCATTTTGCATAACATTGATGGACAAGCAAGTGAGAAGTGTGGCCGGTCACGATTCTTAACATTGAGTAAACGGGTTTACGTTTCAGGTAACTCATGAAAATATGCTGGTGGTCGAAGGTCGTCTAGTAGCAGTCAGAACAAACATTGAAATTCCCTCATTCGAAACAGAAGATGCAATGACGCTGAACAGTTCAGATATCTACAAATTGCTATTTGAAAGAGGATACGCGTATAAGTAAGTGTTGAAGTATGACTTAATAAAGTCTACTATAGATGTACTGAGTTTCAATTGTTAAGGAATTTCTGTAATGAAATGTGTTTGTGTTTTAAACATGTGAATATCACTATGATGGCGTATTGTAGAATATAAATATGCACTAGCTCTTGTGATACAAGAACTCCTAGTTACAAGCCAGGGTTACCTGGTGTTTGTGTCTTGAGGTGAAAATAAACAAATTATTATTCCCCTTTATTACATTTTCATACATATTATTTACATTTTTAAATACTTTTATAAAAAAACATTAAAAATATAAAAAAATATGATTATTATTACATGTAACGTTTCATAGACATTATTATCAAAATTCCAGCCACGACTTTCGCGCCATCCACAGCTCAAATCTCACTCTAACAAAAGCTCAAATAATCTGGCGAAACAATTGGGTTACCTTTGTCGACGGAGCTCTTCAGTTATGTACCTTAAGACATGACCACAGCGCAGTTTCTCAACCACAGTATATTAAACGTATGTGTATTGATGTCAATACTCATCTCTTTGAATTAAGAGACTCCGGGAATATGAATGATACAATACTTGATGCTGTAGCCTTTGAAGACCGATATACAGTCAGGTGATTTGCTACAAATAATTATTATCATTTGTTTTGTGCTATGCTTTAAGGGCGATATTATAATAAAGGTATAGTTTGACCGAAACTGCTGTACCGCGCCTTAAGGGCCATTTAGATGGAGAGAGTTTCTCGAATGGAAGATACGATTATCGAAAGAACATTAAAAAAGTCTCTTCGTGTAAACATTCACGATTGTCGCCCTGCCCCTTGGGCGACAATTGCCTCGCAATAGAATATATCTGTCTCCGTGTAAACAGAACTACAAAGCGAGAATTGTATTTCGAGTTTTTGTGCCAGTCGCTACTATGAGTGCAGTGCGCGAGGGTGTTTTATCTGCTCTTTTAAGACAAGAATTAGTAAAACGAAAACGGAAAAAAAGTTGTTGGGTTAAAACACGGATAGCGAGAAGAATCACTTTTGGAGCATCTAATACTTTGTCTTGAATTACAATTGGAAGATGAAGAGACGTTCAAAATTAATAAGTATGTTAACTTAACATTATCGGCAGTACCAAATTTAAATGATTTTTGTGTCATTTTGAGAATAATACCGTAGTAATCACTGAACTCGAATGGCAAATCTCGCACTCAAAAACGGTTCAAACCGATTTGTACGATACTCGTATGAACTTGATAAAATGTCATACGAGATCGTGTATAGACAAGTCGAGAACTCGTAAGCAAAAATCTTCTTACTATATATTTCGCTGTGTAAACAGTCGCAGTAATTTATCGCCTAGCGATAAATTACTTGCGAATCTCGCATGACATAATCGTAGGCGAGAATTTAGTTCTTGCCTGTATGTAAACATTATGACACGATAATCCTATGGCGATTTTTGCTTGCGATAGTAGCGTACGATTTCTCGCCAAGAAACGTTCGAGAAACTCTCTCCATCTAAATGGCCCTTTAGGAATGCGCGGCGAGGTGGGGGGCGGGACGCCGTGAGCGATGACGAATGAGCGGCCTGCGCTGTCCCCCCCCCCCGTCTCGCCGTGCACATACCGAAGGCGCGGTACAGCGGTTTTGGTCAAACTATACATGAAATTTCAGGTGCGGTGGGTTGTCTATCGAAAATATTTCGTTTAAAGAAAAACCACTTCTTAGACAGCCAGTAGTGTTGAATTCGATGAAGTTTATACCTTTCTTCCAAGATGCTAATGGAGATGTTAGTATAACATTAGATTAATTAAATATTCGAATATTAAAATAATATTTTCAGTTGATGTACCTATAAAATCTTTGACAGATTCCAACAACGCTTTACGTGTTCATGCAAATTGTTGCTGAACATTTTAGTAAAGAAAAACTAATCGTTTTAAATATTGACAACTCAAATGAACCTTCTATACTGGATCAAATTAATTCAATGATAAATGGATCTCCAATTAAACAAATTGGAGTAATACACGTAAAAGAAGAAGAAGCAAAAGAAACGAAAATGGACTCTGATAAAAATCCAGATGTCATCGTGTTGAATCGTACTACTTGTAATGTTAATGTGAGTAAACTGTACTATCAAAAAACTTTTATTTTTCTGTAAAATATTTTTCTTATATATTTAATATGCCCGTTTCAGATGTTGGAAACTCTTTACCATCTTTATCCTGGTGCTTTCTTAATAACCATCGGCGAAAATATTCAAGATATTTATATATCTTCATTATATATACGAGTTTCTGCAGCTGGCAAGGGTCTATCAAGATTAGAATTAGCTCGTTGGAAGTCAAAGCCACTTTCTGCCGTTGCCCTAACTGTCGCAAGACCTGAAGATCTTCAGTGCTTGATCGTTTCAAGGACAAATTTACAACCTCACCAGAAACTGGTCATATTCACTTCATACCCACCACCAAGTGATTTAAAGAATCTCGTGAAGCAATGGAGGGGGGATATGGATCGAAACCAGGTGCATCTAGCGATGGTGAATGTCAAGCATAGGGTGGACATGAAGCGACTTCCGAGCTTTGAATTACCGTATAACATATTTTACCAGGTAATGAACCAATCTTAAAGTCGAATGGGTTTTTACAAGTTTTTCTAGTAAGTCATGTGTGACTTTCTTGCAGAATACATGGGGAGGCGAATATTACGTTCCACTGACTAGAAACTATACTAAGGACCGTGTCTCAGCGCTTCAATGCAGTCAACTTGGTGATCTCAATTCATTGTATTGGTTACAAATTCCCAACTTTGACCAACAACTAGGGGCCGTTAAAGTGCAGGTATGTGAATTTTGTAGTATTAGCAACAACATGAAGTGGTTTAGTGTAAGTAATTAAATTAATTTCTTTCTTTTGCCTCAGGTGCACTATGCTGAGTTGAACAGATATGATGCACAACGTGTGTTGGCTCGAATACCGATAAACAATACTCAAGAGCAGGGCTTTGGAATGAGTTTTAGTGGAATCACTGAAAGGTATGTTCATTTTATATCAGTCGGTCTTACAGGATATATTCTGCAAAATTTTTGTATCCTCGGGTACGGAATGACAGATTTGATTTCGTTTCTTTTTTGCAGTGGGGAATCAGTTATGGGCTTGATGCCTTCATCAGGCAGTGTGTCTCAACAGATCTGTTCGAGCCCTAAGTTTTTGTGGCCAGTACCGATACACTGGAGCTTAGAAGATGCTGCCACAGTACCGCTGGCTTACACCATCGCATTTCAATGCTTGGTTAATACATATTCTTGCTATGCTAAATCATAATCTTCGTTTATCTAGCGTGCTCGTTCGTTTTGCTACTGAATTAAAATAAATCAGTAAAATAAAGTGAATTACCAACTCATACCTGCATGAGGAGCTTTGAAGATCCGTGGCATTCCTAGCATAACACGCATGCAACCTATATAAAGTGATATCTGACATTAATGCAAACAGAAAACATTATTAACAAAGTGTACAAACTAGCTTCAACTTTCTGACTAACTGACCGACAATTTAATTTTGACAATTCAAAGGGCCTGAAATGGTTTAATTGAAATAAATGATTTGAGTTTGAGTTTGAGTTGATCACGTGGCATCCATATTTTTTGAACTTGCTTACACTTTTTGCATAAATGTTACTTTAAACTTTCAGAGTGATTATTTCTTACATCTAAGCAACAAGATGTAAATAAGTTCAAAATATATGGATGCCATGTGATGAACTTTGTACGTTAATATCTCGGAAGCGTAAAACTTTACGGGGTTTGGCCTTATAATGTTTTCAGTTTGCATTAATGTCAGTTATCGATTTATATAGGTTGCATGCGTGGCCACTAATATAAAATTGGCGCGACAATAGGTATGCGAGGCTCCATATGAAAATCTTCAATTCCCCTTTAGAAAGAACACTTATAAATAATGCACATTAGCAAAATTATTTAGTAGTTACTAAATCGTCTATAGTAGTTAGTTAATAAGTACCTAATATCTTTTGTTTTATTGCAATCTCTTTAATTTTGAAACCCATTAATTCAGCATTATTTGTTTTTTTTTAATTTTATATCAGTAATAATGTGTCTTCAGGGAATTAAGAGTAGACTGGTTCCTGGCACGAGTCTGTTGATACATGGAGGAGCTGGTGCCGTGGGCCAGGCAGCCATATCAATCGCGTTGGCCATCGGCTGCACAGTCTTCACAACCGTCAGTGACCACAACAAGAAAACATTTCTGAGGAATTTGTTCCCGCGCTTACCGGGTATTTTTGAGAGAACAGTGTTAGGAAGTGATCACACTTATCGAAGCGGAATCGGATTGAGCCGGTCAGAAAGCTTTATGCCAATGCAATTTTTTTATTTTTTTTATTTCATAATTTCAGGCGCCGCTGGCCCATAGATATAAATACTTTAACTAAAAAAGCGATAATTGTGATCACTCCCTTAGCCACCCTTTTAAGCTGGACGATAAGGTGCAAAGAAAACTGGTAACATAAATTCTGTTTCAGCTGAAAATATCGGAAATTCCCGTGATAATACTTTCAAAGACATGGTCATGCACCGTACCGAAGGAAAGGGCTGTGATATCGTCTTCAGTTGTGTAAAAGGAATGCTGAAAAAAGTAAGATTTACGCCCTTGTTTCATCATTTTCTGATAAATACTGATTTAGCTGGCGAATAACTGAAAGCAATAACTGATTGTTCTATTTATGTTAAGTTTAACCCGTCGAACGTGGATCCACGCGAGATACAATGGCTTTTTACATGTTTCTGTAATTACGGCCTTCAATCGGCTAAATGTACTTCTTTCAGGCTTCGTTAGGTTGTTGTGCAGCTCGGGGTACAACGTTTGATGTCGTTCAATTACATACCCGGGAGGACTTCGAGCTTGGAATGTATGACCTGACCTGCTCAAGACATTATGTAACGATTGATGTATCTTCTATATTTTATGAACAGAATATGGAGGATTTCGAAGTGAGTATGTTTACAGAGTAACTTACCTACCTACCTACATATAAAATATTACATTACAATATGTGTGACTTAGAATGAAAGAAAATTTTATTATGGCCGTTTTTCGTGGATGTGACGAATGTAAACATTCGTCACATCCACGAAAAACGGCCATTGCTCAGCATGATGCTAAGACCCTATACGATACAGAGCCCCAACGCTGGTTTTCGGCGGCAGCTTGCGTTAACCGACGGCTGACTGGCGGTGACTTAAGTAGTTCATTATTATTGCGTGAAATTGCTAATCGCCGTGCGTTGATACTACTTAAGTCACACGTATCGCATACTATTGTATAGCACGCGCAACCTAAACAAGCACTCAAGTCACGTTTCTGTGTAATGATGGAGTACTTAAGTCACAGATAACCGAAAAATTCCTAGTGTATGTGTTTGCCAGAAATTCCTAGCGTGGGGCAATGTTTTTTTTTTCTAAAAAAAGAAAAGAAGATAAGCGTGACTTAAGTGCGGGTTTAGGTCACAGACTGCTATAAATGAATTTAAATTACTATGTTGTCATTTCAGAGAATACGATTAATGTTGAGCGAGGGTATTAGTCGCGGCTACGTGCGTCCTCTGTCGCGCGTGTCGTACGCGCCGCACGACGCCGCGCGCGCCTTCCGACTGCTCGCGGCCAGCAGGCACCGCGGCAGGGTGCTGCTGAGGATGCAAGACTCTGTGAGCAATGCATACCCCAGGTACAGTGTCGACCAGTGTCAAGCGGCGCAGTGCGTCTATTTAACCGACTTCTAAAAAAGGAGGAGGTTCTCAATTCGGATGTTTGTATTTTTTTTATTTATGTTTGTTCGTGCATAACTCCGTCGCTTGCCAACCGATTTGAAAAATTCTTTTCTGTTGGAAAGGGTATACGTCCCAAATGGTCCCTTAAAAATTTCATCAAAAACGGTTCAGTAGTTTGGTTTTTAAATTAAAATTACTGGTAAAAATTACAACTTAAAAGTGAAAAATAAAAACTTTTTTGAAAAAAGAAAACAACCAAAATCTTCCAAAAACGACACTACAAAGTGAAAAATAACTTTAATTTCGGAAGTCGGTGGCAAACAACGAAAATGAGAACCCAACGACACCGACTTCCGAAATTAAAGTTATTTTTCACTTTGTAGTGTCGTTTTTCGAAGTCGGTTGTTTTTTTTGTCAATTTTTTTTTTTAATTTCATACATCTCTATCAGCCATCATCTCAATGTTCACTTTTTCCCTAAATCATCTTCCACACTGTGATATACTCACAAACACTCACCGTTGAGCCAGCTAGCGAGCCGAGCGGGCGCGTGTCATACCCAATATTAATCCCTTTTGTCACTACATTTGCAGTTGGAGGATTGGCTGTGGCGTTTATTATAGTGTTTTAATGAAGCAGCCACTTGTGAGACCTATCACGTAATCTGACCATTATTTCTTTCTTCTGTCTCCATTCTTGCAGCAGTAAATATCCTTACATACTACTAATAGTTTTTTAAGGGGCCCGTGGCTAAATAATAACAGCTGCACAGGTCGATCGGTCAGGTTAAGCTACGCTTTCCGCGGTTGGTCTGTGGATGGGTGACCATCTTTACATATCAAGACCCCTCCGAGCCTCGGAAAGCACGTTAAGCCGTTGGTCCCGGCTGTCATTCGTAGATCTTTGACAGTCGTTACGGGTCATCAGAAGCCCGAAAGTCTGACAACCAGTCTTACCAAGGGGTATCGTATTACCCAGTAACTGGGTTGTGGAGGTCAGATAGGCAGTCGCTCCATGTAAAATACTGGTATTCAGCTGCATCCGGTTAGACTGGAAGCCGACCCCAACATAGTTGGGAAAAGGCTAGGCAGATGATGACTACTAATAATTTTTGTTTTGCAGATTATCATTTTCACCTGATTTTTGTCACGTTCTGCTGTGTGACAATAATGGATTTGGTATAAATATTGCTGATAGACTGGTGCAACGGGGAGTTAAGCGATTGTACCTACGTGTTCCAATTATATCAAACTATTTATTTTTCAAGACAAAGTAAGTGTTCGATTAAAAGTCTTTAATGTATGACTCCAGAAATCAATAAAATATAAACCGTTATACTTTCAGGCAATGGGGAAGTCTTGGTGTGGAAGTAAGAATGGTTACTAATGTTCTTAATTCGATTGAAAACACACAAGAACTGTTAAGTGAAGCCAGCGTTTTGGGTCCAATTGAAGGGATTTACTTGGTCGCTACAGATTCAATGAACACGGATGCCGAAGAGAACATTAACTCGACAGTACACATCCTTGACGTTGTATCTAGAGAACTATGTTCGAGACTTAGGTAATATATTAGAAATTAAGATCTAGTCACATTTAAGTTACTTTTTCATTAGGCTTGCTACACACTTGTTCCGGTCAACTTGATTCGACACGATTCGGCTCAGCCGAGTGGCAAAATATATCTTTCATTTTGTCGCCCAACATACCGGAACAAGTGTGAACTTCATACCGAAAGATACCATAGTGGTTAAATAAATAATTATTTCAGATACTTTACTGTGGTTAGCGAGACAGATTCCATAGGTTGTAACGTATGCCTGATGAGAAAACAATGCAATTTGAACTCTTTATCAATACAACTAAAACTGGAAAAGGTGTGTCACATATTTTTGTTTTGAATTTTGTTCGTAAAAATAATACACTCGCGAGCAATGAAAAAGTTCCAGTGTCATAGCACCAAATTACTCCTAAACGGGAAAGGCTAGCTTAATGACGCCGTCTGCAATATTGAAGTACATTTAACAGCGCATCAGAATATTACCAACTAAAAACGTAAATATTGTGTTCAAATTTCAAATTATACGTCTTAGGAGATATTAAGGTGTTTGTCGGCATTTTGTGGGTGGAACTTTTTCATTGCTCGGCGGTGTATTTTGAAAATGTATGATGATCTCTTTTCTCAATGTATGATGATGAAGTTCGCAGATTATGGAGTGAAAGAAGATAAAAAGAACACGGTGATGTGGCAAACTGCTATTGAAGCTATTGAATCAGCTTTACTAGGCAATGAAACATTTGTGGTAGTTAACTTAATTGATCAACCGCGTGATGTCCTTAAAGAAGTCGCTAAGATTTCAGGTGGGAACTTTGTTTCAATACAATGGTATAGTGAAAGGTTGATTAAGGTTTCGAATTGGAATGTGGGATTAAAGCAGATAATAATAAGGTACCTACACATAATCTGTATACTATTTATTTCAGGAGTCGTTATCAAAAGTTATACAGATGAGAGTGCAACCCTAAGAGAAGTAGGCATAGATCAAAGTAATGACCAGGAACTATGCACCCTCCTAGCAGAGAAGTTTAACGTTAATATACCCAAAGAAATTGTTTCTTATATGACTGTTGGACAGTGAGTTAATGTTTTATCCGTTTACTAGCTTCGCCCCGCGGTTTCACCCGCTTAAGTTTCGATCCCGTGGGAATATCGAGATAAAAAGTATCCTATATGTTAATCCTGGTTATAAACCATTTTGTGTGCCAAATTTCATCCAAATCTGTTCAGTAGTTTTTGCGTGAAAGTGTAACAAACATCCATCCATCTATTCGTCCATCCATCCATCCATCCATCCATCCATACAAACTTTCACGTTTATAATTCAATTCATTTATTCAGGAACAATTCACATTGTGTTTGAAATCATTAAAATTATAAAACTAACACATTCATAATACAATAAATCATATAAGATAAAAGAAAAAAAAAGAAAAAAAAAAGAAAATACATTAACAATAAAATTCAATACATTACAAGCTACTACATACTAATATTATTCGGTCTCTCATTAACTAATCAAATTTTAAAACGTGGATATGTCGTCGTCTATAGAATGCAGACATTGCTTCAATAGGAACGCCTTAAGTGTTGACTTAAATGAGCTCTTGTAAATTATAGTTTTTAAATCCAATGGCAACCTGTTAAAAATCCACACTGCTTGATATTGAGGACTATGTTGAACAATATGAAGTTGGGGTATTAACTTGTTTTTAAAGTCTTTCCTGCGCGTACTTTCCCTCAACTGTCTCTCCTCATCTGTTTCATACTTATGCAGGTATTTTTTTAAATTCACCAACAATACTAAAACATAGAGGCTGGGCACAGTAAGAATTTTTAAATTTATAAAGTGCGGGCGACAGCTCTCTATTTGCGATTTCCGGACCATGGTTTGCACAGCTCTCTTTTGGAGTATAAAGGCTCTCTGGCAGTTATATTTAAAGCTATTCCCCCAGAACTGAATACTATATCTCAACCTTGATTCTATTAAAGCATAGTATACCATTTTAAGGTGTTTTATATCTATTTCATCCCTAAGACTGCGTAAGGAAACGCACGCTGAGGAAATATACGAATCAATGGCTTGCAATTCCCTTTTCCAATTTAAATATTTGTCAATGTATATTCCTAGAAACTTTACCTCATTAACTATGTAGAAAATCGGTACGGTTACCGATTTCTACCGGGTTGGGAATCGAACCCGTACTAATAATTATCCTAGCTTTAAAGCGTATGGTGTTGCGTAAGCGGAAGGATGAAATAATGGCGAGCATACAGATGAAGAAATGAAGTATATTATTAAAGCACAATAATAACAGATTACAATAATAGCGCGGCGCGATCCGAACGGCTCGGTAGGCGGTCTAATGACGACTGGTAGTGCGCAGCTCAGTTCATGCGCCGGTGGAAGCGCGTGCACGCAGTCTCCCGCAGCCCGAGGTCGTTGACGCCGTCGCCAGTACAATTATCACGCGCGCCTTGAGTGCGCGCGGCACGTGTAAGCGTGCGGTCGTTCGGTGCAACCGATCGTATGATCTGTATGTTTGGCCCAAGATTCATGAGCGGAGCGATTCCGCTTTAAAATGTAAGGTGGTGGCCCAATCGGTTATTGTTCCGCCACATATTCCCCCCGGCCAGACCGTAACTACGGTCGATAAAAATCGGGGAATCTCACTCGCCGCCCGCTTCTTGTCCTCTTCTCTGTGTCTGTCGTTGTTGGTGTTGTAATGACTGTTGGAACGGCCGTTGGTGTTGACCTGACTTCTGGTTGCTTTGCCTCTTCTTTCAACATATAGGCAGGTTTTAATCTATCAACAGAGACGTTAGTTGTTCTTCCTTTTACCTCTATTGTGTAATACTTTGGATGCCTTTGTATCACTTTGTAGGGGCCAGCATAAGGTTGCTCAAGTGGGCTTCGGACGTAGTCTCGGCGTAGAAAGACGTGTGTAGAGGAATGCAGATCTCGAGGTATGTAGAAGGGAGAAGTTGTATGCCAAGAGGTCGGCCTGGGTGTGAGTCTGGCCATGTGTGCCCGAAGACGTGTTGCGTATTGTGTGACATCGGCTGCAGTGTAATCTGCAGCAGACAGAAACTGAGTAGGTAAGTGGAGAGCTTCACCATATACAAGCTCAGCAGGCGTGGCTTGGATATCTTCTTTCCAAGAGTTACGCATGCCGAGTAGCACCAGCGGTAGGACTTCTGTCCACTGCGAAGAAGTGTGGCACATGATGGCTGCCTTGAGCTGCCGGTGTAGCCTCTCTACGATGCCATTAGCAGCTGGGTGGTAGGCGGTGGTGCGGAAGTGTTGTGCACCAACCAAGGTAGTAAGGGCCTTGAACAAGTGGCTCTCAAACTGGCGACCCCGGTCTGTAGTTACCCTGGCCGGACAGCCGAATCTAGCTATCCAGCCGGACACCAAGGCAGCTGCACAGGTCTCCGCGGTTATGTCCTTCAGCGGGTACGCCTCAGGCCACCGAGTAAATCGATCGATGACAGTTAGGCAGTATCTGTAATCACAAGAAATGGTTAAGGGCCCTACGATGTCGAGGTGTATGTGGGTAAATCTGGAAGACGGAGTAAGGAAAGAGGAAAAAGGAGTTACGGTGTGGCGGGTAATTTTACTTGCTTGGCATTGCAAGCATTGTCTGGCCCACTCTCTACAGTTTTTTCGAATCCCCGGCCACACAAAGTTTTGTGCCACCAGTCGCGCTGTAGCAGAACATCCTGGATGATGTATGTTGTGCAATGATTGGAAGGCTTGCTTTCTTAGTTGTGGTGTCACATATGGGCGAGGCATCGGCATTGAAGTATCGCATATAATGTGCGCGTTTCCCGTCAGTGTAGCCACCTTCTTCAGTTTGAGTGAAGAGCCGTTTCGAATCAGGTCTTGCAGTTCTGGATCTGTTTCCTGAAATTTTGCAAGATCCTCAAAGTTTATTGCCGCTGACACCTCTTCAACCCGTGACAATGCATCAGCGACGACATTTTCTCTGCCAGGTATGTACCGTATGTCTGTAGTGAATTGCCCTATGAAATCTAAGTACCTGAATTGTCTTGGCGATTGACTGTCTCTGTTGGTTTTGAAGGCGAACACCAGTGGTTTGTGGTCGGTGAAGATGACAAAGTTCCTAGCTTCGACCATATGCCGAAAGTATTTTACTGCTTCATAGGCCGCTAACAATTCGCGGTCGTATGGGCTGTATTTCTTTTGAGCACCGTTAAGTCTGTGCGAGTAAAAGGATAGAGGTTCCCAGTTGTCTCCTTTTCGCTGTTGAAGCACAGCGCCGATGGCGGCATCAGATGCATCAGTGACTATAGCTAATTCAGCTGACGAATTTGGATGAGCGAGGAGAGTTGCGTTGCATAATGAAGTCTTAATGTCTTCGAAGGCCTTTAGGAGTTCTGGAGTCATGTCGACTGGATGTGCTCCTTTGATTTTGGGGCCAGCAAGGACAGCATTCAATGGAGCTTGGAGTTTAGCTGCGTTTGGGACAAACCGGCGATAAAAGTTTATCATACCCAAGAATCGTCGAAGCTCCTTGACTGTCTTTGGGACTGGATACTCCTGAATAGCCCGTATCTTGGTCTCGAGAGGTTTCGTCCCTGCGGCTGACACACTGTATCCTAGAAAAGTTACCTCTGTACGTCCGATGTTACACTTTGATGTGTTTACTACTATACCGTAGCTTCTCAAACGGTCGAACAGTTGCCGTAAATGCTGTTTGTGTTGGTGCGGAGTTTGTGAGAATACGAGAATGTCATCGATATAGCCGTAGCAGAATTCCAAACCAAGCAGAACTTCGTCGATGAACCTTTGGAAAGTTTGGGCAGCGTTCCTCAATCCAAAGGTCATGTAGGGAAACTCGTATAGTCCAAATGGTGTTGTGATGGCAGTTTTTGGAATGTCGTCTGGGTTGATGGCTAACTGGTTGTATGCTTTGACCAGATCTATGGTAGAAAATACTGCGCACCCTGATAGCTGGTGGGAGAAGTCATGAATGTGGCGGATGGGGTACTTGTCTGGTATCGTTCTTGCGTTTAGTGCTCTGTAGTCGCCGCAAGGTCTCCATCCGTCCTCCTTCTTCCTAACCAGGTGAAGTGGAGCAGACCAGGGACTCTCCGATCGTCTGGCCACGCCACTTGCTAGCATGTCTTCAAACTCCTTCTTAGCAGCTAGAGTTCGTGCAGGATCAAGGCGTCGTGGTTTGCTTGCTACAGGTGGACCTGGAGTTGTCCTTATGTGGTGCATCGTATTATGCTTACCTGGTAAATGTGTACCTGGTGGTCGCGTAATTTCCGGATACTCGCGGAGAATTTCGTGATAGTCTGTGTCACCAACTACAGCCTTCACGGATGCAATATCATCTGTTGGCTTGCACTGTGCTCCTGAAACTGATAGTGTCGTTATGTTGTCTATCAACCGCTGGTTTCTGCAGTCCACAAGTAAGTTGTAGAAACTAAGGAAGTCGACCCCTATGATAGGTCGTGACACATCTGCTACTGTGAATCTCCAGGTGTAGTCTCTTCTGAGACCTAAATTAAGTCGCAGCTGCGTTGGTCCGTACGTGTGTATCACGGTATTATTGGCAGCGACTAAATCAAATTTTGATTGTTTGACAGGCGTCTTTACTGCCGACCGAGGGAAAACACACAAGTCTGAGCCAGTGTCTACTAGGAACTGCATTTTCGTAGTCCGGTCGGTTATGAATAAACGGCCTGTTGAAGTAGGGCAGTCGTTAGCCGCTACTTGCGACCACCCTTTGAGTTTTCCGACGTAAATGTGCAGGGCTGCTTGCACTTGTTCGCTTTGTCCCCGTAGGTGAAGTGGTAGTAGCAATGCGGGTGATTCGGTGGTGGCTGCTGTGGTCTATAGTTATTTGAGCGATCGCGATCATACCTTTTCTGGTTACGCCGGGATTGTGAGCGTGAGCGGGAACGTCCTCTACGATTACTGTTCATCTGCGATGTCAGTAGTGCCACTTGCTTTGTGAGCTCGCTTACCTGCTTGAGCAAGTCGGGTGAAGTGCTGGTAGAAGTAGTGGTGGCAGCAACTTGTGGAGTGGATGGCACAATTTCATACACCCTGTCAGCAATCTCAGCGAGCTTTTCTACCTGTAAGTCGGCAATCTGTGAAGCAATAACAGTTTGTATATTTTGCGGCAACCGGTTAGTCCAGAGACTCTTCACAAAATCCGAAGCTCCAGCGGGTCCAGCTAGGTTTTGCAGGTGCCGAAGAAACTGCGATGGCCTGCGATCGCCTAGCTCCTCATGAATTAAAAGTTGTTGTATCCGCTTTTCCTGTGAGGCAGACAGTCGTTTAATTAGTTCACTTTTTAATTTGTCGTACTTGTCGGTTTCCGGTGGTTTCGTAATGATGTCCTTCACTTGGAGTGCATATTTAGTTTCCAGCTGTGTAGTCACGAAATAGAACTTTGTCGCGTCGCTGGTTATCCTTGACAGGATAAATTGGCCCTCTAATTGGGCGAACCATAAAGCGGGTTCCTCTGGGCAAAATGGTGGACAGCGTAGTGGCAGTCCTATTTTCGACACTTCTCCAGAGACAGCAGTGACTGCTTCCTTAGCGTCGGCATCGGCAAAATTCTCAGTATCGGACATCCTTCAACAAAATATAAAATCGCTCACCGCTTATGTTTTAGACCACAGCCTACTTTTTCTTCGCTCCGATGTAAACAAACTTGCACCAGTTAAATCGCCACTCTTCTTGCTTCACTGAAACTACTTGCTCCGTGCTGCACTCGAGTCTCCAATGTGCGCGGTAGTCGAGGGTCACCAATGTAGAAAATCGGTACGGTTACCGATTTCTACCGGGTTGGGAATCGAACCCGTACTAATAATTATCCTAGCTTTAAAGCGTATGGTGTTGCGTAAGCGGAAGGATGAAATAATGGCGAGCATACAGATGAAGAAATGAAGTATATTATTAAAGCACAATAATAACAGATTACAATAATAGCGCGGCGCGATCCGAACGGCTCGGTAGGCGGTCTAATGACGACTGGTAGTGCGCAGCTCAGTTCATGCGCCGGTGGAAGCGCGTGCACGCAGTCTCCCGCAGCCCGAGGTCGTTGACGCCGTCGCCAGTACAATTATCACGCGCGCCTTGAGTGCGCGCGGCACGTGTAAGCGTGCGGTCGTTCGGTGCAACCGATCGTATGATCTGTATGTTTGGCCCAAGATTCATGAGCGGAGCGATTCCGCTTTAAAATGTAAGGTGGTGGCCCAATCGGTTATTGTTCCGCCACAACTATGTCAATTTTAACTTCACTAAGTGCGATCGTCATGCTGTCTTTATTACGAGCGGTTGTACTAATAATAATATTAGTAGGATAGGATTATGCTAATGTACATCCTTGTATTTATTTAATATTATTGTCTTGGTAACAAGAGTAGATGAGATGTGATGTGAAAAAAAAAATCATGGCGCAACTAATAAAAATATTAACTAAATATTTTTCGCAGAATTGATATGATTGTTAATGATATACGCGATAATGTTTGCAACATTATAATTATTATTATTTTTTATTTTTCTTTTTATATGACTACATATGTGTGTTTAAGTGCTTATATACACGAGCGGCACTCGCGTCGACGCATCTGGCGCTGTGGCCGACGAGTGTCGATGCCTGGAGTTACCTGTGCCGTTGGAAATGTGCCGCTCGTGTTTCGACTAAGAAAACCTTTCTATTTCACAGGCTAAAGAATCTGAAAATGCCAATGATGGAGATAGACAAAGAGGTTCCTGGTTTCGGCGGATACATCTCTTACATTGATGGCGATGAAATGCTTGCGAGCACTGAGCTTGTCTTTATGCCTACCCTTACACATACACCGAACATGGTAAAGTGTTGATTTAACTCGTAATTTGTATTAATTGTATGTATACAGGGTTATTTTTCAAAGACCAGCCAAATTTAAGGAGACCATCAATCTGAACAACTTTCTCCATGGGAGCAACATCGTAATCGCGAATAAAAATTCAGCCGTCCCATACATTTAGGTCGAGTAGGTATTGAAGTTTTCTATGGGACAGATGATAAAATTTTCGCGATTACGCTATTTGTCCCATGGAGAAAGTTGTTCAGTTTGATGGTCTGTACCACATCCTTAAATTTGGCTGGATAACTAACTATTTACCCTAGGTACTAAGTTAAAAGACTAACTATATAAATAAATGACGACATGGTTGGCACAGTGGCTGTGCGATCGACTGCTGCGCTGAGTGTCGCGGGTTCGATTCCCGCACGGAGCAAATATTTGTATTGCCTACAGGTAGTTGTTCCGGGTCTGACTGACACAATTACGAATAAATTTCTCGCCAGCTGGTCGACACTTCACATGCCCAGAAGACTGGCAGCATTACCACCTTGAATGGGAATGCTAATTCTTTGACCAAAGAAGGACCCAGCCCTCTGGTCAAGTAAAGTGTCGACCAGCCAGCGAGAAATTTATTCGTAAATGTGTGTTAACACCAGAAAACTATTTTATTTTGAACACTTGAGTAATTAAGACGATAATACCATGCGTTGGTACCTAACTATTATCATAGACAAAAATACGGCTAAAGAAAGTAATAGTAGGTAAAGTTATGGTTTACGACCAGATAAAATTTTGAGAAGTAACAAATTTTGCCCTATTCTAGAAACCGGATGAATATGAAGACGATGAAACGTATTTATGGATAGTGCCGGGGATAGAGGGCAATTACGAGCGATTTCGAACTATGTGCGAGCTTCTGAAGCTACCAGCTGTGGTCCTACAGTTCGGCGTTGAGAAATATCAAGAGGACATACAAGAAATAGCTCAACGACTCGTTGATGTAAATATATTCATTGAATTATTTAAGCTCTTGCTAACGACATTGTGGCTAAAGAAATGATTAATTACTTGCTTTGTCGATTTCAGACGCTAATGAAAAAGTTGAAGATACACAATCAATTCTATCTGCTGGGTTACGAATTTGGTGTTCCCATTGTAATAGAAATGGCTTCAATACTAGAAAGCTATGGTAAGTTGAAAATTATTTACTACCTTATACAATAATGTGGGGACAAGAATTTGTTTTTTATGGGCATTTGTTTAACATTTTTCCTTTCACAGGGCTAACCGGCACAGTGTATTGTTTAGGTGGCACACCGAATGAAATCCGTGCAAATCTTGAGCACAAATTACAAGGCATGACGGAAGAAACTTTACAAGTGGCACTGCTCCAACATCTGCACTATTTAATATTAGGCGAGAAAACTGCAGAATTGGAAGTGAATTTGCGAGATATTGCAGAATACTCAGATAAAGTAAGGTACTGTGTTAATAGCCTCCGTGGACGCGCACCGTATACGGGACACTACGTAGAGACACTCATGGAAAATGCCTATTCAAGAATTCAATTGATGCGTCACTGTCATGCTGAGTTCAACGTTTTGAGAGCGAAAATGATAATTTTACGAGCCAAACTGCCTAAAATGATGCTAATGGAATCTTGGAAACTCTCACATCGGGATATTGTGATTCATGATCTAGAAGCCACACTTGTGCATGCTCCGCGTGATTTAAGGTGTTCTTCTTTAATCAATAAGTATTTGGGAAACGACTTATTGACAAAGTTCAACAAAAGAAACCATTGTGAAAGCCATATTGTAAATATAGAAGCTGTATAAAGCAAAAAAGTGATGAAAGTTGCTAATAATGGGGAGAGTTTTTAATGATGCTTTAAGAAATATAAATAAATAGTTAAGGTTTTTTTTCATTAAAATAAACTATAACATGTTAAATTTTATTTGTTCTGTAAAACACGTTTTGTTGTTTAATAAACAAGCTAAATACCTACTAAAAGTCATATAAAAAAATAAGAACACCCAAATATCCTGGCAAACAAAGGTGATTTTGGACCATGGATAAAAATGGAACCCACAGTTTAAAACACAAAATTTCATAAGATCTTATTCGACAAGCTTACCTTTATTCTTTATAAGTACTAGGATGTGTCATAGGACGAATACCAAGCAAGACCTCAAACGCGTCATATCAAATTACTTAATGTTCATGTGTTCAAATACATAGTTACAGATTGTAAGACAAAATAGACAATAAAAAAACTCAAAAAATTATTTACTCCAGCAAGTGGTAAGTGAATTTTTGATGCTAGTAACCCTTAAATCAAGAAGTGGTTGGTGGCAACCCTACCGAGGATGCAATCTCTAATCAAATTCAAACTATAGGACGAACATTTTATAAGAGTTTCCCTGCTTATTACGTTTTTTCTTTAGACACAATGAAATGATCATAACATGAAACAGTCTAATCAATCGCATTGAAAAATAAATTGGTCAATTTTACTCATTTTTATGGACAACTCACACTTTTTATAAAAACAATAATGGCAAACTTAATAAAAAGACAGTTATTGTCCCTGTTAAAAACCACTCTTTAGATGTAACTGTGTAGGTACCATAATTAATACAATAGGTACTATACTATGTAGTGTACTAGATTTTTCCATGACTTTGCAACTGAAACTTTTCAAACCCACAAACACAGAGACTCATATTCATAATAATTGTTGGATTTTTATATCTGATCTAGATATTTGTATTAAAATTTTAGAAAATTTTGATGGACAGCAGTCAGGATAGGTTCACTGAAACCTGTGTGGTTCTTACCTCAAGAGACCATCTCAGACATTCACGTGCATGGTGCTCACAAGACCGATAAGAACTATTTGGACTTTATAAAAGATTGACCTTTGCATTCGTTTCGGTGTTTTTTCTCAGAGTAAGCCCATAGGATGCCAACCTTACCTAGCTTAAATATTAGATTGGTTTTCAGGATTCTAGATCTTTTTTCTATCAGGAAATTCTAAGTACCAACCGGAAGTCTGGTTTGTGCCCGGTTAATGTCAATAGGCTTGCCCCTTATTACATGGGATTGAAACATAACTGGGCAAATGTGGGGTTTACTATAATAGGGACGCCTCTCGGTAAGCAGAGGCGTCCCTATTCAGGGAAAACAGATATGTCAATGTTACTTCATTATAAAATAACACAACATCGAGTATCATTAACGTTCCATTACCATTTACTCAACTAAGTATCTACTTTTTATAATCCTAGCATTATGTAGATAAGTTTTTAATTTAATTCTAAGATATAGGCTAGGGGGTTTTTAGGGATTTCGTTTTTTTTTTTATTTATTCTTTTTATTTTTTATTTAATTGTTTCTGAACTTTGTCATATAGGTATGACATTGAGTTTGTGGTTCCAAAACTTGATAAATCTAAATTTGTTTTACTATGGTTTTACGGGAACTGGGAGACTTAGCATTGAAAAGTCAAGCAAGGTGCACCGATGACCTGGTCAAGGCAGCAGGAATCCATTGGATGCGAGAAGCACCAAACCGGCCAAAGTGGCAGCTGTGCTCAGGGGAGGCCTATGTCCAGCAGTGGACGTCATTCAGCTGAAAAGATGATGATAGTTTTTTTGTACCTCAATCAAATCAATCAACTCAGCCTATCGCAGTCCACTGTTGGATATTGGCTGCGCCACAACACCTGTACCTACTCATTGAAAAATACTTTGTATTATAACTTATACCTATTTTCTTTTCCATATTGCTTTTTTTTTTTTTCCTTCGCCCTTCTTGGGCAGGCTAAGGTCTTGGACCATACCGCCTCGTCTTCAGTCTTTATTGTCCTTCTTGACTAAAAGTAAGGCCAAAGCCTCGTCTTCAGTTACATCCTTCTTGTTCAAAAATAAGTAAGGCCGAAGCCACGTCTTTAGTTTCATTCTTCTTGTCCAAAAGTAAATAAGGCCACAGCCACGTCTTTAGTAGTTTTTCCATATTGCTATACCTGACACTTTGACAGTAACGCAAAAAAAAAAAACAAAACAAGATAATCGTAAATTGGACTGTACCCACTATATTTTCCCCTTAGTTTTACCCCTGATTAAAATATATCAATAATGTTCTAATAGGTAGGTACTCATTTTAATCATAAGTATAAATCTTTCCATTTTGCATGGTTGTATTTTCTTGTATGTATGACACATGTTTAAGCAAATAAATATTATCTTATCTTTATATCACCATTGTTTAAGATGTTAATAACAGATAAATTAACGAAATTGATGAATGAATTAGTACTTACGTTTGTCATCAGATGTTGAGGTTAACAAACAGTGTTGTAAGAAACCCTTACAAATATTCACGGCTTAATTAATAGTCAGTTTCTTACGTATACTTTCCCAATAGAAACCATAGTAGGTAATTTAGTTTCTATACATGTGAACATTTGAACTTGTCAAATCTTCTGGAAACAAAAACTCAAGAACGGCCAAGAATTATGGGCGTCTGAAATAAAAGAAGTAATACAAAATAACACTATATTTTTTATACCTATTTACATTTATATAATGACCTATAAAAATAATAATATATACAATTCTATTAAAATCTAGCCATTATTTTAAACTTTTTTTGTATTTTCGACTTCCCACTATAAACAATGGCATAGACAATTTCTGTGTTGCCAGTGACAACAGTGCGACGTGCGACCGCGTGTCGTGCGTCATCGAGTTCACAGTGCCGCTGTCATTTTATTTTTTAAGCATTCGAACTTTATGTAATATTGTGTTTTAGATCCACAGTATCTAGAATGCAGCGTCGAGTAATAAATAGTCGTGTAATCAAAACAAAGCAAAACAGTTTGAGGGTGACTATTGCCACGGTGCAGTGCTAGAATCTAGTGCTAGATCTAGCAAACCAACACTACCTCGACCTTAGAAAAAGCGTCTAAAACGGAACATTGAAGTTGAGGACCAAGAATCACTTTCTGGGCCTTCATATATCGAATCAAAGACAAAAAAACAAAGACTTGTTCAAAATGTCAAAAACATATGTGTCATTACACATATGTTTTTTTTTGTTGTTGGTCATTACCATGACAAGTATATGCTAAACATGTGCGGATAAAAACTAATGTGTCAGTCCACCCACAGACTAGATATTTAAACTTACTGACATACTCCAGCTGTTGACAGACACAGTTGACATTTCTCACGTGCATGCAATCGTACGTGTGGCCCACGATACCTATACCCTTACTATCGACATTTTTTGCCACCAGGTTGTGCGGCGAGTGCAAATGCATCACTTTTGTCTTACTTAGATTAAGTATGATTCGTTATCGTGCGCTCACAGGGTTATATTGTCAAAGTCCGATTGCGGTACAGCTTTGACCTCCTGTATGTTCTTAGACGAGTACATAAGCCACATGTCATCCACATATATATGTAAGTACATAACCGACCCGATACTTCCCAAGTACATTACTGACGCTATTGAAATGCATGATATAGCCAACCGGTCCATATACGGAACCAGTCGGAACGCCAAGGTTTACCGTAGCTTCTTTACCAACCACACCAGAAATGCAGGTCTGTAAGGTCCTGCCACTCAAGTAGTTCTGGAACCACCTGTTCGTGGGCCCCCTGATCCCACACTCATCCATGGCCTGCAACAACACCTCGTGGTCCAAGGTGTCAAACGCCTTTTATAATCAATGAACAGCGCCTGGACCTGATGACCCTGGTCTAAACTACTATTCATGTCTTTGGATGAGAGCTGATGTTGTGCTACGACCGCACCTAAAACCGTGTTGTGCATCTGCTGGTATAGTACGATTCTGCTCTAAAAATTCGCCAACCTGCTCGACTACTATTTGCTCCACAATTTTTGTAATGACAGGGTAGCGATGGATGTTTAAACATGATAAAACAAAAACTACCTAAAACTAGGTACCTTTGCCTAACCCCTTCGGAGAATACAGATACAGACATGGTAGTTATATTATTTGAAACTATTTAATGATAAAGTGATCGTGTCTGTGTTTTGAATTTTGGTCTTGTGACCCTGCAAATCGATTCCGAAGACCTGTGGAATTTTAATGAACGAAAACGAACTATTTTCGCAAGCTATTTTTGCAGCGACGTCGTTTTCGTACTTGAATAATAACAATAGGAATTATTTACCTTAATGAAAATGTAGTTGCTTCCTTGTATCTGTAGTAAAAACTGTTATTATATTTTGGTAAATGATAAATAGATAAATATATAAGTATATATATTTTACTTAGTTTGTTTCATACGATTCGTAATGTGCGGATTGCGAAATTACCTACATTTTTATGTATTTACCTGCATCATAATTTGTAACAGATGTGAATGCTTTTTAAGATGGCCAAGAAAATATAGCAGGTACACAAAATCATAACCCATCTTGGCCTTGCCGTTGTCGGGTAAAAAAAACCCCAGCCAACCCATGAACAGGAGTACTTCTTTCTGCATGAAATCCATTCAAAGTGAGTGTTCTTGGTTAATGTTAGTTATTTGGAGCATACTTTCGAGTCCAGAATTGCATCAATAGTGAGGCCTGCCTGAAAATCTGCCGGGTGTTAGATGAATAGGCGAACAGTACCCATCGGTATTGAAAATGTGACTTTCAATAAATTCGTATCGCATTCTTTCTAAGATTTTCTTGAACATCACTGACATCGGTGGAGAAAAACATCGTGGAAACACCTGCACTTACCTATGTCCCGTATATTAATAAATCGACAATCCATCTTGAGCAAGCAACTAAGTCATAACTTATTTCTAGGTACCTATAGCTAGTGTTTGCTCGACTTCGTTAATATTGGTTTCGGGGTTTTGGTTCATTTAAAAGTGTCTTCTAATCTTTATTTTAGCCTTTACCACCAATGACAGAGGCCCTCACAGAAAATCTGACTTCAAAGGGAGAGGAAATAATAATTAAATCTGCACACAATTTATTTACTAAGTAACAGTAATTCATCGACCTTGTTGAAGAGTAGATTGAGAAAAGATTATCAGGGTTGCATTTGGAACTATTATTATTACTTCTATTATTTGCATAAAAATAATGAATTGATAAATAACTTTAGTTTCGGAAGTCGATGGATAAACAATGAATCAAACATCCAAAAAAAAAACAATTTTACAGAAAAAATGTTATGTTGTAAAATAAACATACAAGTTTGCAATTAAATTGTTTCAGGTAGGTAGTTCCGAGTTCAATTAATCGAAATATATTTATTTATCCCATTTCGCACTGGTTTAATGCAAATCAATCATTATATATAAAAAAATCGAATATGAATTAAGTTTTTTCTGTAATAACAACTAAGTACTAGTTAATAAAACTGAAGCGTAAGTACATTGTTTCGGAAGGGAAAAGGAATGCCTTCGATAAAGTGGTCAGCATCTTAAAACTTCTCCATGTAAGTAGAAGCAATTATTTTGTCAATAAATAAAAATCTAAACTCTCCATTCCACTCGAGGGCACAATATTATATTCCCTCCATATCAAACATTTCTTTATCATGTTACAACATTTTGAGTTCAGTACTTAATCCAATTCAATGTCATGATGGCGCAGTCGGAAAAGCCTCGCCTCTCATGCACGAGTTGGGGTTCAAAGCCAATGTGACTTTTCCACTTCATATGTTTGTTCTAAGCTTATCTTGGACATTCCTAGTATTCTTTTTTAGTCCAAGAAATTTAGTCACATTTTTTTCATTAATAATTTTGTTCTTGTATTTAATATTTAAGTCCAGATAGTAATTTACCCTTTGTTGAAATTTCATTATTACCTACTCTTTTATCAAATTATTATTTTGAAGCCAATTCACAAGTGATATTATGTAAGGTAGAATTAATCTCAACCTCTGATGTGCTTATCTCGTTACTATTAATAAGTTTTTTTTTTATCATAAAACAACTCAAAGATGTCTACAAAAGCGCTTTTGGTACTTATGGATTTCACAAAAAAAAAACGGATTGTTTGTCGGAGCAACTTGTTTTAAGTACATAAATGTGAATTGCGTAAGGTTACCGATTAGGTAAGTAGTGTGTATAAATAAATGTAAGTATTTTTATATAATTTACACTTTCATGTGCGTCAGTTCGTGACTAATTAATTTATACTTTGAATTAAAATGTAAATTTTAAACATGAAGCGTATTATTTAGGTTCTTTTCTTTATACAATGGCATAGGTCAAAGTAAACCTAGAATATGAGTTAGGAATGCCAGAGACGTAAGCCGAAACCGAAACGGATAAATCTTCACAAATTCTATTATTTTGTTTAGCGGCCGAACATGAGTATTGCCGAAAAAAATATTTTTGTCCGAAAACCGAAATTGGGCCGGCCTCTAGTATTAAATAACATACAGACACTTACACAACGTTAGGCACAAACAATAAAAGGTGTTATATAAATGCACACACCATTTTTTTTTTTTTTGTTAGCTTATCTTACTCGTATTGTGTTTCATAGTTGAGCAAAGGCCTCCCCTTTTTCCTTCCAAACCTCCCTGTTTCTGTCTTGTGCGATCTTTGGCCATGTTGGTCCTACAAACGTAATCAGATCGTCTCACCATGGTCTACCTCGACGGCGATGTCCTCCCCCTCAGGCGTCCAAACATATTTACCGATCATTATTTCCTACCTACTAAATTAATAAACACATATACAATCAGGTTCTTCTAAAATTACAAACAATGGAAAAGCTGACTAGACTCCACACTACAGTCGTATCTTAACTAAACTAAACTCAACTCAATATGTATAGTGTAAAGAGACGGAGCTTATCTTTTCGGTCGGCAAAACCCATAGTAAAGTGCTAAACAAACGCTGTAATGAATGTGCGGATGTAGATACCTATCTAAGTTAACATCGGAGTCATTAGGTTTTACTCAGCACTTGTGTATGAGCTAGATATCTTTTAGTATGTGTACTTTAACTTGCCAAAAGGCAATGGAATTTAGTGCCTAAGGTACCGAACACAAGTGAGCCAGTAACCACGTACCAGAATACGCGCCAAAACGGGAATCGCCGTTGTGGGCAAACTCAAACTCAAATAATTTATTTCAATTAAACCATTTACAGGCACTTTTGATTTGTCAAAATTAAATAGTCGGTCAGTTAGTCAGAAAGTTGAAGCTAGTTGCCCATTCCAAAACGTAGATCTCTATGGAGAAGAACGGGCAAGAAACTCCACGGACACTTTTTTAAATCAAGATATTATTACAAACCCCTGGGTACAGACGCCAGCACATCAAGCTACTACAATCTGTCAGATTTCTTTAATAGATTTTCAACTTTATCGCTAAAGCATTAAGGTTCAGGGTTGATTGGGAAAATTTGACAGTTTCGGGTAGCTTGACCTGCTGGCGTCTGTACATTATTCTTATTGCTTCTATTATGTGAGAACAATATAAAAACGAAACAATTTAAAATATAAAATTAAAAATAATTCGGAGTGCTATAATAGGTAATTTGGAGGCAAAACACATTTAAAAATAGTTTATTTTAAAATGTACATAAAAACACACACTTGAAACATAGGTACCTAGCCATAGACGGTGATACAGACAATGAATAGTAGCGAATAAAATTCTAAAATAGTTTTTACTGTCCGAGACAAGTTTTGCTTGATTTGTTTAGTTTTCAATATTTATTTAAGCACCTGATTATTTTGAACTATATTAGGTTTTTCAGGCTTCAGCCACGGATTAAAAATCGGATCTGGCAACACTGACTACACTGGCCACCTACCGAGCGATAGCTGAATATATTTTCGTAAATTTAATTCATTTTTACTTTGATGTTTCCAATTGCCGCCCTAATTTTGCTATACTATGCTCGATGGCGTCACTGACACATGGGATCACAGTTTTTAACCGACTTCGAAAAACGGTTCAGTAGTTTGGTTTTTAAACCAAAATTACTGGTAAAAATTACAAGTTATTTTTCACTTTGTAGTGTCGTTTTTGGAAGTCGCTTGTTTTTTTTTTTTTGCAAAAACATTTTTATTTTTCACTTTTAAGTTGTAATTTTTACCAGTAATTTTGCTTTAAAAACCAAACTACTGAACCGTTTTTCATGAAATTTCTATGGGACCACTTCAAAAGTATCTCTTTCGAACAAAAAAGAATTTTGAAAATCGGTCCACAATTGGCGGAGTAATCGCGTAACAAACACACAAAAAAAAACACCGTCGAATTGAGAACCTCCTCCTTTTTTGAAGTCGGTTTAAAACTTTCTATTGTATTCAGATACCTATAAGCGATATTCGATAGATACTGTTGTGGGTCACAATGAAATACGTAATAAAATAAGTAATTATTATGTAAATCCTACTAATATTATAAACGCGAAAGTTTGTATGGATGGATGGATGTTTGTTACTCTTTCACGCAAAAATTATTGAACGGATTTAGATGAAATCTAACACACCGATGGTTTATAACCAGGATTAACACATATGATACTTTTCATTCCGAAATTCCCACGGGATCGAAACTTATGCGGGTGAAACCGCGGGGCGCAGCTGGTAGTTAGATAAATTATGTTTATGACTTGAAAAGAAGCTCCTTCCACATAAAAAAAAATGTAAACTATTAACATTTAAAACAATAAAATATTATTCTTAAGAAAGAAAGAAAGAAAAAACATTTACCTATTTAGCACAGACCAAAAGACACAATACACCAGATACATACATCAGATAGCAACTAATAAAAAAAACAAGTAGAAAGTACAGACGCCAGCACATCAAGCTACTACAATCTGTCAAATTTCTTTAATAGATTTTCAACTTTATCGCTAAAGCATTAAGGTTCAAGGTAGATTGGGAAAATTTGACAGTTTCGGGTAGCTTGACCTGCTGGCGTCTGTACAAAGACCGATATAAGAAATTAGCAGGTAAGTGTGTCCATGGTTCCGCAAAAATGCCAGACAATAGTCTTAGATAACAGACTACTATCAAATTTAACAGCTTCGAGTTACTTCGGGAGCCAAAAATAAAAACAAATATGAAAATTATCAAATTAAACTAGTTCAAAATAAAAATTCCTAAATGAGTAATAGAATTATAGAAATCAACATATAACATAGATAAAAAAACAAAAGTTTGTAAACAATATTAGATAACAATTAATCTATTTAGTTTGCCTAACATAACGTAACATAATAGTCGTAAACTGACTGGCATAGAACACTGAATTGAATACGAGTGAAACTAGCGAATGTTTTTGCCAAAAAAAAGTGCATCTGTGTGCGTAGGCACAACGCGGCAAATACTGTGATTGGCCGATGCCACGATACGCAGTCCCTATCCCACAATTCTCTGTATTGCTGGTAGCGTAGTTATGCGTATATAGGGTGTCCGACTTGATGTGTAGCCGTGTGCACCTACTGTTCACGCAAGCGCCTACAGAAATGCGCATGCTGTTTAATTCTATTCTATTTTTTCTATGGCAATGGTGCCGATGTCGAGAATTCTGCCAATGTCAGATGTGATATGAGAAAACGTGTGGAGAAAACAAAAACAAAATGAGAGAAAAAAAAAACCCTAAAGTTCTAAATCCATTAATAAACCATTGAATTTAATGTGAAACTTGTTGACGGGTGTGAGTAGGTACACTGAAAACAACTCACCAACCGCCGCATTGAAAATAGAGTCCGCCGAAGGAGAGTTTTTAGATATGCCAATATTGTAGAAAATATCAGGTTTAAAACATAAAATTTCATAATCAAAACTGTAAATAGGGAGTTTCGGAAACTGAATAACAGGGGAATCTAAATTTTGATAAAAACGGAAGGATTTTAAAAACAAAGGGACTTCTTTATGGTTCCAATAATTGGAACTTTGACATGCAACATCCAAGTCATCCACTCTTTGGGCAAAAGGGGGGGAGGATTTGGTAATTTGAGGCATGAACCTATGTCTGCTGTAAATAAATTGTACAGTAAAGGGCTAAGCACAGAACCTTGTGGTAGGCCCTTCCATGACATCCTGGCGTCAAATTCTTCCCCTGGGACTCTCAAAACCAAAGACCTAGACATGAGTAAACTACAGATTCACTGTACCATTCTTTCCGGTAAACTCAGCTGTTGCAATTTTTGCCTGAGAATGGTAAGAAGGACGTTATCATAAGCAGAGGAAATGTCCAAAAAGGCAGCGAATACAGATTCATTTTTAGAAAACGATGAGTTAAAACTCGACGTGGAATATGAATTTCATTTAATTTAGGTAAATTAATAATCATTTCATTCCAAAGCTTACTAATGTCCGGTGATAGCTTTTCATCCCAAGATAGTTTTTCTAACCATAACTTCTGAAGTAACATTTTCATAACGATTACACACGGAGCCAATAATCCAAGCGGATCAAAAACTTGTGAAATAATAGAAAGCATGTCACGTTTTGTGTTATTTGAATTAACTGCAGACTGACTAATTGGAAAACAAAGGTAATCTGACAGTGGCTGCCAACCTAGGCCTAAGGTTTTGGTTGACTCAAATCCACCAACATTCAAATCCAGTGAAGACTGGGGAAAGTCAGAACCAATTACCAGTTGTATGTCATTCGCCTTCCACTTTCTTAGATTCATTTGCACTGAAGCGAGAATTGAAGTAACATTATCCCGCAACTCTTTCACCTTATTGATGTCATCTCCTCCGGTGAGTCATCATCATCCACGTAAAAGTCGTGGAGGATGACGTCACCAATCTCCTTATCAACACACTCTGGGCACCGGGTTGCTAGGTTAGCGCCGTGTAATGGAGTTGATGGATTATCACGCCAAATAATTTGTTGAAGACCTATCATTTGGATGAACAACTATCTGCCGGTACATTTTCTCAACATCAGCAGCTAGGATGTACTTATGTTGCCTAAAACGCAACAGGATCGATAAAAGATCGTCCTGTACCACGGGCCCAATCATCTGAATATTATATAAAGAAATACCAGTATGAGTTAAACTACTTGCATTAAAAACCACCCTTAACTTAGTGGTGGAGCTGCTTTCGCGCAGATCTCCGTGATGCGGAATGTAAAACCCTTGATCATCAATAGTTTAACATCTAGACATATGACCTAAAGTTTCATATTCCGCCATGAATTCTTTGTACATATTATAAAATTGAGTTTTAGATTTAAATCTACGCTCCAGAGAAGCAAAACAATGTTTGGCTCTTGACAAAGATTCGCCTAAATGGTCCGGGGAACATTTTAAAGGAATCCTAACACAAAATTGACCATTTTCCAAACGAGTAGTGTTTTTCATAAAATGCTCCTCACATACCTTCTCCTCTGTGGAATACGGAGAAGAAGTACACACTTCTTCAAGCCGCCAAAACTTTGTGAGTTGTTGATCAACATTCAAATTGGCACTGATTTAAAGAGGCAGTTGTAAATAGCGGTTTTGGTAAGTTAAAAATTATAAATGGCACGTTTAATAACTAGTTCAGCAGTTCAAACTAAGCAGTACAGTATACAAAAATGAGTAATAAAAAATAATGAAATGGATCAGTGAATATATAATTAAGCAGGAAAATAATTAAATGGGCGGTCAAAAATATTGAACGAGTGGTTACGTGTGGGCATATATTTAAAATGTTTGGTTTTGTATTAAAAAATATGTTTCTGGCACTCGCCGGCCGCTCCCGCGGCACCTAACCTAAACTTTTTTTTTTTCTCGCTGAGAAATGCTTTATGCATCCCCGTCTCGTGGGGGACGAGACGAGGTATGTAGGACTCCCTGTCGGAATGACAGTATACCCACTAAAACTCAGCGGTGTTCCCACATCGCCGTAATGGGAGGGCCATGGGAAACGTGAACAATATAGTGTTGTGTTTTCGACGGCATATTTTACAACCTAGCTTTTTACAGTTGTTTGCATAATGTCCCAGTTTAAAACAGTTGAAACAAACTTTGTATATAGGTAATAACTGCAAACGAGCTTCATTGCTCAATGATAAAAACTGAGGACAACTACTTAACTTATGATCACCGTTACACATAACACAATTCTTAGGCTTATTTGAAACACCTTTATCCTGTTTCCTTGAACTTTCACCTGAATTATTTTTATTAGAATCCTGTACCAACATTGACCTAACTTTGTTTGAATTTTTACCTGTGTGTGAGTGTTTAGTATTCGTAGAAGCTTCCAATTCGAACGTTTCTAATATCTCAGCACGGTTTTTAATAAAAGTAATAAATAATTCAAACGTAACTTTAGAATTCTGGTCCAGGCGGCCCTTATACTCACCCCATTCACGATAAGTTTTGCTATCTAATTTGTGTGTAACAATGTAAATGAGTAAAGTATCCCAATGACTAACAAGTTCATCTAAGGATTCTAGGGCACGTATGTTTTTATTAACAAGATCAAGTAAACCTTTTAAATTAACTGACGACTCCTTTTAAAGGCTGTCGATTTGAAGTAATGCAGAAACATGATGTTGGATAAGCAGGTGCTTGTTATCAAACCGCTCGCAGAGAAGATTCCACGCTACCGAATAATTTGCAGAAGAAAACTGAATGGAGTTAATCACCACAGCAGCAGACCCTTCTAGGGATGACCTCAAATAGTGAAATTTATTTATTTCGTTCATATCATCGTTTGAATGGATGAGACTAATAAATGCGTCCTGAAACTCTAACCAGTTTGTATAAGAACCACTGAATTTTGGCAACTGAATAGTCGGTAATTTAACAAACTTATGATTGCTAGAACACGACATTACGTCACAGTTATCATTAGAATCGCCTTTCCTATTATCATCCAACATTTGTTGAGCTTTAGATAGGGATTTGTAATAAAGAGATTCTAACTCTGCACGTTCCGACATTTGGCCATCCAAGTCATCACTACACACTCCAGTAATAATTGCCTCTCATCATACCAATATGATGAGAGGCATTGTATGCCCAAGCATACAATGCCTCGAGTCCAGTAACACGTAATTGCAACTCGCTTACCTCAGTAGGGCTCAAAGAAGAGGAATTCAAAGAATTTACATAGTTTGAAAACAATGTCACCTTTCCTTTGCAACTCACTCGTTTCCTAACGAGATCTTTATTGTCCTTATCCCCCTGCATTGCGTAAGCTAGTGTGATCAACCTGGAACGTATATAAATAAAGTTATAGCAACGTTTAAATTACTATTGTCTATTACAATTGGCGTGGCTAGCTGACATATGGCAAATAACTTAAGTTTCTTGTAATGTTCATTACTGAACATACATAGGTTTCTAGTATTGTATACATGCAACTATATTCTTACCAAACAGACAGCTCTGTGCTGCTGGGGAGTTTGTTGCGCCACTTCTTCTTCCCAGCGATAGCACTAGGAAGTGGTGAAGGGCGGGAGTTTTTGGGGGACTGTCTTTTGTAATTTTGACGTTCGAAAAGTGCTGATTCTCAGCCTAATTTGAATAAATGACTTTTGATTTTGAAATGATGCAGCCTGAAATACGTACAAGTTTAAAATACACTAACTTTTAAGTGAATTTACATAAATAATTATTTAGAATTTATAATAAACTATGCGTATTGACGGTTATATTGTACTAAATTTTAATAATAACACTGCAATTGCAATTTTCTATGTGTGCAAACTAATGTGATTACCTAACTGTCTCAATAACTGTAAAATTATTACACCGTATAGCAAAATAATGCAGTTACTACAAAGAACTACTCTATAACAATGTGTAAATAACAAAATGAACAATAATTACTGATCAGTTAATATTTGTAATACAATTTGTAACCACTCACAGAACAAAGAAAAATGACAATAGGTACTTCGTACTAACCTGGCTATTAACGACTGACTTACACTAATTATACCTGTTAGATAGAGTGTTGGGTACACAAATTTAATAATAAATACGCCTTTTCTCAGCTATTAAGTATCCAGACGACGTTAATTCCAATAATCTTCTGAATGACGTAGCAGAATTCAGCGGCCACACCGGGCGTCGACTATGATTTTTGATGTCCACCAATTCTCTTCAATCCCTTTTTTGGATGGGATTGAAGAGAATTGGTGGACATCAAAAATCGTGGTTTTTAATGCAAGTAGTTTAACTCATACTGGTATTTCTATAAATAATATTCAGATGATTGGGCCCGTGGTACAGGACGATCTTTTATCGATCCTGTTGCGTTTTAGGCAACATAAGTACATCCTAGCTGCTGATGTTGAGAAAATGTACCGGCAGATAGTTGTTCATCCAAATGATAGGTCTTCAACAAATTATTTGGCGTGATAATCCATCAACTCCATTACACGCTTATCAACTTAATACCGTGACCTACGGCACGGCCAGCGCTAACCTAGCAACCCGGTGCCCAGAGTGTGTTGATAAGGAGATTGGTGACGTCATCCTCCACGACTTTTACGTGGATGATGATGACTCACCGGAGGAGATGACATCAATAAGGTGAAAGAGTTGCGGGATAAAGTTACTTCAATTCTCGCTTCAGTGCAAATGAATCTAAGAAAGTGGAAGGCGAATGACATACAACTGGTAACTGGTTCTGACTTTCCCCAGTCTTCACTGGATTTGAATGTTGGTGGATTTGAGTCAACCAAAACCTTAGGCCTAGGTTGGCAGCCACTGTCAGATTACCTTTGTTTTCCAATTAGTCAGTCTGCAGTTAATTCAAATAACACAAAACGTGACATGCTTTCTATTATTTCACAAGTTTTTGATCCGCTTGGATTATTGGCTCCGTGTGTAATCGTTATGAAAATGTTACTTCAGAAGTTATGATTAGAAAAACTATCTTGGGATGAAAAGCTATCACCGGACATTAGTAAGCTTTGGAATGAAATGATTATTAATTTACCTAAATTAAATGAAATTCATATTCCACGTTATGAGTTTTTAGAATTTCACATCTTTACTGATGCGTCTGAACGCGCCTACGGCGCTTGTCTGTATGTACGAAGCGTTGATAAGCAGCGACAGGTTTTAGTGCGTTTATTGTTAGCCAAAGGCACCATACCCAGACTTGAGCTATGCGGTGCTCTTGTAGGTGTTCGCATCTTTGAAAAGGTTGTGACAACATTACGAGCCAGCGCACGGCGCACTTTCTTTTGGACTGACTCCACTATTGTTTTAGGGTGGCTAAAAATGTTGGCAAATAAATTGCAGTCGAACGTTCGTAACTGGGTTGCCGAAATTTTAGATAAGACTGGTGGCTGTGAGTGGAGACATGTTCCAACTGACCAAAACCATGCTGATTATTTGTCTCGTGGATTAGACATTAATTTATTACCTAGTTTAGATGATTGGTGGTCCGGTCCTAGTTTTTTAATGAATGAAATGTCGTATTAGCCTTATAAATTAATTAATTTTAATAATGAAATTTTGCCTGAAATTAAATTAGATGGCACCTTGCATGTTTTATTCAATAACGATGAATTTGATGAGTTGATTAATTTTACACGGTTTTCAAATTTTTTAAGACTTCAGCGAACAGTCGCCTATGTTTCACGTTTTATTGACGTATGTAAAAAGCAATCTATTCGCGGTCCTCTTTCTGTGCATGAACTAGAAAGGGCTTTAAACTTTATTATATGTTTATCTCAAAGTCAATCTTTTAAGGACTATAAATTACTACTTAATAATAAACCGTTACCCAAGAAAAGTAAATTAAATAAGTTTAACGGTTTCTGGACGAGAATAATATAATGCGAATTTGAGGTAGATTACAACATTCAGACTTTCCTTATAATAAAAAGCACCCGATTCTGATTCACTCTAGTCATCAGTTTTCTAAGTTACATTTTAATTATGTGCATTAAAGATAAAAGAGCATAAAAAAAATCTTAAATAAATCTTTTATGTGCATAAAAGATTGTTTCACGCTGGACCACAGTTATTGTTGGCGTAGATACGTACTGGACCATTCGAGGTCGCAATTTAGCTAGGATGTGCTTTAAACAATGTGTTCGTTGTTGCCGATATAGAGGTGAAACCGTAAGCCCTAATATGGGCGATTTACCACGGCAGCGACTTCTAGCAGGTTTTCCTTTTGAAAATATAGGCTTGGACTATGCAGGTCCTATTCAGTCAGCTGTTCGTCAAGGTCGTGGCTGTAAATTAGTAAAAGTTTATATAGCTATTCTCGTTTGTTTTTCCATGAAATCAATTCATCTAGAACTAGTCGGTGATTTAACAAGCAATACTTTAATTATGGCATTAAAGAGGTTCATCTCACGTAGAGGAAAGCCGAGAAATATCTACTCGGATAATGGCACCTCATTTGTTGGTGCATCTTATGACCTTTCTAGGTTTCTTAAGGCGAATTGCGAGTCGCTGTCCGAGGAGGTGGCTAAGGAAGGAATTAACTTTCATTTTATTCCTGCACATTCTCCTCATTTCGCTGGCCTTGCGGAAGCTGGTGTTAAATCAACCAAGCATCACTTACTCAGAGTGCTGGGCCTTTGTATCCTTACGTACGAAGAGCTATACACCATGATAGTTCAGGTTGAAACCATTTTGAACTCCTGACCACTGACGCCGTTATCATCAAACCCCGAAGATCTAACGCCGCTCACACCCGGACATTTTTTGATTGGATGTCCTATGACATCGCTGCCGTCACCTGACTATCAAGACTAGTCCATCAATTCTCTGACTCGATTTGAGCGTATTGAGCTTCTCCGACAGCATTTTTGGAGCAGATGGAGTAAAGAATACATATCGGAGCTCCAACTTCGTATGAAATGGCAAGCATGCAAGGGCTCCTTGAAGCTGAATTCTTTAGTCCTATTAAAAGAAGACAACCTCCTCTCATTCAAGTGGAAAATGGGTCGGATCGTTGCCATGTATCCAGGGACAGACGGCGTAGTCAGAGTTGCTGACGTCAAGACTTCTAGTGGTCAGTTACGCAGATCATTCAGCAAGATTTGTCCGTTGCCGATATATCTGGAGTCTGAAGATTCTTAGCGGTTGAAAGGCAGGCTTTCAATACCCCGGGGTATGTTCCCGCAAGCGCCTACAGAAATTCGCATGCTGTTTAATGTCGAGGCTACGTAGATTATGTCTAATCGTTTTTATTTTTTAACGTTTGTTTTCCGGCTACCTACATCTATAAAATCTCAACAATAAAATTTGCATGTTCACATCAAGCAACGTATTTTTTAATTATTCCCGTAATTATACCTGGATCAATCCCGCACACCTACCTTAAATCTCTGTGGATGCTAGGTTTACGCGTTTTGGAATGTCTTTTTATTTTTTAATGTCTTTGTACCCATATTTTTACCCGCGCACGCTATTAATTCGTTTTCGCTAAGCTTTCTTTCTGGCTTATTTTCTTTTTACTCAGCGCCTAAGGGTCGTAGCGTGATATTAAATAGCCTATAATTTTCCTGAAGAATTGGGCAAAAAGAATGTCTAAAATCCGACAGGTACAGTCTCTTGTCAACATTATCTGACCCTACCTAAAAACAAACGAATTTAGACCCTCTGCTTGTAACATCAAAGTTTATTCAATTTATATGAGCCTAGCAGACAAGTGCTCGAGGACTCGATGAAAAAATACAATCAATACAGACACGCAAATTTCATCTTTAACCCGTAACGTTAAGGTAAACCCACCCAACACTGTCGGAGCCATGTTCATCGAGTCCTCTAGCACTTGTCTGTTAAGCTCATATAATTTGAATAAAACTTTATGTTACAAGCAGAGGGTCCAAATTCGTTTGTTTTTAGGGTGGGTCAGATAATGTTGACAAGAGACTGTACCATCACATGTATTGACGTTGTTTCAGACTAATATTGTTAACTATGTAGGTGTAAACGATAAATGAAAACAGTAGAATATATGTTCTATACCTTGGTAACACACGGGGTAACATTGTAAAGTCAAAAACATTGCTTTCGATTCAACTTAGCTCCATTATGTACTGAGCTGAAATGTTGCCTGCGCGGTTGGCCGCCCCTAATATCTGGCTGCCGTAGGCCCGGCCTCGTCGGCCTTAGGTATTACCGCCATTGTTGCTAGTACTTCCCCGGATGAGCTACTTCACAAACAGGTCTACTACTACTATTGAAGGCAATTTTACTCATTAATGGAAAAGAGAAATGTTTCTTTAACTGGGACTTTTCCTCCACTGACCACCTTTTTAACACCCTGTGTACTACCTACTAATCAGAATTTCAATGCGCACTCGCACATAAAAAATCCTTTGTTTTATATAATGTGTTAAGTTTACACAAACACATTTGTAAATATATTAATTTATACAATAAACACTATTTATATATAAGCCTAATTGTTACAAAACCGCGCATAATACTGAATTGTCCGTCTGAAGTGCGCTGTTTGATAAATCTCTATATTAGGTAAGCTTTTGCAGATAAAAATTACTTAAAATATCTTAGTTTACATTATAAGTTCGGGGATGGTTTATTTTTGTTAATGTTTTCATAGCGTGGCACACTGTGGAATTTTGCTTCAATTGCGGTCACGTATATTTTATCCCATCATCCTATAGATCCAGCGAAGAACTTAAAACTTCTGGGAAGGAACCATGATTTTATTATGTTTAGTTTTTAACCCCTGACGCAAAAACGACGGGGTGTTATAAGTTTGACGTGTGTGTGTGTGTGTGTATGTCTGTCTGTGGCATCGTAGCTCCCGAACGGATGAACCGACTTTAATTTTGTTTTTTTTGTTTGAACGGTGAATTTGTTGGGAGTGTTCTTAGCTATGTTCGATGAAAATCGGTCCAAGATGGCCGCCGCTACAAAATGGCGGATTACATATTTTTTCTCAACTCCCTCAATATGGGTAACAAATGAAAGGGCTTGACTAGTAGAATACTATACACTATGATAAATTTCAAATCCAAGATGGCCGCCACCACAAAATGGCGAATTAAATTTTTTTTTCACAACTCCCTCAATATGGTATCAAATGAAAGGGCTTGACTAGTAGAATACTGTACACTATGACAAATTTCAAATCCAAGATGGCTACCACCACAAAATGGCGAATTACAAAAAACCTGATTAAATACCAGATTACCTGAATCTTACAACGCAAGAAAATAAAAGAAAAGAAATAATAAGGCATGCCCTACAAAAAGCATGAAATAAAAAATTAAATTTAAAATTTAAAAAACCCCCGACTACGAGAAACCCTATAAAAAGGAAAAAAATAACCTTGAAATTATGACCCTACGTAAGTACGTATGAAATTTTTTGATTAAATATTGTCCTGTCGGGGGACCGCTACTATTTTAAACTTTAACAGAACGTTAGGCTAATAATTAGAGCGGTTCACCGACACGACAACATTTAATCAAAAAATTTCATACGTACTTACGTAGGGTCATAATTTCAAGGTTATTTTTTTCTTTTTATAGGGTTTCTCGTAGTCGGAGGTTTTTAAATTTTTTTAAGTTATTTTGAAACTCGAGAAAACTCCATAGAAATACATTATTTCGTCTCAAATGTATGATTTTGCAATTGTTGTATAATGAGGTCTTAAAAAGGACTGTTATATCTATTAGTTCAGTGAAAAAAAAAAAAACTAATCGTAAAAAGAAGGGAAAATCAAGTTTTCATCAAAAACTAAAAATATTTTTTATTTGGTTAATCTCATTGTTTTACGCATTTATTACGCATTTTTTGTTAACATGAATAGTTTTATATTATAATAAATGCTTTATTATAAAAAAAAATCAGGTGTGGATAATGCGGGACTTCTGAGTTATTGAATTTTTATTGTTGAGGTTAGGGCTGTCACCTACTTTACTTTGTCTATTCCTGGATAACTTTGACTGCCAATTTACTATTTTTCATGATGTAAATGAAATGTAATGGTTTTCTTTGGTGTAAAATAAGTATTTTAAGTTTTCCTCTCACGTAAGACTTGAAAAGTAGAATAGGCAAAATCTACTAATGGGTATTTTACATATTCTTTTTAATTGTACGTTGCACATTATCATCGATGTTTTAATTATGTTTTGTGTACTTTCTTCGATGAAAGACATCATGTGATATTGGGAAGGGGTCCGCCCTCATCAAGCGCATTGCTAAAACCCAATATTTTTATATGATGTCTGGAGAAGCGGGGGTGAGGCGTCATGAAGCCGTTAAAGATCCATGGCGCTGCATTGCCTCCGCAGGACCTGACCCATTCTGCGGGGGGATGTCCTTCCGGGCCTCGACCGGGGGACTTAATGCTAGGGGGGCATGAGGGAGCCAAACCTCATGTTGGTCTGATATTCTCAGGAAAGTTATTCCTTTAAACATTACTTTACAGTAACACAAACGGTCCACACGATGACGCCGACACCGCAGGAGCATGCGACCCACGAGCAGATCCAAGTTGAGCCGGGCATGGATGGTGAGAGAATCGTCATCACTGGCATGTCGGGACTATACCCGGACTCCCACAGCGTCAAGGACTTGTATAACACTTTGTACAATAAGGTAAACCTTTTCAATAATAGTTGACTTTATACACGGTGGCATTATGACGAAAAATATCATGGAGTCAGTTCATCCTCGATAGCCGGTATAACTTCGTGGAGCATTTCCGACGTTTGGCTCCCAGACTGGAGCGGGCCGGGGCTGCCTGGAGGCGGCTCCTGCCCAATCTAGGGGGTCCAAACGCCGAAGGCTACCGGAGGCTCTATGCGGGGGGCGTGCAGTCTATGGCCCTTTACGAGGCACAATCTACATCGATAAGATAAGATAAGTGACAGGCATAATTTTAACACTAGGAATAGGAACAAACTAGATCAACCGCGCTTCAGATTGTCTAAAGTAAAAACTTCTGTTATAGGGTACTGTGTAAAATGTTATAAGAAAATACCACACGATATTCTTCAACTAGATGAGAAGAAATTTAAAACATGCATTAAACGCACACTATGTAGACAGGCATATTATAAGTTGGATGAGTATATCGTAGATAAAAATGCTTGGCTTAATGCTGGTCCTGCTCCACAGGCACTGGGGCACACTAGTTGATCACAATTTCAATATTTGGAAGAGATGCTTCCCCTTTTGTTTTTTTAAATGTTTTGACATTACGAACTTAATGTATATTTTATTCAATCAAGTTTTAATTCTAAATACTTCAATATTATATACCTCTTCCTGATTGGTAGTATTTTTTTATTTTTGCTCATCTTTTAAATAAATTGCAAACTATAGTTTTGTATAATTTAGAAGGATTTTTTAAATTTTGTAAATGTAAGAACCATGGATTCGTTTTTTTTTACGATATTTTGATGTTGACTTGAAAGAGCATGGCAGTTAAGAATATGTCATGCTCACTTAAATGTCTCACTGGTGGTGGCGCGTGTGTTGGATCATTCGGTTCCCTACGAAATGGTTGAGCTGGATAGTGCTGATCCACGCGTCATGTTCGTGAACGGGCGCCGTCGGTTGGGACTGGTCATCTCTTAACTGCCAGGGCTTATTCTGAATTTTTAATTTTATATTGTTTATTTTTTTTTTTACCAAGTAATGTACCCAGGATTTTGTAATAATATCTTGATTTAAAAGAGAGTCCGTGGAGTTTCTTGCCCGTTCTTCTCCACAGAGATCTACGTTTTGGAATGGGCAACTAGCTTCAACTTTCTAACTAACTGACCGACAATTTAATTTTGACAATTCAAAAGTGCCTGAAATGGTTTAATTGAAATAAATGATTTGAGTTTGAGTTTAATTCTGAAACATAATAATATCCCGTATACTAAATTCCCCGAAGGAATTTATAGAAGTGTTAACCTTCAAGTTTCATGTTTTGAGGGGCGAGTCTATCGCCATTAACTGGATTAAATTATACATTTATGAAGGGAGACCCCAATCCCACTTTTTCGTTTTCGGAGTTCGAACCAGCGAGTTGCAACTTTTTCTTTCTACCAACAAGATAATCTATCTATCTATCTATATAAATAAAAATGAATCCCTATTTCCCTTGGTCACGCCATAACTTGAGAACGACTTTACCGATTTCATCCATTTCTTTTGTTAAATTTTCTAATACTTTGTAGAAGGTTCTTACGGAAAGAAAAACTAAGAAAGTGGCTTTACGCGGACGAAGTCGCGGCAGAAGCTAGTCAAAAATAAATCTAAAACAAATTTTAATATATTTTTGATGCAACGCAGGTCAATCCAATAAAAGCAGCAGCGCTCCGTTTCAAGTGCAACAATCCAGAAGTGGTGCAGCATGCGGGCTCCGTTCCTGGTCTTAGCCAGTTCGATGCACAGTTCTTCAAGGTGCACTACCGACTCGCGTACGTCATGGACCCCATGGCCCGCAAGATCTTGGAGCAGGCATACCAGGCCATCTATGATGCTGGTTAGTTTATGCTAGATAGTTCTTCTGGCGCTTGTCAAAATCGGAAATAACGTCACCATCTTGTTTTTCAATAAAATTTCGCAAAACTATTTCACAAATGTTTGCCAACATTCTTGTAGCACTCTATCTAGCTATTAACGTGGCCGTCTGTTGGACCCTAATCTAAAAAGTACCATCTACTAGAATAGAAGAAGAGCAAGTATCTTGTACCGTTGTACCCGCGGTTTCGCTCCCGATGTCTAAACCTCAGGAATATTTTTGCGAGATAAAAATTCTATGGCACTCTGTGGTCCATAAACTATCTCTTTGCATAAAATAACGATGATTCGTTTTTCCGTTGCCGCGTGAAAGAAGGACAAACAAACAAATCAGCAAAAACACTTTCGCACTGATAATAGGTATCAGTTGAAAGTGAGCTTATGTATACATATATGATGTCAGTTCAGCTTTGTCCCTGGGATGGCAACCCATTTGTGTGCGCGCTTCTGGCGGAGACGCCTCTCGTTCCCACATAAGGGCGAGTCGAAGCTTGTAGAACATTATAGAAGCTTCCTGAAAAAGAATCGAGGCGCGCCCTTGTGTGTTAAATAAAGCTTTTTCAGTATATGTGTGTGTGTTAAATACTTAAATATTTATTAATTAATTATTGTACAACGTTTGAAAAACAATAGGTACCCAGTATCATTAATATGTAAAGTTCTATGATAAAACCAGGAAGTGGTCAATGTCACTAGTATATATAAACCGTTGTTTGTTGCACCCTTTTTGTTCCCAGCTAAATCATTTTGGGGGCTGTATTTGTTAAATAAACGTCCAAAAAAGCTATATTCTATCATTGAAATGAAACTGACTTTTAGCTACATTTTAATTAAAACATAGGGATTCTTTGCTTTTGCATACGCTTTTCAAATCTTCACTTCTTTCTTCTTTTATTATAGTAACAAGCCGTGCATTCGATGGGATTTCCCATCGGCAAAAACGAACTTCCAAACATCCTCTATTTAAATCCCTTGGAAACTACATTTTCAAAAATCCCTTATAAGTTAACACTAACAACAATATCATGTTTTTAGCACCAGCTGTTTAGGTTGTGCGTTGTCAGTCAGTGAATTTATTAAGATTTATTCTGGTATTTATTCAACTACGTTACCTACTTCTTGGTATGTGTCTACCTACAGGTACTCGCACTTCCGTGTTTCGTTACATAACATTTTGTTTCTATCCAAAATCGAAACATTTGTTTTCCTAATCCCCATCCTATGCTTGTAAAAAGCTACCTACGATTTTGTTTTTTCTAGGTGTAAATCCGCAAGATCTTTCCGGCAAGAAGGTCGCCGTGTTTATCGGCACATGTTTCTCTGAAACTGAAAAGACTTGCTTCTATGATGCCTCTTCTAGAAATGGTCTCGGTATAGCTGGGTAAGTCAAGATTAATAAAGTTTGTATAAACTTTATTTTCTATATTTTTTATGGCAATAAGTGCCGTTATCGAATGAAATTGTTCTATATCAGACCACGAAAGACTTGATTACCAATCATAAAACTACGTTACTGTAACAACTGTAGCTCCGTAGCAACAGCTGGAGTCGACTCAAGCTTATAACCCCTTTTACAGCTACTAAGCAAGGACTATATTATAGCTACACAGCTACTTCAGTAATACCTTCACCAAATATAAACTTCACTAAATCCATGAATTTAATGTAGATGTTGTTGTTTTGTAAATAAGGTGCAACAAATCTATGTTTGCCAACCGCGTTTCCTACTGGCTGAACGCGAAGGGTCCTTCGATGTCGATCGACCTGGCTTGTAGCAGTTCCACCGTGGCGCTGGAGCAGGCATACCTTGCTTTAAGTCGAGGCGAATGCGAAGCAGCCATCGTTGGAGGCGCCTACCTGTGCCTGCACCCACAGTCAGCTGTGCACTACGGAAGGTACTATCAGGAAACAAAGTCCTAAGTATACATATTATTATTTATATACCTTTTTTTTTTTTTTGAGAATGGGAAATCATCAAATTACCCCTCCCGCTCTGGGTGGAGCGGAAGGGAGTGTCAGTCTCTTACTGACTAAAACCCACCCGTGTTCCTTCCTTAGCTCTTTATGTTCCAGGGCAGCGGTAACCCTTTCGGACGATCCCGCTGCCCATACAAGCGATGCATAGTTTGTGGCTCACCGATTCCGTCACATAGAATTTTTACTTTTTGATGAGTAAACTTTATTATTATTATTAGTGTGGTAGTTTAAGTTTTGTACTACCGCACCTTGTAGCAGTACACCTACCATGGCACGTGTTTATGAAGTTTTCTCTCTTTGATGTTACCAACTTCAGTCTCAAATCATCATTTATCACTCAGAAGTTTTGAAAAGTGGAATTTGGAATTGCATAGAGTTCATCGTCAACATCTCCCTAGCCATTTTCCAACTATCCAGTCTACCCGGATGCAGCTGAGTACTAGTATTTCACATAGTGCTAGTATTGCATAGAGTTGTTATCTATATCTTTATAAACATGATCATTCTAAATAGGCTAGCACTTCCACGGTTATATCAGTTCTACACTTGATTTCATCATCACGCGTTCGTCTTTTTCAAGATAGGCGATGTTTACCGAAGCGCATATGATTCTTTGAAAAGCTGTACCTGTTCCAATATGGTGGATATTTCACCCATACCTACAAACAAAATGTTTCACGAATTCACAATTCTCTATTACATTCCATAATGTTGGTAAAACAGTTGGTAGGCCCAAAATTAATGAAACAATTATGAACCCTGTCGGGCACAGCATAGTAGGAGAGAGGAGGATCCATTGTGCGTACGTAAGTGTCAGACATCCGAACATATGTACATTCACTTCATCTGTGTCGCTTTCAACATACCAATAAGGTATTATTTAAATACCTTATTATGCGCCACATAATACAAAATAGGACAAACATTTATAATAGTACTGTACATTGTACGATGGTCTTATCTTACAAGGCGAGACGAAAGGAGATAGATAATGATAATAACGTCACCTTTGATTCTTTTGAACAATTCTGAACAATTGTCTGACTTACCGTACTTTCTGGAGGACGTCGATTTTCCGCTGTGCCGATATTATATTGTTCGTCTGTCCTTCCTATAGAAGCGTCTAGTCATCTTAAGTGTTATCTTATTCATTCATCTGGCTACCCCTACAACGCTGCAGATGTTTCTACTTGGAAATAGAAATTCATGTCACTTTTACCTACGTCATCAAGTCCTGCTATATTTTTAAGCCTGTCCCAAGATTGTTTCAAAAATTACTTACATCATTTATAGTCAAACACTCATACTTTTCTGCTACTTATTAATGTAGAAAAGGGGGTTCAATAATAATTAATTATGGTTACAGGCTCTTGAACCTTTGTCAGGATGGTAAAACTAAATCATTCGATGAACATGCTGATGGATGTGCAAAATCTGAAGCTATCAACGTTTTGTTCCTGCAAAAAGCGAAAAACGCTTTAAGGTAGATATAGTTTGAGGTTTATTTGGATCATACACGGTTTATTTTTAGTCATACGATAAACAACAATTTTCATAACGATTTTCAGGATCTATGCCGATGTGTTGCACGCTAAAACAGAGTTTACGTCTATATTGCCTGGAGAAACGGGCCCTCAATTTGGATTCCTCAGAGACTTCAGTAAAACAGTCAGTTTCATTAAGAACTTCTACGAGGAAGCAAGAATCCCGCCTCAAGCCATCGAATATGTAGAAGCGTGTGGTTGTGGTTAGTACTTACACAAAAATAAATATAAATAACAACAAAATTGATACTCCTGGATCACACGCCATTGAGTCAAAGTGATAAAAGGAAAGTTGTGTGTATTACAAGAATCACACAGCAGCAAAACACATCACACATCACATCAGCACACACCATCACATCATTCATCGCATCATTTTTCACATCAGCAAATAATGAACATTAAATAATAATGTATAATAATAATTCCTATTTTTAGTTTACATTAATGATTTACCCCAATTACTTCAAAATCAGCCGAAGATGGTGTTATTTGCAGATGACACATCATTGATCTTTAAAATAGACCGACGGTCACAAAATCTTGACGACATGAATAACTCTATTCTTCAGGTCCAAGATTGGTTTACGGCAAATAATTTAGTACTTAATGAAAAAAAAACCAAATGCATTAGATTTAAATTACCTAATGTTAGAAGTAGCGAATGTGACATCATATTGAATGGCCAAAAACTAGAATTTGTTAATCAGACAGTTTCCTAGAAATCACGCTAGACGAGAAATTACAATGGGGACCTCATATAACATCTATTGCGGGGCGGCTAAGCTCGGCCGCATATGCTGTTAGAAAGATAAGACAGTTAACAGATGAAATAACCGCGCGTTTGGTCTATTTTAGTTACTTCCACAGTATTATGTCATATGGCATTTTACTGTGGGGTCGAGCTGCTGACATTGAATCCATTTTTATTTTGCAAAAGAGAGCTGTCAGAGCCATTTACAATCTACGTCGCCGCGAATCTCTTAGGGAACTATTTAAAAGGGTTAATATTATGACGGTACCTTGCCAATTCATTTATGAAAATATTATGTATGTAAGAAAAAATAGTGATAGACATAATTTTAATACTAGAAATAAAGATAAATTAGATCAACCTTTTTTCAGCTTATCTAAAGTACATACATCTTTTATGGGGTACTGTGTTAAATGTTATAACAAAATACCTTGTGAAATATTGCAATTAAATGAAAGAAAATTTAAAACTTATATTAAAATCACACTTTGTAAACAAGGATATTACAAATTAGAGGATTATATCCAAGATAAGAATGCTTGGAAACATGCTGGTCCTGCTCCATAGGACAATCTCTAGAGTCTAGACAAAATCAAACTGGTTGCTAATGTAATTGTATAATGTATTCATTTTTTTTTCCCCTGACATTGATTTACTTTCTGTAATTACTTAAAGTCACACCCAGACTTATTACTCCTTAGTTATTTATGAAAATTGTCTACTTTTGGAATGTTTGTAAATATGTGAGCACCATGTATCTACCATTTGTATCTACCACATAGTTAATTTATATGTCATGGTTTCATTAATCCATTTTAATTCTTTTACCTATTATTATGGTATAGTAATTTTATTTCTAGGTGCATCGTCTTCACATATAATTATGTACGCAAATATTGTAAAACATTTTAAAAGAGTAACGGTGGAGTTTCTTGCCCATTCTTCTCCATACGAAAACAACCTTTTGGAAGGGGCGACTAGAATCAATTTTATTTTATTTTTGACGTTCAAAAGTGCCTTTTATGTGCCTATTTGAAATAAATGATTTGACTTTGTTCTCTTGAATGCACATTACGAAGCAGCTGGATTTAATCCAGTTGCTTAGTGCATTATTATTCAAGAGAACGCATTTAAATGATTTTAGATAAATTAAAAAACAGACCTAAAGAATAACCCAATTAATTAATTCGACAGCGGTACCAGAGGCTGATAAGACGGAGTTGAAAGCTATAGAGGAGGTGTTCTGTGATGACAAACGAGATCCTCTCCTGGTGGGCAGTGTTATGTCTAACATTGGTTACAATGAAGCTGCGTCTGGTATCACTGCTATTACAAAGGTAAGTCCCGCGTCGGAAGAATATATTATTCTTGGGCAAGAAGATCTTAAACGAGACTATAATAATAATAATAAATCTTTGTTTCTCAGTAAATGCATTTACATTATGTTGGTCTAAAAATGGCTTAGGTTAATGTTCCATAGTGAAAACCCTGACTTCTAAACTAGGTTTATGTAACAGTATCTTAGAAGCCAGTGTCCCTTCAACGTGATGTGCATATAGAAAATAGGACACAAATTATACACAATAATCCATTAGGGCAAATCCAAGAGAGATAAAGAAAAATAAAACAGAATACAAGAAGAGAAAAAAAAGAACATTAAATAAAAGTGTTGTGTATGTCTCTAGTGTTTGTCTGGACTTATATTGTGTGTGTGGGTTTTGAGGGTGTATGTATCTTTTTGAAAGACTGTGTGTGAATGTGTGTGTAAGTAGGGGTGAGTATGCGAGCGTATGTGCGAGTATAATAATTATCATAATTTTTCTTAAAAAAAAAAACCTTAAATATTTATTTATATTATTATATCTTAAATTTCCCAACAGAAGATCCTCCGTATTTCGATAAGTTAGTTTTAGAAGATATTCCTGTAACTTAGATTTGAACCGATATTTAGTATTGGGATAAAGTTTTAGTATTTTTCGTGCTGGCGACATAATATTGTTACGAGCTTCGGGTTCGTGACAATTAAAAATGCCGATAAAAAATTACCAAAAGTTACACTTTAATTAATCAACACTAACAACAACTCAAAACACACTAATTATAAAACACAATCGCTCTTAAATCGCACTTGAAGATCGCTTTCGATGTATTCGCATCTGTCGCAGAACTAAGTCTGACTGCTCGCGGCTAATCCCGGCCTTATATAGTGCCGCAGATAGTTCCAGAACCTTCTATCGTAGAAACATCTAGAATGTTCGAGTACATACCGGCCCCGACTGACCAGATGTCGATAGTTCTAGTTAGTTCTACCTTCGACATATCTACTCGTCAATAGATGGCGCTGACGGATGGCGTGACTATTAGTTCTACTATTCCACAATAGATGGCGCCAGTTAATTCTGCCAATCCACAATAGATGTCGCCAGTGGTAACTAATGTCACCGTGTATCAGGCATTAATTGTGGCGCGTAACACTGCCCCCTTCTAAGACATGCTCGTCCCGAGCATTATCGGCTCCATAATAACGCGCCAATCGATCCACATGGACGATCTTAGGAGTACCTCTTGCACCTTTCTGTATCCGGTAGGTTACGTCATTGATTTTTGTCACAATCTGGTACGGTCCATCCCATTTAGCTTGAAGCTTAGGAGATTTCCCCTTGCTGCGGACTGGATTGTGCAACCACACTAGTGAACCTTCGTCGAACCCTTTACTGTTCATTTTGCGGTCATAAGGGGTTTTCATCTTTGCAGACGTTTGCTGGCCCGATTGTCTGACGTGCTCATAAATGTCATTCATTTTGTTCCGCAAGTTATTCGTATAATCGGTCATACTGCGTGGGGCATCAGGTGGTATTCCGGTGATCAGGTCTGCAGGCAGCCGTAATTCTCTTCCAAAGTTTGCGAAGGCTGGTGTCACCGATGTACTTTCGTGAACAGCGCTTTGATATGACAACAAAAACGGTTGTATGTGCTTGTCCCAATCTCGTTGCCGATTTTCCACAACTTTTGCTAGGTACCTCTCCAGTGTCTGATTAAATCGTTCCACCATTCCATCCGATTGTGGGCGGTAAGAAGTTGTTCTTGTTTTATGAGTACCCATAACTCGACAAGTTTCCTGGAATATTTGGGACTCAAAATTCCTTCCTTGATCACTGTGAATCTCTAGTGGAACTCCAAAACGACAGAAGACTTCATAAACTAATTTATCTGCAAGTGTCAAAGCTTCTTGGTTTGGAATAGCGAAGACTTCCGGCCACTTAGTGAAGTAATCCATCACAACCATGAAATACTTGTTACCACTTTCACTTTCCGGAAACGGCCCCGCAACGTCGAGGGCTATCCTCTCCCATGGTGCGCCAACATTGTACAATTTCAATGCACCTCTACTACGAGTCTGAGGTCCCTTTACAGCTGCACAACTTGTACATTTGCGACACCAGTCCTCAACATCGTCCCGACAGTGGACCCAGTAAAACCGCTCTCGTATCTTCAGTAGAGTCCGTTTTACTCCCAGATGACCTCCTGAACAACCATTATGGTACAGCTGTAGAACATCCGGTACTTGAGCTTTAGGGACAACCATTTGCAAATGACAGCTATCTCCCCGAGCATTTTCCCATTTTCGGCACAGGACTCCATCCTGAATCACCAAGCTGTCCCATTGGGCCCAATAGCTTTTTGTGATCGAACTCATCGCTGAGACGTCACTCCACCTGGGCTTAGGAGCTCTGGCCTTCATCCACTCCAGAATCGGCTTGATGTCCGAATATTCCTGCTGTGCACGTTGTACGCTTTCCTTCCACTCGTTGCTGAGGTCTGTCTTGAGCATCCTCACAGGTACGACTTCTTTACTTTCTTGCCTAGTCTTCAAGGCTGCCATCTCATCCTTCAGCTGGTTGACATCAGTACGGTCCTGTTCGGACCGCGCATGCGCGTCGCATCGTACTCGCTCCAACTTGTTCTGTTCCTGATCACAAAGGTTCGGCACACGTACCCCTGAGATGTCGGTGGCTCTGACCAAAGTGCGTGCCACTTTCCATAGAAGGTCATTGTCTACCCTTTCTGCAGTTCGCTTGGGGCAACTGGATCGAAGGTGGCCCCTTTCCCCACAGCCGTAGCACCTAGGGCTGTATCCTTTATTGCGGTCGCGAACTGTAGCCGCTGCAACCTCCCTGACGCGATGGAAACGATGATCCTGTCGCACGGCTTCCACCTCCAGTGCATGAGCCAAGGCGTCCTTAAGCGTCCCGTGGTGCCCGAGCCTCACAGCAGCTCTAACTTCAAGGTCGCGGATGCCGTCGATGAATGCCTGCACCAGGTTAACATCAATAAGCGCAGGTACGGACTGGTAAGCTTTACGCACCAGCTTCTCCACTTCAAGGGCCCACTGCTGCAGGTTTTCGTTACTGCATTGCACGCGATCCTTGAGCTGCGCACGAAACACGTATTCCAGGTGAGCGTCGCCATACCGAGCTTCCAATGCCTCAAGGAGCTGCTCGTAAGTCACTTCCTTACCGAGAGCTTCCAGAACAGTTAAGGCCTGGTCGCGCAGGCCTAGGGTGAGGGCAGTCAAGGCCTGACTTTTATTCCAACCGTTCGCCTTCATGACAGCCTCAAACTGGATTTTGTAGGCCGACCACGAAGAAGTTCCGTCGAACGGTGGCACTTTGAATCCACGTAGCGAAGGTGTTGTAGCTACGGGAGCTGCGATTCCATCCCCAAGTTTAAGGTAATCCAGCGTTTTCTTTACGTCAGCCATCACGGTTTTCCTCACGTCAGCCACCACGTTGTCAACCCGATTACTCTCTTGGTCGATCCGGATTTCAGCTTCCGACAGGTGGTCGTCATGTTGAGCAACCTTATCCTTCACCTCCTTCATGTCTTTCCCTAAGGTAGCGTGAAGGTCCTTCATAAGGAGCATCTGCTCTTCCTGGCGGCGCGCTTGCTCCTCCTTATCACGTTGGAGCTGTTCTTCCAACCGGCGGGCCTGTTCCTCCTTGTCCCGCTGGAGCTGTTCTTCCAACCGACGAGCCTGTTCCTCCTGTCGGCGAGCCTGTTCCTCCTGTCGGCGTGCCTGTTCCTGCAGCATCATCAACAGGGCAGCAAGGTCTGGTGCTGCTGATGCTGGAGCTGCTGCGAGCGGGTCAGCCTCCGTGGTTGGTAGCTGGCCCTCCGACCTCTGCGGCATAGCTTCACCAAAACGTCTCTGGTCCGTCTCCTGTTGGCGTTGACTCCGGGTACGGATACCCTCCGTGTCGTCTTTAGGTAAAATCGGCATGATTAATCCCACTTCTGACACCAATTGTTACGAGCTTCGGGTTCGTGACAATTAAAAATGCCGATAAAAAATTACCAAAAGTTACACTTTAATTAATCAACACTAACAACAACTCAAAACACACTAATTATAAAACACAATCGCTCTTAAATCGCACTTGAAGATCGCGTTCGATGTATTCGCATCTGTCGCAGAACTAAGTCTGACTGCTCGCGGCTAATCCGGCCTTATATTGTGCCGCAGATAGTTCCAGAACCTTCTATGGTAGAAACATCTAGAATGTTCGAGTACATACCGGCCCCGACTGACCAGACGTCGATAGTTCTAGTTAGTTCTAGCTTCGACATATCTACTCGTCAATAGATTGCGCTGACGGATAGCGTGACTATTAGTTCTACTATTCCACAATAGATGGCGCCAGTTAGTTCTGCCAATCCACAATAGATGTCGCCAGTGGTAACTAATGTCACCGTGTATCAGGCATTAATTGTGGCGCGTAACAATATTATCTGTTGGCAAACGAGGTTCTATGCGACTCATGAGGAAAAACCGTGTGCCTATTGGCTCTGAGGACGGGCGAGTAGAGTGCTTACGGAGCATTGATTGAATGACATACAGCTGCCTGACAGTTAACACTTTAGATTCCGCATATAGCTGTTCTGTGGAATATCTTAGCGGTCGAGAGAGCAGAACCTTCAGAACAGCTCTTTGTGCTCGTTCTAGTCGGATAAAATGGTTCTCAGTAGCTCCACCCCAGATTGGAATTGAAAACACCCTCAATGTGTCCCTATCAGCAGACATGCGTAATTTTTTAAAAACGCAAATCAGCTTACGAGTTCTACCAGACAGTGTGTCTAGGTGTTTATACCAATTGAGATGTTGGTCGATATGTACACCCAGGTATTTGACACTAGTGGACTTAGAAATTGCAAGGCAGTCACAAATGGTGGAAGGCGTACATGTATGGGTTTTAAGAGTAAGGGAAGGTGGGTGAAGGGAAGGATTTATATATATAAGGAATAGAGTGGGACCCAATATGCTACCTTGAGGCACACCGTATTCAATGGGAAGCTCGTCACTCACATTTTGCCCGATTTTAACCACTTGAGTGCGATTCCTCAGGTAGTCCCTAAAGATATCCAGCACCAAGCCTCGAATTCCAATGCCCTCCATCTTATTCAGTAAGGCCGGCGCAGAAACGGTATCAAAGGCCTTAGATAAATCAAGAAAGATGCCAAGGCACTTTCGCTTATTGTCAACAGTCCTAACTGCGTAGTCAGACAGGGCCATTATTGCATCTTCAGTGCTCATTCCCTTCCGGAAACCAAATTGGTTGGGGGCTAAAATATTATTGACATCTAGGAAACTGACGAGACTCTTATTTAGAATTTGTTCCAAGATCTTTGAAATGGCAGAGAGGACCGAGATAGATCTGTAGTTGTTGACGTCGTCTCTGCGACCGGCCTTATGAACTGGGTGAACTACGGCTTTTTTAAAGACCACTGGGAAGACACCAGATGAAATGGCGAGATTACAGACATGTGTAATGTTTGGAACCAATACACTTCTCGTGGACTTGATTATGTTAATAGGGATGCCATCCCAAACGGTAACGGAGTCGGACTTGAGACTCAAGGAGTTTCCGTAGACTCAAGGAGAACCATAGACCTACTTGAATTCGTAGCCGATATTGTAGGCGTGGTAGACACTGGTTTTATTTTAGTAGCAAGGCTTTTACCAATACCAGCAAAGTAGTTAATTACCTTATTAAAAAGGACCCTAGAGAATCAGACAGGGGGAGGCAGCATGAGCGAAGGTCAGATACTTTTTTTACCACATCCCAAGTTGCTCTAATATTATTTTTAGCCTTGGAGAATTTTTCTTTTTCATAAGCACGTTTAAGTTTCCTTAATAATGAATTAGAGAAGTTACAGTAGCGAGTGTATGTTATTCTCAGAATTTCATTATTAACAATTTTTTTTTAATTTAGCGTGCATGCGGTCACGGTTTCGGATACAACGAATCAAGCCAAGTGTAATCCACGGCTTAAGAGATCTATGCTTCCTGGAGACTATATATTCATGAGTGTTGTTCTTTATGATAATAGAAAGACCTCCTATTAAGTCTTCCGCCGCTCTATTTGGATCCAACACCGTCAAGATAGGAGACCAGTCTTTGCCATTGATAGTTTCTACAACTGAATTGAGGTTAATTTTACATTTGGTACGGGGTAAAGGACATTGCTCGGCTTCCATACATTATTTGCCTAAGAACCGTTGATGCCGTGAAATTATTTTTTGTGTTCTAAATAATGCATATTTTCGATTGAAACTTAATTTAAGTCACGGACACTTCAGCGAAATGTGAAAAATCTAAAATTCTTTCTGATTTTGAGGTTATAACGGGCCAACATAAATAAACACGGCACGGCACGGCACGGCTTACTCTAACTTATATAAAAGCTTATAAAAAGGGAAGTTGTTGTGGTTTTACTTACCAAACGAGGAGCAGTCCATTGTTGTATACAATGAAGAATTTGCTCATCTTCCAATACCATGGAACCAGAGGCTGACCCGCAGTTAACACAAAATACATTATCGTTTTCCAATTCCATGTTACAATAAAAGTCCGTTGAGTAAATGCCGAGTAGTAGTTCTTAGTAGGTCCGTACGAAATCACAGTCCTTTGTTCACGCCAAGTTGTTAGATTAAATCAGAATACAAAAATAACACAAACGAAAACACAACCAACAATCCGTATGCGAACACAGGATGCGCGCGAGGGTAGATATCAACGTACGTAGTGTCAACTAAATGTCATCCGTCAATTCATCAACTGTCAGTCATAGACTTTAGTCTATGGTGTCAAAACTGCTCGATAAACATAAAATCGTAATCAATAATCTGTTTGTAAAAATAATAACCTTATTTTATAGATGAAACGCTGAGGGTAATTATAATTAATTGCTTTGTATAATTACGATACACACTGTTAATGGATCAATTTCACAAAGTGTTTATTTAAACTACTCTGTAGATGTGGCTGTATGAGCTTAATACCTTTGCATAATCAAAACCCAAAGTGAAACAGAAAAAACATAGGAATATATATTGAATTACTATTTAAAATGTTTTTGAAATCAAAGAGTGTCCGTGTTATTCTAATAACTGTAAAGTAATTAAAAAAATAAAATATAAATTATTGTAAAATTTAAATACGTGACGATTCTTAGGCCATTGCTATACATCTCCTTTCGATACTTATTATTAGTTTGCAAAAATAGTAGCAAAGGTTCATGATCAGTTAAAGACGACTCAATGACAATAGCTGTGGCTGATAAATTTGTTTTTAAGAGGATGTGATCCAGACAGTTGGAGACACGTGTGGGGAACAGGTGAGCGGGTAGAAGTCCGTGCGAGGCAGCACATAATAAATACTCGTCCGAGTGTTTGTCGTTGTTGCCATTCTTGATATCGATATTAATATCTCCAATCAAGACAACAGTCTGTGAGGAGGGGATGGGCACTTTATCCAGACTCTCAATGAAATTGTTGATGTTTTTATAGGAAGGAGAACGATACAGAGCAACAATTGAGACGCTGTCTATATTACAGATGAGACAATTAGCATCAACAAAATTGGGTTCTATATCTTGTTTCATAGAAGATCTATTAAATACAGCGCCTACGTCAATTTGATTGAAAGTATTTTTCGTAAAAAAGGAAGTATAACCATCCAAAGTTGGAAGGTGACTTATTTTACTTAACCAGCATTCGGACAAGACAATAACATCACACTGAAAACCGAGAAGTTCCATTAGCACAGAGATTCCGTCAAAGTTTTTAGTTATACTCCGAATATTGAGATGTAGTATTTTTAACCCTTCGTTCGGATTTTTAATATAACGCCTGCGGCTTTCAGGTTTACATCTATAAGATTTAGCTACAGAAAATGAGTCTAATTCGTGGTCTACGCTATTAATGTTAGCCATTTGTTAAAAAAAATATAAAATACCCCAAAACGCGGTACAGAAAGAACAGAAATTATAAAAAATAAGGCAATTAAAAGTTAATGATGCGGGTGGTTTAGTAATAAGCAAAGTTGATTGAGATGTGATATAAATTATACTCACGCAAAGAACAATATACGCATGCATAGTAATTACAAAACGCACAAGTGTTGAAAATGGGGAAGACTTACGTGTGTATTTGTGTGTGTGACAATCTAAACTTAGGCTAAAAAATACACTATAAAAATTGAGGCAACTTAACATGAATATAATTAACAAGAGTCATTGATTCACATCCAATTCACGCAAGGTCTTTTCCGTTTTAATAAGGATTTGTTTAGCGCCTTCAGTTATACGCAGAAATACGTTCCGATTACTAGTCCAGCAGAAGTTGAATTCTTTCAGCTTAGCAAATTCCCTTGCAGCAAAGAACAGCCTTCTAGAACTCGGTGGAAGATATTCCGCAATATAAATGGGGCGTGGGTCCCCGTCCAAACAGATGTTCTTGGTACTCAAACGCTCTTCCTTAGGATATTTCTTGTTGAAGTCACGTACTGATATAAGGAGTTGGGATTTGGTTTGGACGGTGGTAAATTCAGTGACAATCGGTCTACAAGTAGATCCCGGTTTGCCTTGGAGACCGGGATGTGCATGTGTGACTTGCATGGAATTTATGGGTACGTTAACTGCTGTTCCTACTTTAGTAATAATATCAGTCAATTCCGCCACAGACTCCTTTTCCTTCAAGTGCGGAACATTCCGAATCTCGACCGTAGATGATCGTGTTGACTGCTGGAGATCTTGAATTTTTGTCTTCTAGATTTTGAATGTGATCTCTATAACCTTGCTTATCCCTTTGTAAGACATCGATCTGTTTCAACTTTTCATCATATTGCTTGTTAATAAAGCCGACATTCTTCTCAATTTCCATATTTGAATTATGGATAGCAGTGTTTTTATGTTTTAATTCAGCTATTTTGGACATCAGTTTCGTCAGAGATGAGCTTTGTTCATCCAAAAATGTCGAGATGCTGCGGGGGCAGATGCTTAAAGTCCAGTAGTTCGTTGGTCGGTGATAACTCGTCGCGAGGACGCTTGTGACGTGAAGAAATGTTGACATTCTCAAATGGGGTGCTAGAAACTGATTGTGGAATATCCGAGTTAGACGAAAATTGAACTAACTTATTGTTTGCCTTGGACGAAGCCAGCGGTGACCGTTGCAGGCGAGACATCTCGTAGCGCATGGTGACGCAATGTAAACCGTAGCACTCGGTGATAAAACTGCGCACGCGTTACAAGGACACGGTGGGCGTGGACTTAGCGGGCACTTGAACACGAGTGGGACGCAATTATGCCGACTGTCTCTCTCTTGCACGGGGGCGTGGCCAGCTAGCGGAGCACTATCGGCTTAGAAATTAAACTAAAACAGTGAACGAACTTGATAGAAAATTAGCCCCTTAAACGTAACCCTAACGGTTATAATCGCGTATGCACACTTATTATAACTTTTATTAGAACCGATAACACGTCCACTCTCGGCAAAGGTAACAGGCGAAGGACTGCCACCTTTGCGTTCCAGAATTCAAGTATTCTGAAACACTTTAGAATGTAGTAAATTAGATTAGGTTTTAATAAACGCTGTTTTTTTATTACACCGTTACAGATAGTGCCATCCACGAAGACTCGCCTACTCGTATTCCTTATCGCTTACAGTACAAGGGTACATTCCGCTAGTGTTTTGGTTTTGTCGATAAACACTAATTATTTATTAGTGGGTAATTAATGTGTATCGGAAAAACTAAAACACTAGCGGAATTAACAAGCGATAAGCACTAGCGATTAGGAAAAAGAGTTGGGCGCGTCTTCGTGGATGGCAATAGTGCCATCCACGAAGACGCGCCCAACTCTTTTTCCAACAGAACAGAACATAACTTAGTGTACAGATAGCTGTACACTAAGTTATGAACTGTTCACCATGATGTTACTTGAATATGTTTTTTTTTTTCGCAGTAAATTATAAAGAAATAAATAAGAAATAGTTTATTGCTACAGAAATAAGTGCGTAAAAAAGATAAGTTCGACCATTGTAGAATACAATAGAATACTTTATTTTGTATACTATATATAAATATACAGAATACTACACAAATATAGAAATTTTACGAAGGGTAACACAATGGGCGGTCTTATCGCTAAGAGCGATCTTTTATAGACAACCTTTGTAATGAATCATTAGAAGTTACAAACACAATTTTCATCCCTCTCGCAGGTATTACTTGGCTACCACACTGGTCAGATAGCTGCCAACATGCACTGCGACAATCCGCGTCAAGATATAGTTGCTCTGCGTGAGGGGCGCATGCGTGTTGTCACCGAGCACGAGAGCTTCGGCCGCTCTTACGTTGGCGTCAACGGCATGTCTGTCACCGGCGTCAATACACACGTGCTGCTGCATGGACACTATAAACCAAAGGTAAAAACATTACCTACCTCAACCATTCATTTAGCCTTATCCTAGTTGATTTGTGACCCACGCAACATTTCTTCCCCCTTTCATACCTACATTTCTATTTCTATCCAACGTCATGTCATTTCAGATTTAGACCTTTTCTACCCTAATCCCCTTTCACACAATACACCCAGTTTCCTTTCTTTTTTTTCTAGTCTTATAGCCATACATATTATTATTCAATACTTTAGCATTACCCACTGTAGAGTTACTTTTAATAAGTTATTGGAAAGAAAGAGAAGTTTTCCATAACCACAATGACTTTGCCTTTCAGGACCCCAACCGCTACAAGTCGAGCATTGCTCACCTAGTGACTATTTCGGCAAGACATGAAGCAGCGGTTACTCATTGTCTTGGCGAGTTGAAAGCCAACCCCATAGACCCTGAACAGTTGAGGCTGTTGCACAACATACACCAGACCAATATTGCCGGACATTTGGGCAGAGGATTCGTCATTTTACGTAAACACTTACTTACATTTTTTTTATCAATTTGATTTCGCATCTATTTAAAGCAAGTAGCCAGTGTGTTGCTCAGCTTAAATGGAAATGACGGAAGCGCTGTGGACGAAAATAGCTGCAGAAAAAGTACGTGATGGCGAATGGAACTCGACTCATTTCTAAAGTTAGGCCCGAGGCGGCAATAAATGAAGCGGAAAAGACAGAGAGAGACTAAAAACCTAAAATAACACCAAAGTTTTGCAAATTAGTCAATTAAACACACTATCTTGATATCTAAATATTTTTTTTCTAGAGACGGACAAAGAACAGAAGACCGTTTGCTTATCTGAGAAGTCCGAGTACTTCGACAACGCGCGGCGGCCGTTGTGGTTTGTGTACAGTGGGATGGGTTCGCAGTGGGCTGGTATGGGCGCGCAACTTATGCGCATACCGATCTTCGCTGCTGCTATACAACGGTATTCACATATCTTAAGTGAAAGAATCACAGTGGATATGAAACTTGAAACATTCTAACCACTTATATAAATTAATTGCAGCTGCCACAAAGTTTTAGAGTCAAAGGGACTCAACATTGTTGATATAATAACGTCACCCGATGAGACCACCTTTGACAACATTTTACATTCGTTTGTCGGAATAGCCGCTGTACAAATCGGCCTGACTGACATTCTCAAAGAACTTGGACTTGTGCCCGATGGAATCATTGGTAAGAAATAAATTCAAAGATAAGAAATATGAAAAAAAGTTTATGAAGGAGACGGCAGGATATACTGGACTCATTTATAAAGAGAAAACTGACTGTCAATGTGAGTACCATGCAGGCTAGATAGAAAACATGACTTAATAACTCTCTGGCGGTTTTGAGAAGTCTTCCAGATCTGTTGGCGTCGAATTTCCTAAAATAAGGTTCAGCTACACGATTACTGATGCTTGCATGCCGTCAACAGGTCAACCCAAAGCTGCAATGGCTCTTTCTTCAAAAGACCCTGCCAGACAACACCCTGCATTGATAGACTGACGTAAAATCTTAATAATATAATGTTTGGACTTTAAAAGAGACCAGACCTCCGACTTTTTTTCGACCTTCTCAGGGATCAATCAGCTAGGAAAATCCGGCGCCATCTAATTTTAAAAAATTGCTTAAAAATTTACGTGTCTTAAAACATTTACTGAAATACTTATAATTTCATTTGATGCCATCATTTCTAAAGGACTGGTCTCCGATGTCAGTAGAGCCAACTGAAAACGGGGTTATTTAGAAAAAATAACAAAGGAAACACTAATAACAAAACTGTCAAACAGGTCACAGTGTAGGAGAGCTAGGATGCGCATACGCTGACGGTTGTTTGACGGCGGAGGAGATGATACTGTCAGCTTACAGTCGAGGCCGCGTATCGCTGGAGACTAAATTCATCCGCGGATCCATGGCTGCCATAGGTCTGGGATATGAACAGGTAATTTAATTAGTCAACTGATCAGCTAGCTTTATAACAGCTACAGGAACCTAGAGTACAGCAGCATTCACTTGAAGGATGAAAATAGGCTACTCATCTGTTGAACACTTCAAGCAGTGTATTAATAGTGCTATTATTTTTCAGATCTTACCATTGTGCCCACCTGAAATCCAAGTTGCTTGTCACAACGGGCCTGAATCTAGTACAATTTCGGGACCCGCTGAAGTCATGAAGGAGTTCGTCGCAGAGTTGACTGCTAAGGGTATTTTCGCTAAGGAAGTACCATGCTCCAACATCGCCTACCACTCGCGTTACATTGCTGATGCTGGTAAGTACTTACCCTAAGCATCACATTACCTTGTGGTATTTCATTTTATGAAGATATTCAATTTACGTTCCAATTATAGGTGGTCCTTGATATAATCCACATTGTTGTTGTTGTGCTGTAAATTTCTGAAGTTAATAATTACAATTTCAAACGCAGGACCTCAACTACTCAAGTATTTATCGGAGGTGATTAAGGATCCGAAACCAAGAACCGAGCGTTGGCTTTCAACTTCTGTACCAGAAGAGAAGTGGGACTATCCGACTGCAAAGCTCTGTTCAGCTGAATATCACACCAATAACCTGCTGGTAAGTAGTGATGTTTCTGTGCAAGTAGCTACTCGTACTAAAACTCTATCAACATATTTTCGAGCCATGACCTTCCAGACTTAGGACTTACCAGGCCTTTCGGACTTTCAGTCGTCCGGGCTTTTAACGTCGGAACATGCTCCGAAACCCTTGTGAACTTGTGTAAGTATAGCCACGTGAACAAGTTCACTCGAAATGTATCAATCTCTTTCCACTTTCTGTCGAAACTGAGCCTGGAGGTTGGAGGGCCCTTACCCTAATTTATTAAGATCTAAGAGTGTTAGAGAGCCGCAATATAATGACTAGCCAAGAAAAGTGCCGGGTGACTCACACAGACGCATAGATAAGACTAAATGCATTACCTACAAAGAGTCTAAGGAAATTTCTTAATAATTATTTTCACAGAGCCCAGTGTTGTTCGAGGAGACGTCGAAGCTGATACCTAACGACGCTGTGCTGGTAGAGGTGGCGCCGCACGGACTGCTGCAGGCCATCCTCAAGCGATCATTACCTAGCAACTGCAAGAACATCGCACTGACCAGGAGGAAGCATGCTGATAATACATTCTTGCTGCTTGAGGGTATCGGCAAGTAAGTAAAGTGATAATCACAGTTAAAATACAATTGTAATATCACTGATTCATACAATAATTAGCTTTTATCGTTCGTCGATCGTTTTACCAATTCAGAAACTTTCGCTCATGTAAAAGTTAGTGCTAGACGTTATGGTAACCTAAAAGTCCTTTTTCGTATTGATAGGATCTAATTTATATGGTACAAGTTAAAGTCTCGAATTGTATGGGAAATAGCCCTATATTTAATCACAATAACATTTAGTTACAAGACAATGGTAATAGATTTGAGTAAGTGATGTCTCTAATGAGATCTGAACGCGCACTGGCCTACATTTTGGTGGACGAGTGAATATGCATACTTGCATTCCATGCAACATTTTCGCTTAATGTTCGATTAAACTCGAACATATTCCCGAGAGCGAGAAGAAATGCGGGATGATAGCTAAAAACTACGCTATGATACTTTTGGTGTGTACAGAATATAAAACTACTTAAACGCATTCGTTTCTAGTAATCTTAACTGGTAAGTATAAAAATAATGAGCAAGTAAGGTAAAAGCAAAAAGTAAAAACTTGTCTACTTATATAATTATAAATTACTAAAAACATTAACACCGATTTAAAGTTACACTATTGAGTCTTCCATAGAACACAGGCAATCAAAATAAAAGCAATATTTTGATTGCCTGTGTTCGTCCCGTTTGATCGCACTATAGTTCGCGCTAGGCCAGCATTTGACACAATTGTGTAAACGAAAAACGACTTCACTTGGGTCCCTTAGATCTCTGCCACAGAGCAATTCACTATGTGATTCTTGTCTTCTTGTTCGTTTCGGTGTCTGCGGAGCCACTACAAACTCCTGTTGACAGCAGCGGCTCTCGCTGTGGCGTCGTGGTCTTGGAGACGAAGGGGTCACCGTGGTCTGCTGCCGGTGGAGTCCTTCGCTACGGTGTCCAGCTGCAACCCCCGCAACTAATGTAATGGTGTCCCTTCTTTGTTTATTATCTACGCACTCGTATGCCTTATTAGAGGCGTTGCAGAATCCGTACAACTCTATATTTTGGTTTTCTCCCATTCCTAACCATCTGTTGACTTTTATGGTGCTTATGTCCGGAATTTTTTTCTTTCAATGTATCCCATTCCGAGTTCATTGCCTCTGGTAGGGTGTCATCCCATTTCATCCTAGATAACCAGACATTTTGAATCAGGAGCTTCATGGTAGTGCTCAAAGGGGTTAACCACCCTAATGGATCGAACAGCTTGAAAATGTCTGAAAGCAGATCTCTTTTGCGTAATAGTTGCAGGTGATTCGGTTCTATTTTTGTGTTGAAGGTGAAATTATCTTTCTGTGGGTTCCAACGGAGACCCAATGTTTTGGTAAAATCGTTCTGCTTGAACTCGTATGTTGACTGGTCATATTGCTCTCTCTCCAAATTGGTTAATAGCTCTGGGTTGTTCGAGGTCCATTTCCTAAGATTAAATCCTCCCAATCGGCATACAACTTATGCAACTTATGAGGTCGGATTTCAATTTAACGCCCTCCGCAGAAATCATCCATATACAAACTTTCTTCCAATTCTTTTGCTGCGTGGGGAAATTTTTCTCTTTTATCAGACGCTAGTTGTTTTACGCACATCACCGCTAAAAAGCCTTGGTTCCGAAGGTTTGGTTCCGTATGTAAGTGTGACGAGTTGAAACGATTGTAGGTAAATTTTTTGTAATCTGATTTCAATTCGCTGTTCTTCTCCTTTTCTAAGTTCCTAAATTGAGCTAATGCTTGTGGTTTGGTTTGACCCAAGTTATCTTTGTGTTCTGGTTTAAGCGGCAGTCGGACTTCAGCTTCCGTCCTCAAGCCTCTTAGTGGTTTTCATAAAGAACTGTAAACACTCATGGTCGTCGTTGGTCATCTCTATCTTCTAGTTAATACTCGTATCTTCGTTCTCCCAATATTTCAAAAGATCTTCTGTGTTGTTGAGAATTACGTTGCATTGGTAGTGTGGTTTCATGAATCCACAGAGTAGCCATCCTAGCTGCGTCTGTTGAGCGATTGGCTGCGTGTCCTTGTCTCCTCTTAAGATTCCTCCTAACATTATCTTGCTATAAACATCTGCACCTAGAACCATGTCTACAGGTCTGCTTATACTCGTATGGAACTCCGGATCGGCCAATTGTATCCCTTGGATATGGTTCCATGTTGTTAGTTTAGTAAACGGGTTAGTTGGCAGTCGCTTGATCAAATTCTTCATTACTATAACGTTCGTGTCGCACGTAAATTCACTATTTACAGACTGTAGAGTTACCTGCAATGTTCCCTTCGTGCCGTTTTCTTTTTCACCGACACCGTAAATTTGATCCCTCTTTAGTGCCAATATCTGTGCTGCGTTCTCGGTGATTAATGATAGTTGGGAACCCTGGTCAACTAAAGCTCTCATCTTGTGCTATGTTCCATCAGCTATCTTTACTTTTAAAATTACAGTGGCTAAAAGTACTTCAGACATGTCATCCCAAGACACGTGAGATGACCTAGTTGCGTGTCTTTTGGTTGCAGCACTCTTGTTGGAGGTTTCTTCTGCTGACTCAGTTGGACTTTGTTTTGCTAATGCTTCGTGAAGTAGTGTGTTGTATACACCTAATCATTTACGACATGGTTTGCTCGATTGACATGGTTTATTATTGTGACTGCATAGACAGTTTTGACAGTAATTTAAATGCTCAATTTTGTTTGCCTTTTGCTCGTGCGTCATTTGCAAAACATCTGGGCAACGCCACAATCCGTGTTCTGAATTGCACAATGCGCAGGTTATCGACCGCGACACGTGTAACGCGCTCATGTTAGACTTTGAATTGTGTTTGTTGCCTGATTGCTGATTATTGCGGTGAAAACTTTTCTTCTGGTTTTGGTTATTGTTCTTGCTTGATTAATACGCCGAGGCTTTTTGGTTTGCTGGTTCCTGGTTTTTAATAATAATTGAATAATATTTATTATTATTATTATTTAAATTTATAATTATATTTATGATTATTATAAAATAATATAATTTATATTTATTATTATTTAAATCCAAAACCAAGAATTCCAGAAACTCCTGCAGCTCGGGTAGCTCTCTTGGATTTTTGACTGATTCTATAATATATTCGGTGAAGGTATCGTCATCAAGCTTTTGCGCTAGTAGGTGCACTAAAAGTGGAACCCAAGTTGTTATATCAACTCCCAGATTCTGTATAGCGTGCAACGTCTTTTTGGTTACGTCATGCAGCTTCTTTATCGTGGCTAGCAAATGCTCTTGTATGTCGGGAAGTCCGAGCAGTATATTAATATGGGACATGATAATTAATTTCTTGTTACCATACCTATGGTTTAAAATCTTCCAACATACATGATAATTGTCAGAGCTAATCTGTAAGTGGTGAATCAGACGCTCTGCTTCTCCAGTCACCTTACTCTTTAAGAACTGCATCTTTTGTGCTTTTGACATCGACTAGTTTTTGTCGACCGCTTCGCTAAACAAGTCTTTGAACGGAACCCATTGGTTATTAGTCCCATTGAACACGGGGATGTCCATTTTTGGTGCTGACTTTTCGCGGTGCTTCACTGCCCACATCTTTTTCTTGATGTCGTTTGTCAACTTACTGTACTTTTCCTTGTGCTTGCAGAATTCTCTTTGGTACGCAATATCGTCCCCTCCATCCTCTCCTTCAATTTCCCAATGAAGCTTGTCGATCTCACCCCATCAGCTATTCAGTGAGTTTAGAGCGCTCTCGAATTGCCATTGATTCTCGAAATTATCTATTTGTAAATTACTCACGTCTCTCATGAACGTTTTGAAATTGATATTCTGCTTTTTTATTAACCCGTTCAGCTTGCTGAAGCCTCTATCTTTATATAGTGTATACTCTCGCTGCGACGTCTCCTCATAGCGATACGACGTACCTGGTTGTGGCTGCGCCGCCTCACCTTCCTGTCGACGATGGTCCGTGCCTAGCTGTTGCCTAGCCCGGTTAACTGTTAATGGTTGTACCTCTTCCACTTTGGTTCTACTGAGCCTTTCATCCTTCAGCTGTGTCGCGCCTAATTGCGCCATGGTTTTGTCAATAATCTCCTTAATTTTCAAATAAACTTCCTGGACTGTTTCAAAACAACCCTTTTTGAAGTGAATGAAGTTAGAATCCGCAAACTCACATATTCTCCTATGGTTTTCTTGATAATCGTGCCAGTATGCTTCTAACATTTTAGCCTTGTGCTTATGATTACCGATAGTCTTCATCTCGGCTCCATCTTTCTTTGTTGGTCGAAACATGTCCAGGATTTCATAGAGTTCCGTTTGATTGATGAACAGAAAATCGGAATCCATATTTAAAGTTGGTTTGCAAATATTTGGTAATGGTTAGTTTATATAAATGGTTAGATCGTGCTGCAACCAACTGTCTCTGCAATCCGAGGTTCTTCGAATTGCTGCGATCTTCTGGTTCGCGTGACACTGTTTCACTTGGTAGTCACTTGTAAATAAATGCTCGAAGGACCCGGTAAAAGTAGTACTAGACGCTATGGTGACCTAACACTCCTTTTTCGTATTGATAGGATCTGATTTATATGGTAGAAGTTAAAGTCTCGAATTGTATGGGAAATATCCATATATTTTTTCAATTAGATCTTGTACGCAGCCGGAAGACTCGTTTGTTGTCAGAGCCCACAATTGTGATGAATAGTTAGACCAATGCCTCTGTCCTCCCCTAGTCAGAACAACACAAGTCAGGTACCTCGGTATCATGATAGACAACCTGATGTCCTGGAAAGTGCAAATTGATGGAGCGTCCGGCAGAGTGAGGAAACTCATAACGATTTTTAAGAGTCTGCGCACTAGTGCAGACTTAGGAACACTTCGGATGGTCTACTTCTCACTCTGTCAGTCAGTACTCGCATTTGGGATAACGACTTGGGGAGGTGCTCCAAAAACTAGTTTCCTTAAAGTGGAAAGAGCGCAACGAGCTATTCTCAAGGTCATGACCTTTAAACATTTCCGTTATAGTAGCATACAATTGCTTAAAGACTGTAAAGTTATGACTGTTAGACAGCTCTTTGTGCTCAATACCATCTTGCGCAGGCACGGTTCTCTGAATTTCAGTACTGGTCGTCTGACAAATATGAGATCAAAATTTGTCTGTCCTTTAGAACATTACTAAACTAAATTGGCCGAAAGACACTTTCAAGTATTAGGTAGTCGAATTTATAATGCAGTTAACAAACAATGCAATATTTATGGCTTAAATAAATTCGAATGTAAAAAGAAAGTGAGTCAATGGCTTACGACTCTTACCTACGAGGAGACTGAAAAGTTACTTGGAAAGCTTTTCTAAAAAGTTTCTGCTTTTTCAAACAACTCTAACATACTATAAACGCAGACATCACACACACGATACATATACATAAAACATATACATGACACATACACATGACACTTACAGTCATACACTTACACTTTACACCACAAACCTCACCTAATTTACACTAAGAGTAGAAAGAGGCTATACATTTTTATTAATCTTTTATATTTAACCTTTTCTATCGTTTGTTTCTTTATATCATAACTTTGTTTTCTTTTTGTACTCAATCGATAGCTACTTACACAATGAAACTCCGTACTAGTTTTGTATAAATTGAGAAATGCATTAACAGAGAGAGTCCTGGCACCCATAACACAAGTTTAATCTCAGCTTGGGTGCCAGTGGAGTAATCAGTGATTTATGCAATTTTGATGTCATAGAATTAACTTATTGCCGCAAATTGTAAAATTGGAAATAAAGTTATTATTATTATTGAAAAAAAAAATAATCACTATAACACTTAGTTACAAGACAATGGTAATGGTTTTGAGTACGCGGTGTCTCTAATGAGATCTGAACGCGAACTGGCCCACATTTTGGTGGACGAGCGAATGTGCATACTTGCGTTCGATGCAGTTATGAATAGAATAGAATAGAATAGAATACTCTTTATTGTACACCATACAAATTACGGAACATAAATATAAAACATTTTATAAAGGGTGACACAATGGGCGGTCTTATCGCTAAGAGCGATCTTTTAAAGACAACCTTTGGATGGATTAAAAATTTTCGCTTAGTGTTCGATTAAACTCGAACAGTGTACTGTTCGAGTTGAAGAGGGGCGTAGGTGTACAGTCTCAGTCAACATTATCTGACCCACCCTAAAAACAAACAACTTTGGACCCTCTGCCTGTAACATTAAGGTTTATTCAATTTATATGAGCTTAACAGACAAGTGCTCGAGGACTCGATGAACAATACAATAACAATACAGACACGCAAAGGACATTGCTCTGCGTCCATACATTGTTGGCCCTGGAGCCAAGAGCATCGGATAATTATGTATTGTATTCTCTATCATTAGTAGATTCTTAAAAGATCTTGTATTTGTAGCGGACTAGCTGCAAAAAAGGTATATTTCAAAAAAAGTATCAGATTTTGAGGTTATAATCTAACCATAACAACGAATATTAAATGTAGGTACCTACGATTTTTCATAGCTCTGAGTGATTTTTAAGAAACTGAAAAGTAGGTAATATCATAATACCTACCTAGATAATTAGGTACCTATGCAGTTGTTTTTCTAAAAAGTGGATGCAAGTGCAAAATTAAAATGCATTTAAACTAACGACGCGACGTGACGTTCACAGCAAAACTAGGGATGTAGTACGACACCACACCAATAATCGAATTTTTTCGATTAAGATTTACTGTGTTCTTAAATTATTTCAAACTGTCTGTTACATCACCTTTGTCATATAAACATTACAAGTATGCATGACAATGGTTTATTTTACGCCGAAAGAGAAATGTTATTTTTGTATTAATTGTCGTAAAAAATGAATTAGATAATCAAAATAAAAAGTTTTGATTACTGTATAATATTATTCTTACTACCTATTTAAATTGGAGTATGACTGCATACATAAAGTATTCTTATTAGGTTTTTAAAAATACACTTTAGAAAAGAAAACACAATCGATCGAATAATAATTCAATCAATCGATTATAATTGATTGGACATCCCTATTTCACTTCTGACACGACATGACATTAGGCGAAGATGGCGATCTAATGTTATTAGTCGCGTTAAATTCTATTAAAAGTACATTTTGGAATACAGCTAGTCCGTGATACAGAAGTATTTGCAACTTAAATAATAAAATAGGTGAATAATTATCGTTTAATCTGATACTCTTTATTGCACAGGGCCAATTTGGACATTGTCCTTTGATCTTTATAACGTTAGCATTAGGTTAAGTAATGCGTTCAAGTAATTCTGGTCTCGTGGTCTGTGTATAAGACTGACAAAATCAAGGTGCGAGATCAAATCCTGCGACGATGATATTGTTTTGCTTTCAATTTAGAATTTATTCCAAAACTATTTCTTGTATTATAATAAAGAACTATAGACGGATAATCATCAAATATAAACTTTGTAAAATGGTAATATTTTCGCTTAACTTGTAATAAGTGGGTAGTTGAAAAATAAATATTATTTATTATAAAACTGGTATTCAAATGCTACTGAGGGTATGCAGTGACTACGCTCAAACATATTTTACCTTGCCTTACTAAATTGCAAAAACAACGTCTCTTTACCATTTTTTATATAGATGAATTTATTATCTACCCCACGAAGCAAATATATTTTTTACTTTGTATCCAATCATTCTTGGTAAATATAAATTCTGTAAACTTAAAGTTTTTCAATTTACCCACCTGTTTACAAGATAAGTTATTGGGCGTAAATCATATTGGTCGTCAAGTAATATTGTAGAAATGAAAACAAATTAAAAAAGAAACTGATAATATAGGTGGACTGTATTTTCGAACCCACATGTTGTTCGCCGCCAATCCAGCGTCAAACCGCTAAGCCACAAGAACTTGCTGGAAATACGCGAAATTAAAGATTGGGTTGTAATTATGTGACTTATAAGCTTTTCAATTTTAATGTCAACGAGATAATGATTAAAATAGCTTAACAAAATGATAGGTATATAATGCCGGTGGCTCCGACAATGTTGGGTGGGTTTACCTTAACGTTACGTGTTAAAGATGAAATTTGCGTGTCTGTATTGATTGTATTTATTCATCGAGTCCTCGAGCACTTGTCTGTTAAGCTCATATAAATTGAATAAACCTTAATGTTACAAACAGAGGGTCCAAAGTCGTTTGTTTTTAGAGTGGGTCAGATAATGTTGACTGAGACTGTACCTCTGCCCCTTCGAAGAATACGGGCATAGTATAAAGAGAAGAAGTACGTTATCTTCATACAAACGCACCGCGCGCGGTTTGTATGTGTGCGCCAAAGTATCTATGCGTCGCCGCACGTACACTTAAACAAATCTCGGCCCGTTTCGCAGGGCGCCAGTCGGGGCTAACATAGCACGAGGTTCGCGCGTCACGGCTTTTCGGCACCGCTAAATGAATGAAAAATGTGTGATAATCGCAGGAGAACGTATTGCTGTGTGTTTGGGTGTTTATTTTATTGGTTTATTTTATCCTTTTTTTTATAAATAATACTGCTATGAATCTTGAATAAATTTCTGTGTTTGTTAGGAAAACCAATGTTGAACTTTATTGACTAATGATCACTGAATTAGTTATACAGAGATAGTGTTATCTTTGGCAAGGGCCGGGCTTTAAACTAATGAATTGGTGACAGTACTATCAGTTACCTACCGTTTACTCGTGCTCATCACCGCCCCGCGCCGCCCGTCTGCTGGCCCGTCGCTCTTTCTTTCATCGTGAAAGGTTTCATCATCGTTTAGGTACCCAGACAATACAAGTAAAAAATACAACTTCCCGACCCTTGCCTATTTATTGGCACTGAATTAAAATTTAACTAAAAGTGACAACCCTGAGACAGTAGGCAATTATATCACGGATTGGGCCGGAGATAGCCTACTTCCTCTCTTTATACTATGATACGGGCGTGACATTAATTGTGTTATTTCAAAACATCCATTCTTTCCAGGTTGTTTATGGAAGGCTACAATCCTAAAGTTCATGTTCTCTATCCGAATGTTGAGTTACCAGTTTCTACGGGAACGCCATTCTTGTCACATCTAGTTCAATGGGCTCATGGTGAAAAATGGTAAGCACTTTTTTTTTGTTACTCTTCGCACATTTTCGAACAAAATTATAATTGTAAGTAACTATGTTTGTCAAATTTTTATTTTCATATTTTGAGTATTACTTTTTTCTGTTTTAGGCCATTGCCAGTGTATCAAGAAGTCAATAGATGTTCAGCTGCCTCCCTCGACTATAGCACCTCTGTGCAAGATACAGAACACGCTTACTTGCAAGGCCACGCTATGAGAGGTAACATAAACACCCTATTCGTATGCTGCTTTAATTCCTACACTTACTATAAAGTTTGAAAATATTTTAAACCAAGCACAAAGTTAGACTCCGCTATCAGCCACCAAAATTTGAATTATAATGTATACTAGCTGCTGCCCGCGACGTCGTCTGCGTGAAGGCTCTACAGCACCAAAAATACGTAAGATGCCAGTGTCGCTATAGCATTATAAGTAAACAACTTTTAAAATAGCATTAAAATGTAAATTTTTTTTTGCAAGCGAAGCAAGTGAAGAGAGTTATATGGGAATCCTGCTGAGTTCAGTCATAAGATGTGACTGAAGGAAATAGAGAAAATAATGCAGGAATACATTCCAGGACACAAAAGAGTAAAAATACGTACCTAAAAAGGTATCATACCTTACAACACCCTATAAACTACGTTGGTAGTTATGCTGCCAGAAGCCAAAATGTCAAGACTGGTGACGCGGGAGCAAGTGACGTACAGTTGTCCGTGTGAGAAGCAACTCGTCCTGAGGTCGACACCCGTTGCCCTCAGTGTCTGCCCCTGCGACTTATTGATGGTCATCGCGAAGCAAACACTCATGGGGAACTGTACGCGCTTGAACTGGAACGGGAAGTTATGAGGTATGAGGGGAATGCGTGGTATAAATACTGCCTCGCCGACGCCACAACCCGTAAGAATTTCCGCCTCAATGGTGTGTCTGTGGAGTGAGATGACTTTAAGGCGGGTCCCGTTACACAACCTCGGTGGAGATAGGTTCCGAAGAAGCATAATCGGGACACCGACCTTCAGCTTGATGGTATGCGCTGGAAGTCCACTTGCTGACAGGGAGTTCAGAAATTCCACGGGATAATGTGTTGCGTCATCTTGCTTGACAACAGTGTTTATCGAGGTGTAGACCACTTCATTCCCCTCAATTTCCGAGAGAATGCATTCGTTAATTGCTGCAGCCTGATCATTTTTGGGCGTCAAAATGCCCCGCTCACACACCCAAGAATTCTGCTGGTGCGGTATATGACTGATGTCCCCGTACACACAGCGAATGAGTTCTTCCAAGCTGGATACCACTCTACCGAGAGACTCTGGAAGCACCACCTGTCCACCTCTCTCTTCTGGTAGAGTGCCTTCGCCAAGACTTAGAAGGACATCGGAGAATTCTTGAGCACGTGCATTGCCACCGAGCCGAGCTCTCATATTAATGGTCAAGCGCAGCGTACGTGACCACAACGATGATCGTTTCAACGAAGCATTCACCTCGTCAGCCCTCGATCCCCGCGTCACCACGGGAAGCGTTTGCCGGAAATCGCCACTGAACAGAACTGTGACACCACCCATCAAATGTTCGTTCCTGCGGATATCCTGTAGGGTTCTGTCCACGGCCTTCCTATTGGCCATTGTACACTCATCCTATACGATAAGAAAGCAATCCTTGAGCACGTGTCCCTTATCGCTGATACGTGACACACCACAAACAGGCGTTTCGGCGCTCTCTAAATCGATGGGAATTTTAAACGTGGCATGTGCTGTCTTGCCACCCGGAAGCAGTGTGGCAGCGATTCCCGACGACGCTATAGCAATAGCAATTTTGCCTTGCCTCCTGACCTCTGCAAGTATGCCAGTGGTAACAAATGTGTTTCCTGTTCCACCAGGAGCATCCAAGAAAAACATTTTACCCTGGTTTTGCCCAACGCGAACAAAAGTATTAACAGTCAATGTTTATTTTGTACTAACAACATGAAATTGATGAAGAAATGATCATCATCAATGAACATAATTTTTTTGTAATACTTAACACTGCATTTTTTTTAAATGATTTTTCTCAACTCTGCTCAAGATTTTGAGGGTTTTGTTGGAACTTGAATTTGTCAAAACGAACTATACGATACAACTTTTATGAAGAAGATGCACATTACCATGTATGAATTTTAAGAATAACTAACTACTAACCTCGCCAACATGATCAAATTTAAATTATTAATTTCCGAAAAGTATTAACATGTAACTAGATTTGATTTTTATGAAATCTCATAGATGGCGCTGTTTCAAATTGTCTTTATACTACTAACATTCATTTAAATATGTTTCTCTGCCCAAGTTACTTAAATGGCGTAGTTTTTATAGTGTAAAGCTGGATAATAGCATGGCTTACTCAAAAACAACATTTAAATATGCGTCGTTAGATTACACGCTGTCACAGAATGCGTAAGAAAACTAAAGATTCACAGCTCCTCCCCCGTAAGTGATAGCGTGATAATATGTAGCATATATGTTGACCCGACCTCTTAGTAATATTCATGCAAAATTTGAAGTAAATCCATGCAGTACTTTTTGAGTTTATCCCGGACATACATACAAACAAACAGACAAAAATTCTAAAAACTATATTTTTGGCTTCAATATCGATTGTAGATCACGCCCCAAGTATTCTTTTTAAAAAATATTCAATGTACAGTTTTGATTTTCCTACGATTTTATTATATGTATAGATTTTATGCGAAGCAGATATAATTTAACCGCGCACTGATCATTACCTAACGGGTTGCTTAACGGTGTATAGCAAATCACCTCAACGATGAGTTCTCGTCCTTTCTGCTTAATAAATCATACTTAAATAAGGGGTGCTTACTTTATTTAATAATACCAACGATCTTCATTTTAAGGATACAACGTATACCCGTTTGCGGCTACACTAGCTCTGGTGTGGGACACCTATGCAATGACGATGGGATTCCCGAAGAAACAAATGTCTGTGGAATTCAAGGACCTGCATCTGTATGCGCAACCGATAATACATGACCAGCGTCAGATTCGTATTAACGTCGCTTTCCATAGAGGAAATGGGCGTTTTGAGGTACTAAAATTTTCGTTAAAAGTTGGCCAATTTAGGATCTTCACACTAGAGCATACATACTTATACCAACAGCCATCAGTTTAACAGTTAGCGTTGCCGCTCCATTGTCATATCAGCTTACTATTGTTTAGGCCAGGTGGACGACTATAGTTCTCTATGTTCTCAGCTCATTTCGGATGCGATAATAATAATAATAATAATAATAATAATAATAATAAAGATTTATTTCTCACCACAATATAACGTACATAGTATCAAGACTAGAGTACATAACTACAGTTTTACAATTATATTGTGGGAGACTGGTGCCTAAGCTAGACAAAAAGCCTGTATTTCAGGACACCAGGACTCCCTCTCATTCGGAAATGGTTACATTTTATAAATTATTATGTACTCACACATTACTAAGTGCGGCAAGTTATTAATGACTAAGCATGTTTACAAAAGAAAAAAAAATAATAATTAAATGGTGTTACTATTTGCGTGGATATTAATTGTGTGAGTGTATGTGTGTATGTGTGATGGCATGTAAAGGTGTGTATGTGTGTGTGTGAGAGAGTTATAATTTAAGAAATTATATCAGGGAAGCAAGAAGTTTTTCCGTGTCGTCATAGTTTAGTTCCTGGAGCCAATTTCTTACTTTCATTTTGCACTTTTTGCTGGTAAGACTGTAAAAAGACAGCTTCCTATTTATGTTATTGTATAGGAAGCGACCTAGGTGGCAAAAAAAGCGTTTAGAGAAGATAGTAGTGAGCCGGTTGTGACGGCGGTCAATGGGATCAAATCGTCTTTTACCATGTGATAGTAAGGGGTTGAAAGAAATGAGCCCATGCTGTTTTAAGACTGTTTGTAATATAAACAGCTGGCGAACGGTTAGGACTTTAGCCTCTTTATATAAAAGTGCTGTCGGATATTGGAATGGTAGGAAGGAAGACACCTTCAAAATGGCTCTCTGCGTTCTCTCCAGTTCCAATATTGTATATTTAGGCGCCCCCCCCCAAGATGTTATGCAGTAGGTTAAAAGTGATTGGACGAGTGCGAAATACATTGTTTTCCTCAGCTTTTCGTCTGCCACATGTCTCACAGTCTTGAAAACAAATATTAACTTACGCAATCTGTTGCTAAGGGTGTTGATGTGTTCCTGAAATCTTAAGTTACAGTCTATTATAATACCTAAGTACTTTACGCTGTTTTCTTTTTGCAAATGTGTGCAGTTACATGTGGAGCCCTTTTGGTTGGAACAGGAGTGGGCTATAATAGAATACAATGGCCTTGTTGTAGTTCTACGCGTGTAGTTTTTTAGAGTAAAGGCAATGTATTTCGTTTTGTCAGCATTCAGCGTAAGAACGTTTCTGTGCAGCCACTCCGTTACAACGCCAAATCCTGCCTGAGCATGCGCATACACTTCATGCCATGTGCTAGCACTAAAAAGAAGGGCAGTGTCATCGGCAAAAGTTATGATTTTACCTTTATGGAGAGTGAGCAAACCCAGCTCGTTGATGTATATAAGAAAGAGGGTCGGCCCAAGTACGCTGCCTTGTGGCACGCCATATGACACAGTGCGTTCCTCACTGATGACATCATCGATTTTAACGCACTGGGCACGCTCACTCAAATAATCCTCAAACAGTTTAAGTTGTACCCCCCTTATTCCCAACCTTTCCATCTTTTGAATTAGGATGGGTACAGAAACCGTGTCAAAAGCTTTGGCGAGGTCTAAAAAGATGCCTAATACCTTTTGCCCACTGTCCATGTTATTGACAACATAGTTTGTCAGATCATGAACTGCGTCGGACGTGGACTTACCAGCCCGAAAACCATATTGCGAGGGCGATAATATGTTGAATTTTTCCAGGTAATCCACGAGCCTGTTATTCATAATCCGTTCTAGTATTTTGGATAGGGCAGGAAGAACTGCAATAGGTCTATAGTTATTGACACGGCTTCTGTCCCCACTCTTAAATATAGGATGTATTATAGATCTTTTGAATGCTCTTGGAAATTGGCCAGTAGTGAGTGCGAGGTTGCAAATGTATGTAAGAGGAGGTACAACTACGTCCAGGTGTTTTTTCAGGAGGGTACTAGAGATTCGGTCCCATCCCGCAGCACAGTCACTTCGTAGGGACATTATTAGCTTACTAACTTCATTTTTGTCTGTCGGCAGCAGTGCCATGGACTGTACGAGTCCGTTAATGACTGTGTGGGATGGATCGGATGTTGACCTGGTTACTATCTTTTCTGCGAGATTTTTGCCGATTTCTGCAAAAAATTTGTTGACGAGGTTAGCAGATTGTAGCGGAGTAGCTGCTATATTTAGAAGATGTGATGTGTCGTCCCTTTTTCTAGTTCTATTTGTTATCGCGTTTATAGCTGTCCATATTTGTTTGGTATTATTACCAGCATCACTTAATTCTTTTTTTCAAATTCTATTTTGGTCTTTCTTAGTAGCTTGTTGCAGAAGTTTCTATATCTATTAAAGGACGTTCTCAAAATTTCATTTTCGGGTGACTTTTTAAGTTTTTTGTGTAGATTGTCTCTATGTCGGATACATCGAAGGAGGCCCGGTGTGAGCCAGGGCTTCACGATCTTTTTCCGATTAGGTACTTTAACTCGTTTAGAATTGGATACAATCGCCTGTGAGATAAGGCTGAGCATTTTCTCTGCTGCCACGTGAGGGTCTTGGGTGCAGTAGACTTGTTCGAAGTCAAGTTGCTTCATGTCAGCGTCTAGGTGATCGTGATTGATGCGGACAAAAAATTTTCGAGCAGTTACTTTGTGAACTTTCTTGGCTAGGAACAGTAAGACTGTTTCATGGTCAGTTAATGCCGAGTGGGCTACCAAAGCTGATGCTGGGAGTTTGGTTTTTAAAATAAAGTGATCAAGGCAGGTATGAAGTCGAGTGGGCAATGTATGTGCAGGAAGTAGACCATGCGTGGCTAATAGATTTAGGTAACTATGTTTTGTCGAGTCAAGACATTGGTCGTGGATGTTAATATTTATATCACCGGTGATAATTATGTTTTTATAGTGTGCAATTTTCAATAAGATTGTGTTTAGTGAGTTGAGAAAATTTGTAATATCTTTATATCCTGGTGGGCGATATATGGCCAACAGGATAGTGTTCACGTCAAATTTTATTATTAGGCAGTTTGCATCAGGAATTGAAGGTTCTTCTACGACTACCCTAAGATTTTTATGAACATATACCACTACACCCTCATTTTGAGTCAAATTGTTATCAGTTTTAAAATAACTATAGCCTTGGAGGTCCGGGATAAAGTGAGTATTTGGTAGCCAACATTCTGTCAACGTTATTAGGTCCCACTCAACCTTCGTTCTAGCAAGAATGGTATGTAATCCTGAAATATTCTTTGTTATGCTTCTGATATTTTGGTTAAGGATTTTGAGCGATTGATAAGGATTGAAGTTAGGTGGTATACAGTTATCTAAGTCACAGGTGGATGAGTCCGACACAGAGACTGAATCTATATTGTTTACATTATGTTGCGTGATATCGAATTATGGTTTATAGCGATCATTATTTGCCTTTTTTTGTGCTACTAAGATTTGTGCGAGGTGGTTCTGCAGAGTTAGACCATTAGAACTCCAATTATGGGTTGTAGAGAAAAGAAAAAGTGATACTGGGTCATAAAAATTACGAGCTCCCGTTGTGTATTTATGTTGTGTTATAGTGATAATTAGTAATTGTGGTGTGTATTTAAATGTGTAAATTTTTGCAGCTGGCGTTTTAATAGTTTGTATTACAAACAGTGTGTAAAAAGTACTCTTATACATTTCTATTTGTGTTGTGAATATATACGTACTAAGTTTAGGACACAGAACTAAATATTTGTAAATAAGTAAGTTAATATTAGGTTTTAGCATGCAAAAAACAATATTTTTAGACAATTTGGTTTGCCACCATAGCAAGAAGACTAGTCATTTATTGTTTTCCTTACGTAGCTGAGCTAGATCTTCTTCGGATTTTATAAGCCTGCTGGGCATCCCTTCTCTTTCGCGTACGTAAACTTTCCCGTTTGCGGTCCAACACTGTCCATATTCAGCGCTTTTTATGAACTCTCTTGTGAGATAATGGAGGCGTTTTGTTGCCGAAGTTAGCGCTTCCGATACAAATATTGGCTTCGGAGGTCCAGCTGCTTGCAGGTGCGTAGTGTTAAGACGATTTCCTATATTTTGCTTGTTGTAGATTTTAGTAGATAGCATGAATTGTTCCTTTATTGTTGACGACGTAAATTCTACAACGACAGTGCCTACTGTCTCATTTTTACCTTTTAGACGGAAAATATTTTTGATGTCAGACGATGGAACGGGTTGATTAATAATATTACCAAGTTTTTGAACTAACCCAGTTAGTGTTGTTTTGGTTTCAGGGTTTGATGCTGGAATATTTTTTATTTCAATTGTAGCAGCTTTTAAGTTTCTCTCCAGATAGTCTACCTTAAGCTCCAGCGCATTTATAATTTTTTGGTTGTCACAACACTTGGCCTGTAAATTATTTATCTCGATCATGGCATCATCGTACTTGTCCGATAGAAATTGTACCGAGTTTTGGATTTGTACATTTTGGGTCCGGATTTCGTCATTCTGAGTTTGAATTTCTATATTTTGACTTCGTATCAGGCTGTTTTGAGACCTTATATCCTCAAGAGCTGTGTGTAGAGAGTCTATTTTATTATTTTGTTGTTTTTGATCAGACACAAAATCAGCAAACATGCCCTTGAGTTCACTCATCATTGTTTCTAGGCGTTGCAACTCGACGTCATCGCCTCGTTTTCTTTTCCTCTGAGTAATATGTACATCATTATTGGAACTTGTACTTAAATCAGGTTCGGAGTTGTGTAAAGGCGACGATGTAGTTTTAGGAGGCGATCGCAACATTTTTGTAACTAATTATGAAGTCAATAATTAGCAATAGATCGGATAATATCATGCATACGTATACGTTGTTTACTGTATTAATGGAGCGCCTTACTCACGATCTTGTTAAGTTGCGCATGAGTCGTGTATCTTCGGTTTCCGAGCAACAGCCGAATCGATGACGTCGCGTCGCCGTCCTCGCAGCGACGATGTGAGTGTGCGCGAGGGACAGACTTTGACCTTGGCACGCCGCTCGCTGTGTTCGTTGATGCGATGATAACAAGTTAAATTTCGTTGCCCGTATTATTACAAACTGTGTTTACTCAGTGACTACTTCACAGAATCAAAAACTGATTCCCCAACTAGGAAGTCCACGTACTTGGATACACAACAAAGTTTATTTTGTAGTTAAAGAATTACTTTATTACCAACCACGAATTAGTATGTGCGAGCACAGTAACTTTAAGTGTTTACGCGTTCCGGCCCGCGGAGGGAATACATTTTTCGATTCTTCTTATATGTTCCTTAAATTAAAACCAAGCGCGCATTACATCCTCAACAGGCCGCAGCGCAGCGTAACGCATTTTCATACAATATACCTGCCTGCCTGCCTGTAGTGCGCGTTAGTCCATAGAAAATGTACGAAAGCGATGGTTTTTGCAATGTGTCGGGTTGCAGTGCGTCCCGACCTAATTTACGCTAGCCCAAAGTAAATCTGACCTTATATTAGGTATATTTACTTCATAGCTTAAATAATATTTTAATTCAGATTCTGAATGAAGACTCCAAAGTCGCAACAGGCTTTATAAAGAGATTAGATGATGTTGAAGATATGAAAGAAAGAAAAATGAAAGAAGTACCTGAAACTAAAGTGAGCATAGACCTCACTGCAGAAGATATTTACCATTTATTCAGAGATAGGGATTACTCGTACAGGTAAGTTTTAAGTAAGGAAAGAAATTATAAAATAGGTAGAGTGAGCTTGCGTAATGTGTTCCTGTAATGATGACCGCTGTAATTTATTTCAGCGGTGAGTTCCTTAGTATTGAGGGTGCTAATAAATCCCTGAGCGAAGCTTCGCTGGTGTGGCGCGACAACTGGGTCACGTTCATCGACGGCTTGCTGCAGCTGAACATGCTGCGCCAACCACACGATGGAGTATCACTAGTCTCGCACATAAGAAGTATGAAGATCAACGTTAAGTATCATAAATATGTTGTAGAATCTTCTTTCGTGTCGGATTACAAAGTTCTGTTGAAAGCAGTAGTATCAGACAATTCTGACATTACCAGGTGAACATTATTTACTTTCTAATATTACCGCGTAAGATACACTGTTTGTTTGTCAGTAAAGTAAATTATTCTGTGTTCTTTTTTTCCAGTTGTGGAGGTGTTACAATAAGCAATGTTAAATTGGAAAATATGCCTCCTGTGAGTAACAGAAACATGGCGTTAAAGGCTTTAAAGTTTGTTCCTTATTTCCAATCGGACATAGATGTAAGTACACCTTCCAGTTATAAGTAATGTGCAAAACAATTAAGACAGATAATCAAAATACAGGATATTTTTTAAACTCATGCAGGTGTCCTCATCGCTTCAAGTTTTCCTACAAACAGTAGCGGAAAATGTGAACAAAACAAACATGAATGTTGTTGGGTTAGTTAATCAGCCTGGCAAAGGATCCATTTTTTCAGGAATTAATAATGCAATTAGAAACATTTTTGGAGTAAATATTAAATACGAAGAAGTTAACCGCGAATCGGCGTTGAAGAATCAAAACAACTTCCTAAAAGGTGCTGATCTGGTACTGGTTCAAAACCTATCTACTGACGATAACGTAAGTGAATAATGTTTGAAATGTTTTATATTCAATTTGTATTATATGTGTTACATTATAATTTATCTAATTTGGCCATACAACAGATGTGCCAGCTGCTGCATCGCTTCCTACAGAGAGACCAGTTTGTGGCGAGCGAGGAAGACCTCGCTTTTGGTGGTCGCTCGCGCCCGTCGTCACTTTACCGTGTGATTTCCGTTCACTCCATTGTTATCAATGGCAATAAACAGCAGTCACAACTGCAGCTAGTCCGGTGGGGTCCGTTTACGCCCGTACCTACAACAACTGTCACAATTCTAAGCAACTCTGATATCCTACTCCTCATTACAACCCGCAATAACATGTCTTTGGGACATCGGCTCCTGATTATTGCACCTTACCCTGCACTGCCAGGTCTTAAGGAACTTGTAAGCGGCTGGCGTAGAGAAGCTAACCGTAACAAGATCCATTTAATCATGGTCGCTAAAGAAAACAATGATAGTTTTTATGTCGACGATATGCCAGATATTGACCTGGCGTTCAGCGTAGTGGATAATGTAAGTGGATCCGTTTGTATCGAAATACATAGGTAATATTACTAAAATAATTTCATATTTCATGTAATAATTTTCATTTATTCGTCAGGGTAAGTGGGGAGGAGAGTTTTACGTACCATTGGAAAACTCTGCATCAATGAGCAATAACGTATCCTTACAATGTAGCCAGTTTGGTGAATTGGATTCGCTTACGTGGATGGAAGCGTCTGAGGCATACGGATCTGGAGTCCCTGTGAAGGTATACCAAAATTTATTTTAATTACCTTGAAAATGTTTTAATCCCAACTTATGACCACAATAATTAGTAATATATTTTTACATTTATTTACATTATTATTAAAACACAAACTTCTATATTCTTTCAATATCACCAGGTTCAATATGCTGGTATAAATTATGATGACGTCAAAAAGGCCAGCGGCTCCTTATTATATAAACAAAACACTAAAAATAGCTTTGGAATGGAATTCAGTGGAACCACAAACAAGTCAGTATTCCTTAAAATTTTCCGAAGTAAGTAATTTACACATTCACATATGTATTTTATCTGTCCCGATGTTTATAAGTAAGTCCTGATGCTGCTATGTAAATATGTTATACAACACTGGGTCATGAGCTGATTGCTGTAGTACTCCAGCTTCGACATTAAACAATCTTGATCGTGCTTCACCCCGTTTCACCTGGAAGCTGGGGTCGGATGAAGACGACTGATGAGTAGCAACATATTCGGTAGATTTCCCTGCACTTTGGTCAGGAGGTGTATCTTTTGTGCAAGATCTGAGGGGTGAGTCTCATAATTTTAAGAACGTTCACAGTCTGATCTCAGTCTCAATCTGTCAAAAATACCTCTAATTTCTCTACATTTTTTTAATTTCATCGTCGACTAGACTTTGAACGTTTTTAATTACGGGAATTGGCCTTCTGGTCAAAAGCGTGCTGTACATCAAAGATGGCTGTCTATCTGTTTGAATAATTGAAGAAGAGTTTTTTATTTGTTATTTGTTTTTAATTGTTTTAAATGATTTGATATTTTGTTACAGGAATAGGTATTTCTTTTCAAATATAATAATTAATATCATGTACACTCTGTCCACTAGGTCATTAGTTGTTTGACAGCTGCCTTAAAACGTAACTATTCCAGATTACGTAAAAGTTAACTCTGAAATGCGTAGTAAAATAAATATATAAACTGCTTTATCTTATTGAATTACCTTATTTATGGCTTTTTACAGGCATACCGTGCGATTATCAGTTGTTACAAAAAATATGTAATTTTTATTCCTATTAGGTACAGTTACCTACATTCTATCGTAGTAAGTGACGAGATCGAATGTATTCGCTTCAAATAAATAAATCGAAAATAATCATTTTATATTGGTAGGCATAAAAACCGCACCATTTTTTATTCGACAGCAAAAATGGATAATCGATAGGTACTACACACGAATTAAAGTGTAAATAATCCAAATGTTACGTTTCTGCAATCACTAGTTCCATATGTCAATAAACGGATAGCCTAGTAGAACCATCATCCACCACCACCATCATACCATCACCATCATCCACCACCACCATCATACCATCACCATCATCATAGTGTGTGTGTAAACCATTACATGTTTACACAAATCTGAACCAACTTATTTCGCCATGCAGCGGTGAGCGCGTGATGGGGCTGGTGCGCAGCGGTGCGGCCGGCAGCGTGGTGCGCGTGCAGCCGGAGCTGCTGTGGCCGGTGCCGGCGCACTGGAGCCTGGAGGACGCCGCCACCGTGCCGCTCGCCTACGCACACGCACTCTACTGTCTCGTGAGTTTACACACAAGATACTTCAACAATCATTTCACTATTTACTATTAAACTGATTCTATCATCTCCCTTTCACTACCAGACTTGCAGACGTAGTGCAGGATACCGCACTTGGTTGGTATCCACAGTTCTGAAGCGCACGGCAAAAGTTTGGAATTCTCTGATAGTTACAGAAAAAAATCACCGCTAATGTCAAACTCACATTAAGGGCGTGTTGTAGTGCGGTGTGTAGGTATGAAAACGCTTCCTCACTCCCCGCTTAATAGGTATTTTTCGAGCGTACCTACAGACGCAGCGAGCGAGCGTGCGCCGGGCGCCGAGCTAGCCGATGCTAGCGTTTGAACGTGCCACAATGCAGCGTAATGGCAGTAGGTAAGGTTAGGTAGCAATTTTATTTCCTCTTCCGTCAATATACCCGAACCCGATATAGGGTTCGGGTATATTGACGGAAGAGGAAATAAAATTGCTATTCTGCTTTGTTTGTATGGTATTGTAATCAAATATCAAATAAACATACATATGTATATGTAACCTGGACATAGCCCTCCCCATTTCAAAATACAAAAAGAATTTAACCACTTACAAATACACTTTTCTCCAATAGTCAACAATATGAATGCTCAATCTTGACAATCGAGTAATTTTTTTCCTTCAAATCATTTATTTTCTCAATGTTTATTTTTATAATAATAATAATAATATCCCTGGACATTTCACACAGCGCCATCTAGTCCCAAGCTAAGCAACCTAATGCTTGTGTTATGGTAACAAGATAGCTGATAAACTACTTATATACATTTTTTTTTGTAAATACATACATATTACAGATAGAAAAACATCCAGACTCGGAACAAATACATGTAGGTCATACAAATATTTGTTCCGTGCGGGAATCGAACCCGCTACACGCAGCGCAGCAGTCAATCGCTTAACCACTGCGCCAACCGTGCCGTCAGTTTATCCCCTATAAACTGTTGTAATATTTATGAATGCTCATTCTTGGCATGTTAATTTTCCCTAAATCTGTTTTCATCATTCATAATTTACTTATCTATCTTTATCGTTTATTTATAACCCCCGACGCAAAAACGACGGGATGTTATAAGTTTGAAGTTGATGTGTGTGTGTGTCTGCCTGTGGCATCGTAGTTCCCGAACGGATGAACCGATTTTGATTTTGTTTTTTTTTTTTTGTTTGAAAGGTGAATTTGTCGGGAGTGTTGTTAGCTATGTTTGATGAAAATCGGTCCAAGATAGTCGCCGCCTCAAAATGGAGGATTACATATTTTTTATCCTTTTCGGCTTTCACGAGGTTCTCATCATGCGGGACGGTTATGTCAATGTTATGTTATTATTGTTTTGTGTCTGGGTTTTTTTAAATTTAATTTTTTTATCCATATAGTTATACCTATGTGCATACTATAATTGAAGGATCGCACGTATAATAACCTTTTTTCTAATTCTGATTTATGTGTCGTTAAAATTATGCCTAGAATTAACAAGATATTTTACATTATACTATACGGTATGTCAAAGTTATTGAGCAAACAAAATAATCGTTTAAACAAATTCAATCTGCTCAGTAAATCTTACCTACTGTGCTTTTTTGTATTGTGGGGCGTCTAAGCAATGATGATTGTAGGTAAATAATGTTTGGAACTTAACACCATGAAACAAAATCATTTACTGTGAATAAGTAGGTTATCTACTTATTTATTTACAGTAAACTAAACTCTATTAGAAAGCGCAAACGCGGGGGGAATTTTTTCGGAACAAACTGCGTGCGTCCAAACTCGATGACGTCTCGGCCATGGACTAATATATATAAAATCTCGGCGGGCACCGGCCGGCCGTTGCGCCACGGTAATATTATCTCGTGGTTGCGAGCTCTTCAATCCTAGATTTTGCGTATAATTGTTTCTTAATAAAAAACAATAAGGAAATTTTAAAATGTGTTCTCGCCAAGCTCTAAAAAACAATAAGGCTTATCTTTTGGTATAACGTTGACATGGTTTAACGATGTAATCTCTTCAAGGTACACGTTTTAAATCTATATCAATAATATCAAGCCAGTTATTTTAATTCACGTTTCTATCTTCACACAGTGCTTCACAATATGTTCAACTTTCCTAAAATATTTTCTTTTTGCACAAAATTAATATTTTTTCTAGATTTACAGACGTTTAAATAAGTTAAAAAGTACTACAACCTCGCCTTAAATCCTGTTTATTTTAAGGGAAAAAAAACACTCAACGCATTGGTACCTATCACCTCTGTGTTAGTCCATGGAGGGGCTGGCGCTTTGGGCCAAGCTGTAATATCAATAGCCCTTGCTTTCGGCTTCGAAGTATTCACAACTGTTAGTGACGTGCGGAAGAAACATTTCTTACGTAAATTATTCCCAGGATTAAAAGGTATTTTGATGATTTTCAGTTTCACTATGGCAGTTTGAGATGAATATGATTTTTTGTAAACATAGAACTGAATTGTCATACTTTTCTTTGTTTCAGCTGAACATATCGGAAATTCTCGGGATCACACTTTTGCAGATATGGTTCTAGGCGCTACAAACGGACAAGGTTGTACCGTAGTTATTAGCTGCCTTCGAGGAGACCTGAAGATGGTATGGTTATCGTTTTAATGTTGTTTTTATTCATTTGAAATATAAAAATAACTTAACTAAAACAACTCTTGTCTTTTTCAGACTGCAGTTAATTGTTTAGACAGTTTCGGTATCTTTTTCGATGTTTCGCAGTTGCACAATCAAGATGATTTCGCTTATGGGATGAACGGTCTCACTAAGGAACGATCCTACGTTACCGTTGATATTACTTCGATATTTGATCCTAAAGATATTAACACTGCTGGGGTAAGTCTCATAGATGTACCCGAATTAGGTACCCATTGACCTAGATTTTCTTTTGGAATTAAGGTGCAATCGGGTTCCGGAGCAAAAATACAAATAAATCATATTACTAATAATTGCTGTACAGGAAATCAAAGTAATTGGCATCCTCACTGGGGGGTGTAAAAACGGAACTTTTAATAAGGGTCCTACTCTTAAATACAACACAAATGATAAATATTATGTATCTAACAGGTGATATTTGCATTTTCATAGATTTCCAAATAGTAACGTGCGTTGTTCGAATAAAGATGAATAAAATATTATTATTCCAAACGCATCTAATTTTGTATGTCACAGACTTTGCAGACTATGTTGAGCGAGGGTATTCGTCGCGGCTATGTGCGTCCTCTGTCGCGCGTGTCGTACGCGCCGCACGACGTCGCACGCGCATTCCGACTGCTCGCGGCCAGCAGGCACCGCGGCAGGGTGCTGCTGAGGATCCAAGACTCTACACTGGAGGTTCAGCCTAGGTATTGCTAAAAACCTGCATTTATGTCGGCCCAAGCAGGCTTTCGAAAGTCGCTTAGTAACACCTGACTTTTGAGCTTATAAAGAATATTGTATTGACCAGGATCACACAATAATGCAGTCGTTTTTGCTTCTACACATGTAGAATATTTTTTCAAATAATTAATAGAATTATTTTACAGGTTGACTTGTAAGGCTGATCGTACTCATCTAATACTCTGCAATGATGAATCCTTTGGACTACAGTTAGGTGACAGACTTGTGGAACGAGGTGCTAGGAAGCTTTGTGTACATTTCAAGAGGCAATCCATGAGCTACCTTCAAATAAAAATACGGTAAATAATTCAAATTGTCATTCATTCATCATTCTCAGCTTCCTCGAGGTACTCGACAACAGGGGTAGTGATATCAAAAATTATGGAACGGCGCTGTTCACCACGTTAACATAGAGCTCATTACCTCCTGTAAGTGATCATAGATCGATCCCAGTACAATTTGACTCGACCATTCTCAAGAATAGGGTCAGTTATTATTATATTGTTGTTAAATGTATTATTATTATTATTTTGTATCGTTTGTTTAGATCTTGGCAGCAATCGGGTGTCGAAGTAGTGCTATTTTCTGATGGCTTATCAGAAGAAAAAGACGTCAATGCACTGTTTAATAATGCAAGTCGTTTTGGTCCCATCGAAGGAGTGTATGTGACTGTGGGCGATAAGCAGCGGGATATCGGCGAAACTCTACTGAACACTTTGGATTTGGTGTCAAGGAAATTGTGTACGGATATTAAGTAAGTGATCATAAACATGTGTTCACACTTTCGCATCTAATGACAAGATTACTTCGCATTTATGACCTTTAACACCACCTCGGGCTGAGATTATTTGGCAGATAATTTTACAGTTTATTATACAATTTACTAGTATTACACTAACAAATAATTCAAACAAAAAAAAAATCGAACACTGTTAAAAAACGCCGTTTCTTTTCCAACCATTTGTGTATTCCGAATCGAATATGAGATTGTTGTTTTGTTTCACAGATATTTTGCAGTACTAAACACTGGTGACAATACAATTGGGAAGGAAGTGTGTCTTCGTCGGTTACAGAACAATTTACCCGCAACAATATTGTCGTTGCCGGAACTGAGTCATGTAAGTTTAATCTTTCTGTTATACTAGACGCTCGACTGAAGGAAAAAGGAATCCTGCTGACTGGTCTCACTTAACTACTCATCAAACGTCTAATGGCCCGACGTAGGTACATAAGAATGTGCACTGTTAGCAAATTTTTTAATACCTACGTTTGATTATTACAATTACTTGAGTTTATATTTATGTATTATGTTCTAATAACTCTTTTCTCGTTCAGATTTATAGAAGCTTAATCAATGTATGCTCATATTGATCACTTTTTGATCGCAGGCGTCGTGTAACATTGGTGCATGGTACCGTGGCGCAGTAGAGGTGACGGAGAAGGCGCTACGAGGCGCTCACAACATAGTTCTCGCAAGAACAGCGCCTGCGCAACCATCCTCGCTGCTGCAGAAAATAATTGCAATTGCTGGTAATGACGTGAACTAAATTCGTTTAACTAATTATTTCTTATAACCCCAGCTGATTTCAATATGATAGATAAGATAAGATAAGTCTTTATTTGCCTTAAACATGGTATAATGGTGTTACAGTCTTATTTAAATACAATGTCCACATGTTTAGCTATACAGAATATGTATCAATTGCATGCAAAAATAATAATGATGACAAAATAACAGTTTTAATTTAAACAACAATTTTCATTTTAATTATTTAATTACTACTAAGTAGTAATTAAATAATTAAAATTAAAATTGTTGTTTAAATTATAAAGCTGAAGCTAAGCTATTGTTGTTTTAATTATATTTATTATTGTTGTTTAAGCTGCCTTGTGTTGTTGTTGTGATATATTATAAATGTATGTCAAAGAAATCCTTAATGTCATAGAAATTATGTCCATTCAGCCATTTATACAGCTTGTTTTTAAATGAATTAGTATTATTTATACATTTTAGTTCTTTAGGGATTTTATTGTATATGCGTACACACATCACAAGGCAGCTTTTAGCATACTTGGCTGATTTGGGATTATCCTTTGTTACAAGTCTGTGTGGCTCTCTTATTGGGCGAGTGATTACTTAATATGCTTTTTTGAACAATCCCTTATTACTGTAGACAAAGTTACAGAATAGTGCAGGAAGTGCTAACAAACCCAACTTTTAAAAAAATGATTGGCAAGATTCGTCAGGACGAAGTCCGCAAATGGCCCTGATGCACTTATTTTGTGCAATGAATGCTCTGTCTTTATCCGTACTGTTCCCCCACATAATAAGTCCGTAACTTAAAATTGATTTAATATATGCATGGTATGTAGTAATTGCCGTTTCTACGTTTGTTACGTTCTTTACTTGTCTGAGGGCGTAAGTAAATTTATTAATCCTATTGCATAAATCATCTACATGTACTTTTCAATTTAAGTTTTGATCTATGAGTACACCCAAGAATTTGGTTTGCGTTACTTCTTTGAGTCTGTCAATATTAAGTTTAAAATTGTATTTGACATGTTTCGATTTATTAAATTGTATGTAATTTGATTTATCTAAATTAATTTTTAATTTATTAATCTGTAGCCATTGTAAAATTTTGTCTATAGTATTATTAATGTCAATTTCATGATCAGATATTGATTTTTTATCAGATGTCACGATAATTATTGTTGTTAATTTGTTATTGTTTAAGTTACTCAGGATATTACTCACAAGAATAAATATGTACAAGATGAATATCGATACTCATCAAATCGGTGAAGTTTTGCTAAGTAAACAAGACGTCGTATTCGCTATTTTACAGATGTAACCATAAAGGCGGATACGGACAAGAATACTACTTTGGCAGAATTGGGAGTAGAAAGCGATAAAATTCCATTTATTTATAACTTTCTAAGAATTAATTATAATCTTGTGTTTGAAGAGACGGAAATACCCTTGATTACTATTGACGCGTAAGTAGAGTCTCGGATATTATCGGTATTCTTTTGGCCGTAGGTACTGTGCTTTTCTTCTTCTCTGTCACCTATCTATTGCTTTATAATTCACTCTCTTTGCCACTCTTTCTCTCTTCTTGTACCATTCCTTTACTCTTTAGTATTCCTCCTCCCCTAGATATATCAACATGTAGAACCATCATTCTCTTAGTCACAGTGTTACACATCACCCGATTTTAATCAAAATATTGTGTCATCCGTTCGCATCACATGCTCATATAATACTAAGACCAAGGATTCCCGTTCAACTCTCTGTTACTGGCGCCACTTTCAAAGCAGTTTGATGCTTGTCATATGGAGCGTGCCATACCTACTGTCGCGCCATTTTGCATTATTAGACCAAACCCCGTAAATGCCACGCTTCCGAGATATTAACGGTCAAAGTTCATCACATGACTCAATCATTAACTTTGAACGTTAATGTCTTATTATGTTTTCTGTGTGCATTGGTTTTTTTTTTGTGAATGGCATCTCGTAGTTGACCTTGAGAGGTCGTAACTACTTAACCGGACTATCCTGTGGTTGCCTTAAGAATTCTTAAAGCCTCCAGCCAGGGCAAGTGCATTGATGTCAGCTATCGATTTATATATAGGTCTCATGCGTGACCGCCATTTTTTCAAACGACAGTAGGTATGCCACGGGTCTTCAAAACCCTCTACATAATAATATACCCGTTAAAGGACATCACCCATTCTAGGTTTTTTTTTGTTAGCCGCTGTCAATAATAATTACGTATTTTTAAAGTACACATAGAACGCATTATTTTTTAGTTTCTAGTAGAAACACTTATGCCACCATTAAGATAATAATTTGTGTTATTCGTTCCTGGCCGCCGAGTTTTTAGTTTTTATCTTACGTCGCCGAACAAAATCGGATAATAAATATTAAACATACTTTATTTTAAGGAGTCATAATGTGACTTAGTTTAATTAGAAAACGTTTTATTTTTTTAAGGATACAAAAAATGGAAAGGTCTATCTTCAAAACAGATTTCCAGGATACTAAGGGCTTGTCTACATTCTTCACCTTCGTAGACTCCGATGAACTGACTGCTACCACTGAGTTCGTGTGTATGCCGACGCTCATTAACAATGCTGTTATGGTACTAACAAGTTTTTGTTTTATATTCTTATTTCGAAGTCGACCCTAACGTATTTGAGAAAAGACAGATTTTGATTAAGTTCGCATTTTTATGGTCCCTACCAAATGTTATTTATGCTACGAGTCCTTTGTCTGTCACAATACTGTTTTCGGATAGGTAACGGTAGGGAGGTATGCTGAGGGTTCCGTACGTCAGAATGAAAAAAAAACTCATTGTATCTGTCTGACCGTCTGTCACAGCCAATTTGCTCCGAATCTGATAGACCGATATAGTTGAAATTTAGCTCACATATAAATTTCTATGACCCAAAGGCCAGCGGTGGAAGGCAAATAATAAAATTAAAAAAACACGTTTTGGCAACTGTACTGTGCGACATATCAAATGGACGGGCTGACTGTGAGGGTCTCAAAAATATATCAGTTTTATTAAAAAAAAAAAAAAGAAATGTATTAATAACTATCCTGCCCGCCACCTAACTCCGAAACTACTGAGCCTAAAATTTTATAATAGAAAATAATTATATACTGATAGGTTAACTCTTCCCAACTAAAACCCTTCATTGTGCTTGGTCCACCAGGCACTTGGCCGGTTTTTTTATCATCTTCACAGACATTAGTTCTACTACAACGCCCATCCTATTTGTGTGCTCTGATTTTCTAATCAGTACTGTGGTTAGGAGTTACATACATTGAAAACGTGATTTGCAAAATAAAATAATGTCAAGTGATTGGATTGTTACAGAGAGACGATGAATTTGATGGGTCCCTAACATACCTGTGTATCGTGCCCGGCATGGAAGGTCACTACGAGAGGTTCCGCATTCTGTGCGAGCGCCTCAAGCTGCCCGCGCTGGTGTTGCAGCTGGGACTTGACAAGCCAAACGAAACAATACAAGAAACAGCTGAGAGATTAGCAGTGGTATGGGATTATTTTACAATGCTTGTCATACCTACTTAGCCTAAGAGTGCGGTAGTCACTGGTTTCATCTCAAACTTCTTAACGTTTACAATCTATTTCGCGATGGTTACTCAAGATCTCGTCAATCACCACTATCCTATAGTACTAACTAGGGCCGCAAACTTACGATGTTTTTTTTTATTCAGGTGTTCCTGAAGAGGGCGGGGCTGAAGAAACATTTCTATCTCTTAGGATATGAAAGTGGAATTTACGTAGCTTTAGAAATCGCAGCTATCTTGGAAAGTCGTGGTAAGACATAATTTTATGTTCCGAGTACACGTGATCATGTACTTTTCAAAACGCAATTGTAAGGTAAAATATATTTTTATAGGTTTGACTGGCACAGTTTTCTGTGTTGGATATGCACCGGACGAGTTTGACGTACACTTCGAAGACCACCTCGCCGAATTTGAGACAGAAGAGCAGCTACAAGATGGCGTAGCTCGTCACATGTTTACGTTGATGGCAGGAGGAGACACTACGGATCTTGACAATGCACTGCAGACTGCGAGCACATGGTCGCAGAAGGTAGACGCGTGTGTGCGGACTCTATTGGGTCGCGTGCCGCACTCTTCCCAATACACGCGTGCGCTTATTGAAACTACGCTGAGGCGTGTGGAGCGTGCGCGTGGCTACGTGCCGCGAGTGCACGCGCTGCGCTCTCAGCTGGTGTTGCTGCGCGCCGCGTCCGCGCGCCCTGCGCCGGCACCGCTCGCGCTGCAGCGCCACTCGCAGCGCCCGGTCGTCGTCCACCAACTAAGCGCACCGCTGGTACATGCACCCGCAGATCTGCAGTGTGCGGCGATCGTCAACACATACTTAGACCCCACACTACTAGAAGTTTTTAAAAAAAAGAATATTTGCGCCACATATCTTAGAAACGCTACTGCCTTCATGAGATTTGTTTAATAAAAAAAGGAATTAAGAAAATATTGGTTGCCATGCAATAATCCAAGCTACTTTGTAATAACCGGTCGTATGTAAATAAAAATGTTTAGTATCTCAATGGTCTTTTCTTATATTTATTTTTATATGTACCCTAAGAATACCCACGTATATTGCACAACATCAACCTGGTTCTTATTAAAGTACCTAAAACAAAGCAAGGGTAATTGATATGAATACATCTATTGAGACACATGAACACACCACCATATGCTATATGTGTGTATATAAATGGTAAATAAATAAATAAAAATTGCAGGATGTAATAGTTGAAGGTTTCAGTATTTAAACATAGAGCAACAAGAAAAGACGTAGTTTTTCAGTTTGTTATATTGAGTCGCAGTAATAACAGCCACGAAAATAAATTTTATCGATTTCAATTTAGTTTATTGACTGTAACACATTGGTCGATATTTTTTTACGTTGGTTTTAAATAATGTTTTTATTTATAAGTATTATTTTCGTTTTAATCCTATGGATCGACCAAAGTAAGTAGATTTTTGTCAAGTATAGAACAAATAATGAAGGGGAAACACATTCATATTAAGGAACCCTTTAAAAACAGTTTCGTAATCTATATTATTATACTAATAATAAAGCTGGATAGTTTGAAAAAAACCAAAATACTAAACAGACCAGGACAAGACTGGATCAACAATCACCTTATAACATCCATAAATAAAAGAAATATTCTGTGGCGTAAATTGAAACATTCCTCACCTGAAGACAAAGAGAGAAATTCAATCAACAAAGAATCAATACTATTACAAGGCCTTTTAAAGATTGTGAATCCTCTTAAAATGTGGCAACTTATTAATAGTCTGGCAAGCAACAAAACAAAACATTACTCTTGTAAAATTAGACACGCCAACAGGAAAGGAAATATGTGAGTGTGCTAATTTATTTTTCTCAAATATAAGTGGAGAGGTGCAGAGCTCGCTAGCAAAATTCCAAAATCGTATCATAATAATCAAGCTTTACAAATACCCGCTAGCATAATAGACAGTAGGGCATTGCAGAGGTACTTAAAATATTTGAAAATTTAAGTGCAAACACAAGCCGGTATTGATGGAATAAGTAAAAAAAATGATAAAATGTATTATAGATCAAATAGCGGAAAACTTAACTTTTTGTATTTATAGGTGTCAGAAGGAAATTTTCCAGAATCCTTGAAAGTTGCAAAAGTCAGCCCCATATATAAGTCGGGAAACAAATCAGATCCAGGTAATTATCGACCGATATCTGTATTACCAACATTATTTATTATTTATTTTATTATTATTATCAAAGGCATTTGAAAAAATATTACACCATCGAATTAGTGCATTTCTAAAACCAAAAAAGTTCTTATATGAAAAACAATATGAGTTTCGACCAAAGTCAAACACGGTTACAGCTGCTACCGAACTAGTGACAAAAATCAAATCCATAGGTATTCATATTCATTTATTGCATTTCATGTTGTTTACAGATTGTTACATTATGATAGTTCCAAACAATGAACCCTGCTAGGGCACAGCAATGTATAGGCGACAGGTTTTAATTGATTTAACATGCTATCATTATTCATTATTCACATAATTTGTTGATACAGAATAATTTAAAAAAAATTAATTATTATTATACATTATGTCATTCTTATAAACGAAATAAGTAAATTATCATTTTCATATTACAATCTCATACTGCAATAGAGATTCTAAAATGTCTTTATTATCTCAGTTAATCTAATGTCAATAGATTAGTTTTACATATAATATGTCACATTTTCAGATAAAATAAAAAAAAAAGAAATAGAAAGTAATCACTAAAAATACAGGAGTGAGGCAGTAGCGGACTGATGTCATATAGAGTACCTAGTTATGTATGTGTAATGTGTTCAAGTCGATATTAATTTATTTATTTCTCAGTTAAAAATTCTTTTAGGCTATAATATGATTTTAAGTTTAAGTAGTTTTGTAGGTCATTTTTGAATTTGTTGTCGTACTCTGTATCCCTAACTGAATTCGGGAGTTTGTTATAGATTTTAACGCACATGGCCAGAGGCCCAGAACGAAACATAGCTAGTCTTGAAGTTGGTACCGCTAATTCGTTTAGATATCTATTTCTAAGACTGCGTTGCTGTTTTTCTAGCGGAAAAAGCGATGGGTATTTTCTCACAAATTTACTAGCTTCTAGGATATAAATACCTGTTAGCGTAAGAATTTTATGTTCTATAAAGTATTGTTTGCAACTTTCCGTACGTTCTATATTTACTAGGATTCGAACGCATTTTTTTTGTAAAATAAATAGTCGCTCTATATCTACACTATCTCCCCACAATATAATTCCATAGTTTAGCCACGAATATGCGTATGCATAGTTGGCTGAAAGAGCTGTTTTGAAGTCGGTTGCTTTTTTTAGTTCTCTTAAGGCGTATGTAAAGCTAGCCAATTTATTTGATAGGGTTTGTATATGACCTTTCCAGTTTATATTTGTATCAACAGTCAGGCCTAGCAGTGAAAAGTCGTTTACACATTGTAATTTTGTATTATTATATGAGAAGTCGATATCTACCTTTTCTTTCTGATATGGTCTATATTGCATCAGCTTCGTCTTTGAGAAATTTATTTCTAAATTATGGTCTTTCAACCATGCCACTATATTAGTAAGAATGTCATATAAGATTTCATTTAGGATCCCGTTATTATCATAAGGAAGAATTATTGAAATGTCGTCAGCAAATAGGACGCTGTCTGAATTTATTTCTTTAGGGAGGTTATTTATATATATTAGGAACTATAGGCACCCTAAAACACTACCTTGAGGAATTGACATGATTACTTTTGCTCTCTCGGATTTAACACGCGTTATCTGGCCAGTCTGTGCATCTTTATAATCTACTTCTACATATTGTTCCCGATTTTCTAAGTAAGAGCAAAACCATTTGTAGGCTGTGCCTCTGACACCTATTTCATATAATTTATTTAGAAGGATCTTGTAAGATACTCTATCATAGGCTTTGCTCATGTCTAGTAAAATCCCTACTGCGTGTTTTTTATTATTTATTATATTTAATGCTTCTTGTATGTATTTGAATATTGCCAGTGTAGTAGATTTATTTTTCCTAAAACAATTTTGACTATCGTTGAAGATTTTGTACTTTTCACAAAATGAGTAAAGTCGTTTCGACATTGCTGTCTCAAAAATTTTCGCGAATGTAGGTAATGCGGCTATAGGCCGAAAATTGTTTGTATCGGTCTGATCTCCCTTTTTATGGATCGGTTTTATTACTGCTACTTTAAGCAGGTCGGGAACACATCCTTCGTCGAGGGACTGATTTATAACTAGAGTCAGTGGCATTAATCCAAAATTGATAGTAAAAAAGTAACTCTGGGAGTGCTTGTAGATTTAAGAAAAGCTTTTGATACTGTTAGTCATGATATACTTTTATTAAAACTAAATCATATAGGTGTCTCAGGATCTACTTTTAAAATGTTATAATCGTACCTTAGTTAGATATGAAATTGCGAAAACTGGTGAAGTCTAAAGTGGACCTCGACAAATCACCTACGGAGTCCTCCAGGCCTCGGGCCATTATTATTCCTAATCTACATAAATAGCATCCATGAAATCCGTCCTAGGGGGGAATATAGAACTGTACGCTGACGACACGAGTTTATTTTACTTAGGTACCTCAGTATGCTCAATTATAGAACAAGCTTAACATGATCTAAACCTCTTACATACTTGGTTTAAATCAAACTTACTGACATAAGACATATTATCTAAAACCAATTATATTATGTTCGCAGCAAAAAACAAAAAGATTGGTCAACACAATAACTTACGTATTGATGGTCAAGTGCTAAAGAGAGTTTATCAAGAAAAATATCTTGGTCTTATACTTGATGATCAATCAACGTGGAAACCACATAATAGAGAGTACGAGTGACGGGGCCCGATAGGGCCGAAGCCTGCCAGGGTAGCGGGATCGTCCGAAAGGGTTACCGCTGCCCTGGAACATAAAGGGCTAAGGAAGGAACACGGGTGGGTTTTAGTCAGTAAGAGTCTGATACTCCCTCCGCTCCACCCAGACCGGAGGGGTCATTTGATGATTTCCCATCCTCAAAAAAAAAAAGGTCTGGGGAACTGCTGTTAAATGAAACCTAAAAATTAAGGAAGAAAGTAAGTACGCATGAAATTTTTTGATTAAATATTGTCCTGTCGGGGGACCGCTACTATTTTAAACTTTAACAGAACGTTAGGCTAATAATTAGAGCGGTCCCCCGACGGGACAATATTTAATCAAAAAATTTCATACGTACTTACGTAGGGTCATATAATTTCAAGGTTATTTTTTTCTTTTTATAGGGTTTCACGTAGTCGGGGGTTTTTTAAATTTTTAATTAAATTTTTTATTTCATGCTTTTTATAGGGACTCCTTATTATTTCTTTTCTTTTATTTTCTTGCATTTTAAGATTCAGGTAATTTGGTATTTGATCAGGTTTTTTGTAATTCGCCATTTTGTGGTGGTGGCCATTTGGATTTGAAATTTGTCATAGCGTATAGTTTTCTACAAGTCAAGCCCTTTCATTTGATACTCATATTGAGGGAGTTATTACCCATTTTGTAGCGGCGGCCATCTTGGACCGATTTTCATCAAACATAGCTAAGAACACTCCCGACAAATTCACCTTTCAAACAAAAAAAAACAAAATTAAAATCGGTTCTTCCGTTCGGGAGCTACGATGCCACAGACAGACATACACACACACACACACCCCCACACATGCACACACACCCCCACACACACACAGACACGTCAAACTTATAACACCCCGTCGTTTTTGCGTCGGGGGTTAAAAATACTCCAAATTGCCCAAAATAGAATAATCAAAACACTTTTTAGGTATAACTATTTAACTCCTACTGAAAAAATCTACAAAGAAACACAACTTATGAATCTCCATCAAATATATAAATACAACACTTGCATAATCGTAAGGAAAATTCTAACTCAAAGATATACATTCTCAGATAATATTTACGAAAACCGGGTACAAACATATTTTTTTTTAACGAGACAAGCTAATAACATCTGCTTAACCCAGCCTAGGACTAAATACGGAAAGAGGAATATGTTTATGAAGGGGCCAACTTCTATAACAAACTACCTAAAGACATAAAAGAAATCAAATCGTCATAAATTTTTTCACACAAGAAAACTTCGTGTCTATGTCGGGGGTTTTTTAAATTTTTAATTTACTTTTTTACATTATGCTTTTTTTAGGGGCTTCTTATCATTTCATTATTTTTATTTTCTTGCGTTTTAAGATTCAGGTAATTTGGTATTTAATCAGGTTTTTTGTAATTCGCCATTTTGTGGTGGTGGCCATCTTGGATTTGAAATTTATCTTAGTGTATAGTATTCTACTAGTCAAGCCCTTTCATTTGATACACATATTGAGGGAGTTATGAAAAAAAATGTAATTCGCCATTCTGTGGTGGCGGCCATCTTGGATTTGAAATTTATCATAGTGTATGGTATTTTACTAGTCAAGCCCTTTCATTTGATACCCATATTGAGGGAGTTGTGAAAAAATATGTAATCCGCCATTTTGTGGCGGCAGCCATCTGGGACCGATTTTCATCAAACATAGCTAAGAACATTTCCGACAAGCCCAACAAACACCGCATGAAACATCGAGACGAAATTAAAACGAAGCCGCAAGATACTTCGAGTTCATCACGAGCCTTGGAGAAAAGGACGACCCCGACCTGCTACACGGTGGTCAGCCTGGGCACGTGGCGACTGTATGTCCACAGACAAGAGGAACGGCAGTGGAGCTGCAGTCAAGGAGGTCCATCAGTGTGAGCACCGCCCCTTCAAGAGCATCTTGGAGACATCTTCTGGTGAGCGAGTTCCTTTTTTATTTGATAGTGGGGCATCATGTTCTCTTTTAAAAGAAAGCTTTTGTGACAAACTTGCGGTTACTGTGCGTAAAAATCTCGTTTACCTAAGTGGCATAGGCAGTGAAGATATTCAATGTACCACTCAAATTCAAAGTGATGTAGGCATTAATAAACTCTCAGTAAATTTAACGTTTCACGTAGTTCCTGAGAGGCTTATTTCTGATCCTGAAATAGATAACGAAATCGAAATATGGGATGAACAGGATATTCCGCAATCATAGGTATGTCGTCAGTATGTTTTATGTCTTGCATGAGTCTGTTGGTTATTGTAAGCACTATTCAATCCAGAATTGCCTGGCCGAAAGGAGAGTGTCGTCCGGGCCACACCCAGTGGGGTTGGTTGAAGGGATGCACTCGTCCGATCTAGAAGTAATATCCATAGTCGATCCTGGTCGAAGGGACAGTGTCGTCCGGGCCACACCCAATAGGGTTGGTTGAAGGGATGCACTTGTTAGATATATATCATCTTGATATAATTATAATATATTGTTTGTTGGATAATGGCATCTGTCACAATTACGAAGCTTGTGACAGATTGAACGTGAATGTAGAAGTACCTAATTTGACTAGATATTGTGTTTACAAAAAACAACAGTCTTAACTTGTAAAAAAACACTAATGTTATTATTATAAATGATTAAGTAATATTTGATTATCTTTGTAGTATATCTTAGATTTTATATTGCTATTTTAATATAATAGGTTGTTTCAAATGATTGGTACAATACTGTCAGTTGATGTTGATATACTTTTTGATGATGTCTAAGAATTAAGAATCAACTCTTATTAAATTGATTAATTACCTTATAATGTTTTAAAATGGTTTCACTATATAAGATTTGTTTATTATTACCTGTGTTAGAAGATATTAAGACAAAATATATGATGATCTGTGATTGGTTCAAAATGGCGGTAGATGTTTTACGTAAAAGACGTTGGTAGTGTATAAAAAGGATTGTAACGACGTTATCAAGACAGTTGCTTGGTAGATGTTCAGTTGGTTGGTTCTAGTGCCGTTATTATGTGGAATAGATCGACCATGTTAGATATATATCATCTTGATATAATTATAATATATTGTTTGTTGGATAATTTGTTGTAATTTTAAAGCACATTCTATTCGGCCAAAATCAGTATCGTTCGGCAGGAATCTGTGACCGGATTCTAAAAAGCGTAGCCTGATTGTTTCGAGTGTTGGGTGATCGTTTAATAAAGCTTTTAGCATTAACGTTAGTTTAATATTTCGGTTTTGACCTCCGCAAGAGTCACTCCAAAGTATTAAGTTTTTCACGCCGCTATCGCCAAGCCTATCCATTATATGCTTATATAAACAGGAGCCTACTTCTTCAGATCCCCTTCCCGCTTCACCTTCCACCCAAACATCACAATGGGCCTGGTCATCGCTTTCTGAGTGAATTCCGAAATTGTACACCCATAGCTGCCTTTTGTAGAATATAATATTTTAGTTGGTATACGCGATGGAAGACGCGGTATTAGATCTTACGCAATTGGTTGCTAAAAAACTCGATGAAAAGACGAAGTGCCTGGGAATTTTTTTAGATCTATCTAAAGCGTTTGACACGATTTCTGTGCCCAAACTTATCTCCAAGTTGGAATACTTGGGTGTTCGTGGTAAAGCTCTTGAAATTTTCATAGATTACCTCAAAAACCGTACTCAACAAGTCCAAATTGGTCCTAATTTGAGTAACGAGGAGCTAGTAACGTACGGCGTACCACAAGGTAGCATACTAGGGCCGACATTGTTTCAAATTTATATAAACGATCTCTGCAATATGACGCTCCCAAACTGCAAAATGTATACCTATGCAGATGACACCGCAATTATCGCCCACGGTCCATCTTGGGAAGCCGTTAAAAGCAACGCTGAGTCTGCCCTAAGTGGAATCATGCACTGGTTTAACTCTAACCTACTGACGTTAAATCTGGCCAAAACTTCATATGTTCCTTTCGCCATCCGTTGCAATATGAAACCACCTAGTACCTTCTCCATAATGGCGCACTCATGTACAAGTCTTTCAACACTTTGCTCCTGTCCAAAATTAAGAAGAGATGACAGCGTAAAATACCTCGGCATCCATATAGACAACGGACTAAGATGGGACAAACACCTAGACACACATACCACCCGAACATAGCGTCTTATCCCTATTTTTAAATCACTGAGGGGGTCAGCTGACCATGATGTTCTCAAAATGGTGTACTTTGCGCTGTGCCAATCGGTGCTAGGGTACTGTATTAATGTATGGGGTGGAGCCAATAAGACTGGTCTCCTGAGGGCTGAGAGAGCACAAAGGGCAGTCCTTAAAGTTATGACAAAGAAACCACGCAGATATCAAACAGCGCAACTTTATGCAGACTGTAAGGTTTTAACTGTACGACAGCTATTTGTGCTTCAATCAATTCTTAGGATACATGGCAAGTTGGCTCCCCCTGGCCCTAAAAAACGTAAACATATAATTCCCAGCATTCAGCACAAAACGAAGTTCGCAAGGCACCAATTTTACGTAATAAGTACCCACATTTATAACAAAGCCCATGAAAAGCTAAATATTCTCGGTCTCCCCAGGTCTAAACTAAAACGTGCAGTAATTGATTGGCTGCTAAAACAGGACTATCATGGAACGGAATCTCTTTTAACCTACATCACCTAATAAACACCTATTTATGTGTAATTCACCTATTTTTCTCACACGCGCTAATCACTCACATCTCTAACACACTACAACCATACACTCACTTCATTCACTACACACAACACTATCATAAAACACCCCATCCACTTCCTCACACAATCACAATCATCAAACATTTACTCTTATACAATAAAATTCACTCTTCAATTTCTCGCTCTCACATTTTTAAAGTTTACCACAAGATCAAAAATGCACCCACTTGACACAGTCCACTGGCACGTCTGCCACAATAGAATCATATAAGCTACTTACTTACTACTTTATAGCCGGGTACTGCCCCCTAAGATACAGGCCTAGCCTAGTTTAGGGGACAGGGTTGGACCTATTGTACTTATCTACATAATGCTAATTTAAGAACTTTAATCTGTATACAGTGCAATGTACTTGAAATTTGTGGTAATAAACAATTTATTATTATTATTAAATTGCTAAGTTTGACGGTGCATATTTCAGGTGGCTCGAGTTCAGAGACTCTTTTTTGAGCTTAGTTGATCGTAATAAGCAACTCTCGCCGGTA